>OY723401.1:539392-874428 GCA_963210345.1 Inga oerstediana | reverse complement strand
AGCGCCGTTTCCAATTCTAATCTCATGGCAACCAATTACATTCATTTGATCACGGTGCTCTCTCCCAATCATCGGTTTCCAACAACCGTCTTTCACGTTTGGTACCAACAACAAGAGAAAAGAAAAACCCACGACACAATCTAATTTCTGAGAAAACAAAATAAACCACGAGTTCATCCTCTGCTCTTGCCTGGTTTGGTTCCTCCATCCAGGTGAGAGTTCTTCAAAACCCATCTTATGATCAAACATGGCTTAGGCCTCCAAGAAGCCATTTTCTTCTTTGTCTGTTCATCAAAAACCAAAAAGAAAAAGAAAGAAACTTGTGATTACCTTCCGTCATGCATAGCAAGACAAGTGTGTTGCTATGGCTAGTGTGCATATGTGTCTTCTTGAAAACTCGTGAGACATGGGCTGGAGAGCCGTTGATCTTGGGTTGCGGGCTGCCCGACGGTGGCGGCAAAGATACCGACGGAAGGCAATGGGAGGCCGATGCTAAGTACTTGTCGGGAGGTAATTCTAACACATTTAGAGCATCATACCAAGACCCTTCGCTCATGTCTGAGATTCCATACATGTGGGCACGAGTTTTTACCTCAGAGGCAATGTATAAATTCCTAGTTCAACCTGACAAGCGTTATTGCTTCGCCTCCACTTTTATCCCTCCGTTTATGGTTCCTATGATCCCAGCAACTCATATTTCTCCGTAACGGCCAACGGGGTTACGCTTTTGAGCAACTTCAGCACTTCTATTACTTGTCAGGCCTTGTCTCAAGCTTACATTATCAGAGAGTATTCCCTTGCCCTTTGAACTCAGATACTCTCACGGTAATTTATATTGTTGCATTTTCTTAAATTCGTGACCCGAGTAAAAAATTCAATTCATGTGAAGACTGAAAAAAAGAGTTTAATTTTTGGAATACGATTAACATGCATATTTAGATTTTATATACGAGATAATGCTTGTCTGATTATTATAATTATTTCTTGCAGGTTACTTTTAAGCCATCAGACAAGTACGATCAAGCTTTTGCTTTTGTTAATGGGATCGAGGTGATTGAAATGCCAGATTTGTTTGATTCAGCCACACTAGTTGGGTTTTCCGAGCAAAGCGTCGATACTAAAAGCTTGAATTTGCTGACAATGTTCAGGCTCAATGTGGGTGGGCAATATATATCCCCCACTCCAAGATTCTAATCTTACCAGGGCATGGTACGATGACACGCCTTATTTATATGGTGCATCAGTTGGTGTCACAAACGAAGCTAGCGATAATGTCACTATCGACTACCAAACCATGCCACATTACATTGCCCCTCCCACTGTCTACTCTACATCGAGATCCATGGGGAACGATCAGGATGTGAACATGGGATATAACCTTACCTGGACATTCCAAATTGATCCAAATTTCATGTACCTTGTGAGGTTTCACTTCTGTGACTACTATTATGACAGAGTGAACGAGATAGTTTTCGACATCTACTTGAACAATCAAACGGCACAGGCCGAAGCAGACGTAATAGCGTGGTCAGGGGAAAAGGGGTGCCAACGTACAAAGATTATGTGGTGATTGTGCAAGATGGGCAGAGCAACGAGCAATTGTGGATTGCTCTGCATCCATCGACCAAAACAAAGCCAGAGTACTATGATGCAATGCTGAATGGGATAGAGATATTCAAGATCAATGACACAACCTTAGCCGGGCCAAATCCTAAGCCGTCAGATATGCTCATGAAGAGTGAGCAACAATCGCAGACATTTAACACAACAACCAAAGGAAGTCACAAAAAAACTATTTTGTTAAGTGCAGGAGGAGCTGTGGGAGTTGCATTCTTAGCTGCAATAGGCATTGTTATGTGCCAGAAGAAGAAGAGAGCGCCGGGATCAAATTCACACACATCATGGCTACCGATCTACGGGAATTCCCCTTTAAGTGGCAGCAAATCCACATTGTCGGGGAAAAGCTATGCTGGTAGCAACATATCAGCCATGGCTCAAGGTCTGTGTCGCTATTTTTCCCTACAAGAGATCAAGCAAGCGAACAAGAATTTTGACGAGTCTAATGTTATTGGGTTGGAGGGTTTGGGAAGGTTTATAAGGGTGTTATAGATAACGGGGTGAAAGTGGCCATCAAGAGGTCGAATCCACAGTCAGAACAAGGAGTGAATGAGTTCCAGACTGAAATTGAGATGCTTTCAAAGCTAAGACACAAGCATTTGGTGTCCTTAATTGGGTTCTGTGAGGAGCAGAATGAGATGTGCCTGGTTTATGACTATATGGCACGTGGCACCCTGAGGGAGCATCTCTACAAGGGCAACAAATCTCTGTCTACTTTGTCGTGGAAGCAGAGGTTGGAGATTTGCATTGGAGCCGCAAGAGGGCTTCACTACCTTCACACTGGGGCCCAATACACCATCATTCACAGAGATGTCAAGTCAACCAACATTCTATTGGATGAAAATTGGACTGCTAAGGTTTCGGATTTTGGGTTATCAAAAACAGTCCGGAGATGAAAAATGGGCATGTGAGCACGGTAGTGAAGGGAAGCTTTGGATATTTGGACCCAGAATATTTTAGGAGACAACAGTTGACCGAGAAGTCTGATGTGTATTCATTTGGGGTGGTCTTGTTCGAGGTTCTATGCGCGAGGCCTGTGTTGAATGCCAACCTTGCAAAGGAACAAGTGTCTCTTGCGGATTGGGCCCTGAGGTGCAAAAGAAACGGGACGCTGGAGGATATTATAGACCCATATCTGAAAGGAAAGATCAAACCAGAAAAGTTTGAGCAAGTTCGCAGACACGGCAGAGAAGTGTTTGAGTGATCATGGGCTTGCCCGACCCTCAATGAATGATCTGTGTTGGAATCTGGAACTTGCACTTAACCTCCAAGAAAACACAACAGGGTTGAATAACTCTTCAAAAGGGGAGGAAAGTGAGTTTCAGGAAGTGAGCTTGATAGACAACGAGGAAGGAGATCTTAGCTGTACAAGTGAGCATGAGACAAGCCAGGATTCGGGCGATAGTTCATCGGCCATCTTCTCACAAATCGTCAATCCTATGGGGCGATGAACACAATATTCCAGGCCATTTGAGGAAGACACGCCATTCAGGTCCACAGAGACTCTGTTACGGTCATTTGTGTTGCCTTTCATGCCTGTCGTCCCTCCTTATGTTGCCGGACAGCGTATCTAAATATATAAAAAATTTGATTAATATATACTAGTTTATAGTAGTTTATTAGCAGGCACCAATGCGTACTGTGCCCATAATTACGCTTACCTTTCTTTCTTTGGCCAACCTATGATTATTCTAGACATAGTTCGAACTTTTTGTTTCCTCATCCCCGTTATGACCACCGTCATAAAGCATGTTTGTTTGAGCTTATAAAAACTTATAAGTTGCTTTTTACGTAAATCGAGACACAACTCATCTCACATACTTACTTCGTATACCGTAAATCACTATTAAAAAGCAACTTATAAACAATCGAATCGCTCAACCAAACATACCAATAGTTTTTTATGATTATATGAAGTTTTAATATGAATACGGGTTTAAAATAGGGCAAATTTGCTAAAAGTCCCTGATTGAAAAATTAATTGGCCACTGGTACTTAGAATCTGCGATCCTTTAAAAGAAATAGATATGTAGAGAAAATAATAAAATTGCATATCATAAAAACTCAGTTACAATTCGTGGAAGGTCATTTGCATTTACACTTTAACTTAATTTTTATATCACGAAAGGTCATTTGTAATTTGTGGAAGAACATTTGCATATGCATTTTAACTAAATTTTTACACTACGGAAGGTCATTTGCAATCTGTAGAATGTTAATTGCATTTAACTTAATTTACACATCACGAAAGCTCAATTGCAATTCCTGGAGGCACGATTGCAATTCACAGAAAGTCATTCGCAATTCATGAAAGGTCAATTGCAATTCATGGTTCACATTCTATTCTACCAATCTATCATGATTCACCTTCATCTCATTCTCTGTCTCCATCTATTACCAAATTTGTCATGGCTTGCTATTACACAAGATCTATTATTTTTCTTTTTGAAATTTGATTTTTATTTCTAATCAAGTTAAGAAGGCGAAGGAGGGAGAGAGCAACAACAACAGATATCAAAGAGGGGGGGGGGGGAGTGAAGAAGGTTGGTGTAGCAACAGTAGGAGGCGAGGTCGCTATGTCCGATGCGGTGTTGCAAGATAGAGGTTGTTGTCATTGGTTGCTGGAGTTGCGATTATTCTTTGCTGGAATTTGTTGAGGCAGATATAGAGTTTGTGAAGTTGGAAGGATGAAGGATCACGAGGGAGTGAATGATAATAAGAGAATTTATGAGTGAAAAAAATAAAATGGTAAATCCTTATTTCATCAAGGATAATTTTAATATATTTTTGTTGATATAACCTAAAAATATCATTAATTCTAGTGTTAAAACTAATACATAATCTATTCCATTTGTGTTAAAATACGCGTCGTGTCCTCAGGGGAAGTGTGATATACTGAAAGATCAAATGTACATTTTTGCCAGAATCATCCGCCAGGTCACGCGCGTAGAAACACACCCCGTACATGCATACTATTACCAGTTCAAATCTTTGTCAGGGCATAAATCCTACACCGTAGATAAGTCTAGATCCAACGGATCATATTTAAACATTAACCGTGCATCCGGATCCGGGCGACTGCGTTATCCACCAATCAGCGCTTCGGAAATATATTCCCCCACCCCTTATAAATTAGCCTGCGCTAAGAATCCTCCACCATATGCGTAGCAGTTATCAAGATCCTCACCATGGCCACCGCTGCTCAGCCGAAGCCCAAGAAATCCGCAGTAGCGAGGAAATCCAAATCCTCGCCCTCACACCCTCCTTTCGCTGAGGTATTCTTTTTAATCTTCCTCTGTTTTATTTCTCCCTTTCGGATAATTCGTCTCCAGCTTGATAATTGATAATATGCTTTTGTTGGGTTGGTAGATGATCACGGATGCGATCGTGAGTCTCAAGGAGAGGACCGGTTCAAGCCAGTATGCCATTACCAAGTTTATCGAGGACAAGCACAAGCATTTGCCCCCCACTTTCAAGAAGCTTTTGCTGAACAATTTGAAGAAGTCAGTTGCCGCTGGTAAGCTCGTCAAGGTCAGGAACTCCTTCAAGCTTGCACCCAAAAACCCGGCTCCTGCAACTACGAAGCCCCCAAAATCATCCGTCAAGGCCGTACCTAAGTCTGAGACGAAGCCCTCTGCTAAGCCAAAAGTAGCGGCCAAGCCTAAAGCCGTTTCCAAACCCAAACCCAAACCCAAACCAACTGCTGCACGAAGTGCGAAAGCGACTTCGAAGCCGGCTAAGAAGTCGGCCAGGACCTCGCTGGGGAAGAGGGTAGCCAAGGCGGCGAAGAGTGTGAAGAAGCCCAAGAGTGTGAAATCGCCAACCAAAAAAGAGGTTGTCAAGAGGACTAAGAAGTAGAAGTAGTAAGCGTTTGTTTGGTAGGGCATGAGTTCAATGTTTGCGTCTGTAAATTCCTTTGTAGAATGGAAAGGAGTATAGTTTCTTTACTTGCTAATGAAAAAATGTTTCCATTTGCAATTCTATTGCCAACAAATTCAAATTCTTTGTTTTCTAGTCGATATGGAGTAAATCAGTAACCATAGTAAAAAAAGCTAGCCATCGAGGGAAAGTTCTACTTTACAAGTTGGTGCATCTCAGCCTCGTTCGTCCTATCTTGTGGCTCCAAGCCCGGGAATTGTCCAATATCATGACCTGGCAGCGGCTGAAATTCTTGCTCCAAACCAATAGCAAACTCTGAAGGGTGAACTCCGTCATGTTGGAAATAGTCTGCAATCTGTTTCAAGCAATAAGCATAACCATTTGAGATCAGTCGCTTAAATAAAATTGACCAAGGTTTGGAGTGACAATTACATGGTTGGCCATAGCCATTCCACTTAACGCTGCCGCCTCTATACTTGAACCTAGCAGCCAATCACCACATACACCAGCTCTTCCATAAGGATCAAAGATGCAGGGAATCCCAAGTGTATTTGTTGGAAGAGCTGCACCCCTGCAAGTCAGGAATCAATATTTGTATCAATATAATCAACATATCACCAATTTGCAAATAAGCAATGCACTTCATTTTGGGCTTGATGCAGAGGTGCGGTTCCATTATAATTGAACATGAAACACTGATTTTGATTCATCCTCTTCAAGTGATTCTCCTGAAGCCGATCTAATATTATACAAGCTCTGAAACATTAGCATGATAAATAATTTAGTTTTCGTTTAAGCTTTGATTTAGACTGAGGCGTGGAGGCGAGCAAGTACAACAGAAATGGGGACATGATGAACATTCTATCCCAACGTAACATCGAATGCGATAGAAGTCAAGTGGGTATTAAAAATACTACTGATTGAACCAACGTTCACTGAGGCAAAAACAAGCATCAAAGCTACATATAAATAATATGCATGCATGCATCCATGTGTCATTTTAGAGCCTAGCACTAGTAGGGCAAATATCACGTAATTGCAATCAAGTTATCCAAGTGCTTCTTCTAAAGGATTGCTGTAAGTCAAAGCTAGTTCTAACACATCAAGACGAAATTATACTCACCCGGGAAATTTTTTCTTTTAAATTCCAGCTTCGTCATAATGATGGTGCGACATTGTCAAAGCAATCAAACTTAAAGATTGGATTCTTACCATAATTGGAGCCTGGTATAGAATGGTTTTTGAAGAGATCCTCTTGATAATCCAAGAGCAGCCTCAACACCCTCTAGCATGCCTGCCTTTACCTTCGTTGCAGCTGCAGTAGGGATATTTTCCTGATAAACATAGTCATTGATCGAATTAAGATTTAAAACGTGGCCCAAAAAAACGTCAAAGGAGGGCAAGCAAGACATTTAGGAAGAGTCCTGGTCAGTGCATAACAATACTTAGGTTTAAGTAAATGAACAAGTCAAGTCCTTTTACCCACATATCTAAGTACGGTAATAGTGTAATACAATAAAATATCGTTACTTCCTATGCCTAATCACACCAAACAGAAGCCTAAACGTGATCTCACCATTAAAGGTGATCTCACCATTAAAGTCAGCATAAGAAAAAATATAGAATAGTCATTTTGTCTACAAACCTGTGGAACCTTGTTTTGCTTTCCATAAGCAGCAGTGCTAAAAAATGTCCAACAGTGAGGACCACCACTTTGGGACTTCAGTAATTTTTTGGTATTATTGCCCATCCATGACAGAGAATCAACTCCTTTCACAAATGCTCCTTCAAAAGGTATTGCAGCTGTGCTGCCTGGCAGAGGAAGGGGATCATCAAATGCTGCTAGAAGGGCCCATATTGAACTCAACTCTAACCTCTAGCATAACAGACAACAAAAACAAGAAAGAGTATGACAATAATGTAGCTGTGCGCCTACCAGTAGAAGAAGTGACAGATTTACAAGTATATAAAATCAAATGAACCAAGAAGGAACGTGTTTGGTTTTTACCTTCATTTGCTTTGCAACTAATGGCAGTCCTGATGACATAAGCAAGCGGTTTGCACATTTTCCTGCAAGTTAAAAGGAGAAGGAAAGAATTGCCATAAATGAATGAGTCGACTAACTCAAGCTACAAGTCAAATCTCTCCCCCAAAAATATCCAAGTGGAAATTCTGGAACCCAAACATCCAGCACAGAAGACACCGTTGCCACACAGAGGGAGCTCAAGATGGACATAAAGTTACCATTGTGTGCGATAACAATAGCATCAAACTTCCCACAAGGCTTCCCGTTCTCCCTCAAGTGCCACATCCCATTGAATGGCTCGAGTTTGCTGATCCAGCATGGTCTCACCACACTAACCATGTTAGTCTGCGCTGAAAGTCAGAATCTTACCAGGGATGACAATGAAATAGAAGCAGAGAAGAGGCTTTGAACCAGTAAACGGGTTCACTGACTATTGTATGGAATAGATTATTTTCTTCGGAACAAATAAAAAATGTCATTTCCTAGTAAAAAGTTAGTAAATTTAACAGTTATACTTAGAAGTTGGCAGTTATCTCATCACAACTTCCCCCATGCCTTGGAAGCAGAAGCACGTTGGTCTCAACAATGTATTTTACTTCTTTATCAGATATTTTGATTGAATATTTAATCACCTCAGACAGTAATGAATGAGCAAGTGGCCGCATTCCATTTGTGCCTATATATCTTGAAGGAGATGGTGGGAATGGAATAAAATGACCACCATTATGAAGTTCTCCGATTGTACCCTGCCACTCTTGGACCAGACCCTTCTCCAACCAATCATCAAGCAGCTCACTAAACCGAGGATCATTTACCGTAAAGAATTGGGCTGCGTGGTCAAATATCAAAGGCTGCGAATCAATAACTCGGGTTCCCATTCTTCCTCCCAGACCATGAATACCCTATAAACAATATGCAGAAACAGATGGTTAATTCCCAAAACTGTTTATTCATTTTTCCTTTTTCTTGCTGCAGGGGAAGGCTTCAATGCTTCTATTGCAATTTTCTTTCCTTGGATTCCTTGACTAATGCACTCGTTGCTTGTGATACGGTACTCTTGAGGATTGAAATGGAAGATGCAGAAATCAATGTAGTAGTAATATATAATTCGACCTTTGTGATATATTTGGGGACAGGACCATAGAAAAACTTGGTTAACTATTATGTTTTAACTCTGTTATAACTCCTAACACAACTCGGGCCTCCCCGACGAGACAACTACTAACCGGAAAGCAGAATGCAAAAAGAAACACTAACCGTGTCGAATACAGTGGACCGTACACCACGCTTCTCCAAATACATGGCGCAAATGAGTCCCGACATGCCACCTCCGATTATGCCAACAACTGGGTCATCTGAGACTGGAGCAGTGAAGTTCACTTGCTCTTGGTTAAATGTTTTCTTGAGAATTGACCTTCTCGATGTGCCATAAGATGATTTTCTGCGGGGTTTTGCGCTAGCCTTTTGCTTATCAGGTGTGAGTTTAGGCTTCGGTTTCGGGGCGTCCATTTTGGAAGTACAGGTAAGAATTCTGAACCGAGCGAATGAGAAGGAAATGGGTGATTGGGGGGTCTTGGAGGGTTGAAAAGCAAGGGAAGAGGAAAATGAGCAAGAAGGGACCATGATTTTTGGAGGGCAAGAGATGGTCAGGTAAATGGGGTGGTCATACCGGATAAAATACATTACGCAGAGGACGCCGAGAGCGAGAACGTTCGATAGAGGTCAGAAAAATCAGTACAGTAGTTCTATTAAAAAAAATCACTTCGTTAATTGATAATCTTTTTTTTTTTTTTTGCCATCGTTAATTGATAATCACGGCTAACTAGTAATACCAATTAGCAGTTTCACACTCATTTCAAGGCCTTATTTTTCTATGCTAACCTCCTTGTAACAAATTCTTATAGATTAAGAAAAGTATTAAATGAGTAGTAGCGCCTCCTGTGCACAGTAAGTCTAGGGTTCTCCTAGGGTTCGATTTGGATTTTCTCCGCTGTGAGAGAGATGGTAACGGTGATAGGCAGAGGGAGCTAGTTTTTGCTCAAGATTTTGTTCGATAAGGGCAAGATCAAGAAGTGGGGTTTGTCTTTCGATGATTGGGAACATGGTTTTATGGAATGGGAAGAGGGATTTCTGGATTTGGGGGCTTTGATTCCGAAGGACGACGGGGTTCATAATGTTCATCTCGGAGACCTGGAGGGAGCAGGAACCTTAGCTTTGAAGGGAACTGAGTCGTCGAATCTGTTGGTGGCTAAAGCTTCAAAGATTATTGGGAATAAGAATCTGAAGATTCAGCAGCCAAATGCGCACAAGCAGTGGAATGGACTATGCTTGGGTTTGAAAAAGGTGAACCCTGCATTGCATTTCTCACTTATGGCTGATGGGTGATGGCTAGCCTACAACCACTCTACCACCATGAGTTCCTCTGTTTGGTTCTACCAAAGTTGGGGGCATCTTTGATAGTGGGTTTGGTGTCTTGATCGCCCTTGTTAAATTTTACGTTTTTGCTTTGGGTCTTGTTTCTTGTTTTTCTTCTGCAGATGTTTAGGTGTTGTTGGTTTTGCCTTCTTTTGTGGGTTAATGCTGGTTGTGTGGGGGGTTGGCTTTCTTCTACTATGATCATTGTTCTTCTTTCTGGGTTTTGTTCTCAAATCCCAGATGTTTATCTACGCTTCTATCATAAGGGGTGGATTTGAAGCTGCGTGTGAAGTTGCAACAATATGGGGCATCAAGGAGGGTGGGCTTGGGAGAGCATGTCTTTGGACAACCATCCTCTATTGCCCTTTCCTTTGATCATGATGGAATGAAAAATGGCCCCTCACCGTTAACTTGCAAGATCTTGGTTGTAGTGTTGGTCTTTTGGTTTTGGTTCTTGCTTGTTCTGGTAGTATCTAGTGTGTCTGTAAGCTTGGTTTTCGTTTTGGTTAGTTACAATATTTGTAGTTTAATTTCTAGTGAATGAAATTCTTCAATCTAGTTTAATTTCTAGTTTAAAAATGACCCCTCACATTTTTTTGTTTGTCCTTATTTATGAAAAAGTGCACTTTTTCTCTCTTATCCTTTTATCATTTTGCATTTACACCCCTCTTTCCACTCTCTTTCTCATAGAGGTGTTCATTATTTTCCCGTTCCAGTTCTGAGCAAATTGGGATGGGAAAACTGGAGTCGGGATCAAGATCGGGATCAGGAATGGGATTTCCCAATCCCGACTTTTTCCCGATCTTGAGATAATATATATGTGTATTTTTTTTAGGTTGTCACACTAAAGTCATGCAAAAGAAGCTTTAGATAAATTTCATTATATATTTGATTTCTAAAGCTTTGTGGATGCTGAATTAGTGAATTGAGTTAATTCTACTATTAGAGCCAAAAAAAAAAAAAAAACTCCAGGGAATTAGTGAATTGAGTTAATTTCAGAATGTAATAGTGCACTTGGAAGAACTCCGGCCTCAGGTGTAGCCACTGAAACTATTATGTTTGTGTACTGATCTTATTATTTTATGTCCTAGGGAATACTTCCAGGAAACCTACTCTTACGGTATGCCAATATTATCCAAAAAAAAAAAAAAAAGAATGTAACAACACAAAAAAACTCAATATAGGGGAAAAAAAGAATGGAAATTCGGTTTCCCGTCCCGATGGGATTGGAAATTCTCAGAATCGGGAATCAAATTTCTTCCCGAACACTTCTCGAGACTGGGAATGGGATTTCCTGATCCCGAACATAACTACTTTCTCATGTGTCCAGCCAATAGTCAACATGGGTAAGATTGACAAAACCTCATTTACTACCCTACAAGTGACTTATATTTTAAATAATTTTTTTTAATACAAATGACTTATATATGGATATTAAGTGGTGGCCTTTAGTCTTTGCTGCATTCTTTTGATACAAGAAAAATTGCTTATTTATTACGCCTGCATTTCTTTCTATAAGAAACATTTAACTAAATTTTACGGTTCAAAACGTTGGTTAAGAATAATAAATATGTTAAAACTGTAACATTATTTTTGACTAAAATACTGTTATTTATGATGAAATAAATAATAAGATAGAGAATAAGGAAATTATTATAGTAAGGAGTATTGTAAAAGAAAGAGAATAAGAAAATAAATATGATAGAAATAATAGGTCTTTAGGGTTGTAAAAATTTATTATATTGACATTAAATAGGTAATTAAATAAGGGCAAAATGAGAAAATAAAAAGTAAAAAAATAAGATGTTCGCTTAATGTTTTTTATAAAAAAAAATGAAATATGTGTAGCGGTTTTTTTTTATAAACAGAAACAGAGGGAGTAGTTTCTTTTAACGGGCACTTATAAGTGAGAAAGACCTAATAATTTTTTATAAACAGAAAATATTAAATGTTCAACGAGTACTGACATGTTTTGAATCTTTTAAATCCTTCTGCTGATAAAATTTTTAATAGGGGACTTTCCATAATTTTTCATTTTCATACTGAAATAGTTTAATATTACAATATTTTCCCAAAAATTTTAAGAGCGCAGTGCAATTCACATATTACCTAAAAGACAAGAGTTCACTCCAGTCATCTAATTAGAGCTCACAAGAATTAACTAAAGAATGCATTTTGAGTGAAAGCGGGTTTTGATTTCTTCATACTTAATTTGATTTACCGTCCATTGCCCATCTCAATCTTAAAATTTTTTATTTTCTGGCACAAGTCTCCGGCTTGTCCGATGATCTACGCTTGTAATTTGATTTGACACGAATTTTCTTGAGAAGTTTTCCAGTTTTCACCAACTTTCAACTATGCGAATATTATCAGAAATACATCAACCATATAAGGCATTGACTCGTTCGATTCTGCAAACCTGATTAGAAATATACACGGTATATATGTAAACCAAAACGGCCAATTCAGCTCCCTTTTTGTACATCAAATATGGCAAGAGACACACGTCGCTAAATCACTGTATAGCATCCTTTGATAAAAGTCCTGGAGAAGGAAATATGGTATTTGCCCATATAGAATCATCCTTTCACAAGCGGGAAGGGGTGGGCAGACTGCGGAATATCACACATTTAGGACCGTATTAGATCATGACGCTATCTTTACGTACATGATACGCACCAATATAACTTACAAAACATATACAATTCAAGTTAGTATAAACGGTTTTAACAAGTCAGTCCGGATGAAAAGAAAATAGGTTCATCTCTTGTGCAAACGATCCCACATGAAGGCTATTTTCCTCTCAACTGGAGGTCAGTATAAGACTTGTTGGAAAGCTCATGACTGGACAGATATATTCGCATTCGTCTCATCCGAGATTTTAGGAGTAGCAGCTTTCCTTTCCTTGTCCGGTTTTGGTCGTTCCTTGGTTTTGCAACTGCCAATGCTGTTACGTCCAATGACCTGCTCCTTGCTGTTTTTAGTCACAGGAGTGCCATTCAATCCCTGTTTGAAGCTACCGATGCTGTGACGCTGTGCACGACTACAAACTTCCAGAGATGAGGTAACAGCATCACCACAACTCTTCCTCCGGTTTAGCTTTGGTGATACGGGTCGAGTCAGTGGCAGCTGTATTAGAGGAAAATTAAGAGGAATCAAGATTATTTGGTCGTTCACCAATTAAAATTATCACCCTTCTAATTGAAAATAACTAAAAGCAACGTTATACACAAGAAGGAAACAATGTAATGTCGTTCATGAAAGCACATGTAAATTAGAAGTCAGCATCCAATGGCCATAGGGCCTAGTGTCATATTCATCCAGATTCTTTGGGAACTAGGAAAGAACACGTGTAAAAAGAGAAGAATACCTTTTTCAGTTCAGCCTTTGGCGGAGGCCCCTCATAGTAGAAACTTGGTACTGGATTTGCTTTAATCACCAGGGACTTTCTTAATTGCTTGATGGCTGCTTCTCTCTCTTCCTATGAGGTATATTATCAAATAAAACAGTAAACAAGTCATTTCATCAGTTCAGCGTGCATTTAGTGACCTAAGGATAACCGATATACATTCGATATCCCAGGGTAATTGAAGAGGTGATGGATGTTTCTGCCCCGGGGGAGGCCAAAATGAAAGGAAAAGTATTAAAACAAATGAGTTGCGCTGCAAATGATAGTCAGAGAAAAATTATTGTACCCTCTGCCTTGCTTCATACTGGCTTCTTTCTTCTTCGAGAGCCCGATGTTTTTCATCTAACTTTGTATAAAACTGGATGAATCAATCAAAGCGAAGATAAGAATCAAAACCACCTCTTCAACTCAATCTATAATATCAACCCCTCAAGCAGAATATACATCAGAGTTGACAGTTCGGTAAAACAGTACCTCCTTCCTTTTCTCTGCCCGATCTGAGCATCTAAATGTAGGGGCTGTGCCCACAGTTACCTTAGATCTGGCAGTGCGCCCAGATGTAGAACTAAAATAAATGGTTAAAGGAACAAATGACTGAATGATTGACATAATAATAAATACATCTCTTTCCTTCTTGGTTTTTTTTGGGGGGGGAGGGGGTTTAACACCATCTGGGTGCGGGCCAAATCTATAATTCCAATGTTTATTTTAAACACCTAGAACTAGCTCTTTTCAGATTAAAACCATCAAACTGATAAAATTCTAGAGGATACGAGGAAGCTACAGACCAATTATCTTCATCATCACCACGGTGCTTCTTATCTTCAGATTGCAAGAGCTTTCTTGACGTAAGAGGTGAATTAGGCTGAAAAACAAATCAGAAGATTTTGCAGATCATTAACCTGATGATTTTTTTTTTCAGAAGCATGCATACACAAAAAGCAATATGTGTGAAATATGCCCCCCGCCCAACTCAAACTGTATCCATATCAACAGGGAAACCTGTTGCCATCAGCAAATTAGCAACCTTTGGAGACAATCGCTTTTTTATGGGTTGACGCCATTTCAAAGGCTTCTAGCAGAATCAATCATAATTAGTGGCTACTTTCGTTTATTAGGCATGGTATATAAGCTTCCATTAGTAATTAAGCATGATTCAAGTATGAATGCCACCAATTCTGTAAATAATGGAATATCAATTATGTGGCATTAAAGGGTTCTTGTATCAGACCGATATGTTCAAATATTGAAATCATCTCAGAAACAAAAGCTCGCTCATTGAAACATAAATCACAAACACACATTAAAAAAGTCAACGAGAATAAGATCCCAGCCGTGTCATTGTCACTATGCATGTTCAGTACTCTTGAAGCAAGAGAACTGGTAACAACTGTACATGTTCAATTGACCAGAAATCGCAATCTTACTTCAATTTTTAAATACCTGTGAATTCTTTGTTGAGCTAGGGGAACGAGTATTGTCGGCATTTGGTGACAAAACACCATCAGTTTCAACAGACTGAGAGTTGGAGTCATTCTTCTCATTAGCCAGATCGGATAACTGCGAATCTGAGTGTTTTGTATGCTCTTCTCCCACAGAAGTGGATCTAGTCGCTGGCGGGGTTAACTTTTTTATATCATGTATTTCGTTTTTCTCATTCTTCTCCTTTGGCAAGACCGCATCATGGTTTGCGCTTATATTTCCCAAAACATTGTTCTTTACATGACTTTTCTCAATCAGAGAATTAGCTCCAGCACTTTCCTCTACATCATGATCCTTTGTATCAACCTTAACTGCTGCAATTTTGGGTGGAATGTGGACTTTATCATTAGACCTAACGTTTGAGGCCACTGGGACAGTATTTGACCTCTCCTCCACAACATGTATACCTGTAACTTCCCTCCCCATGATGCTG
The DNA here is from genome assembly GCA_963210345.1 of Inga oerstediana. NCBI lineage: Eukaryota > Viridiplantae > Streptophyta > Magnoliopsida > Fabales > Fabaceae > Inga > Inga oerstediana. Next base: position 859,167 of record OY723401.1, on the reverse strand, counting down.
AAATAATGCAAATAATAGGTTATAGGGTAAGCAACATAATGAATACAAAATATCTAAAATCGCAAATTAAATATCTATGTGCTAATTTATAGATGAGATGGACGCATAACTTTGATAGAGGGGAAAAAACCAGCATTATAATTGTCTTCAATAAAAATGAAAAAAAAAATTATAAAGGAAAAAAAACTTAGGAAAGGATGCAAAGACACATTGCTATAACATGGTAAAGAAATATTTCTTCTCCCAATTAAGTTTAAAATATATGCATGAGACTCCACAGTTAAGAAGAAATGTTAATATGGCCAAACCCCTGCTCATATAAATTAATCATTCTTTTACATGATCTTGTGACTCCAAGCCAAGAAGCACTATACCGATCAGGCTAAAAGATTCGGGAAAACACTTCAGGTTAAGAAGAAGAAGAAGAATACTTTTGAGCCTGCACGTGAAAAAGGAGAAATGGATGATTGGGACAGTTTTAGGTAAGTCTCTAAGAGTTACTGCAGAATCATTCCGAAGCTCCCGCGCAAATTTTGTGTATGACGCCCAAACATTTAAGAGCAAGCTCGACGTGATCCAAAGATAAGTGAACCACATGTAACGGCGATTTTACTTGCTAGAAATCGGGAATTATAAATTCAACAGAGATACTGTTTTCGTTCAGCTTGATTAATATATAGGATCACAGAAGGCTTAACACAAAGAACAAAATTCACTATTGAACTATTGGTGGAAACGGTTCTTTTTGAACGGCAGAAACGGTTCTTAAGCTCCGGAAGAAGCTTCGGTCAATATGACTGCTCAGAATAGAAGATGAAAGGCTTAAGCTGGACCCAACAAAACCAGCAACAAACTAACGACATAAATACAGGAAATCTGGAAGGCATACAAAATATTAAACGCGAAGAATATGTAAGAGACCCGAAGATTTAAATTCTTTCAATTGACCCAGCACACGTGTATTACAATTATTAAAAGGAAATAGCTCGTATTTGGCAGCTGCCCGGATAAATCGAACAGCCGTGAAAGATGAAGATCAGATATTGCCAAAATCCTATTTCCTGAAGGTAACGCTACAGTAAGAAAAATAAACAAAAAGACGGGATAGGCTTGAGTTCTTCTAAGCAACGTTGTCAAAGGGCGTCCTCAGGAAGAAAATAAACAGCAAATAAGAAAGGCAATACAACAAATGATCCTCAAAGCAATAATACATCGATGAGACAAATATCTGCAGCAACATCAAAGATCGATACGACATTGCAAAGATTAACTATAATAACACAAAAAGAGCGGGAATCGCACCAGAATCAGTCAATAATGTGAAAATTTCGCTTCCAGCTAAGCTCCGATCTGACAGGATCTCGAGGCCGTCCTCCTCCTCCTCTCCTACTCCCTCTCGCTATTGGGTTTCTCTACGCGCAAAATAGAAACCTTTCAAATATGTTTCAATGATATTCCTTGTCTTTAGGGAGGTTCACAAAAAAATTTTCCCTTTTCGTTTGGCACCAGTGGTTTAATGTAGATACGTTTATATAGAACAATTTCCGTTACAGTTAACGGCGATACTTTCACTTGTGTTTTTCCCAAAGATGTCGCCACTTCTTTCACTATCTCCTGCGGGCTGCGGGGGGCTCGAGGAATTGACGGGGTAAAACAGACCGACATTTCAACGGAGTGACGTTAGAGTTGAAACTATACTTGGACAAAAAAGATTAAGAGAAAAAGCACAAATAGCTCATGACAGTCACCTCAAACGAAGGGAGAGAGCTGAACAAGATACTGAATATTTTTTCATGTCCAAACAGGATCGAACCCTTAACTTCGATCCTTAACTTTAATTAAAGGATTTTGACCAAAAAAAAAAACTTTAATTAAAGGATGATGAGCCTTTACCATTTAACCTCATACTCCTAATTGGTTAATAAAAGATTTTTAAAAATATCTTTCCATGACTTCAAATTAAACTAGAAGGATTATCCTTCCCTTTTTATCCATATTTATAACTTCATAATTTAGAGTGCGCTTTTTGAAGTTTCAACTTATATTTTCTTTTTAATGGATGAAAGCTATTTATTATCTCAATCAATTACTTATTATTATTAAGATCATTTTTTAGTATTAAAATCGTTTTTTTTAAATGAAAAAGTAATTGATTTTAATATCACCCCATGCTTGAGGGGCTTAGCTTCCCTCGCTGGCACCTTCATTGCGGATGAACGGCACGCAATTTGAAGCATATAGAATGCAGGGGGGGGGGGGTTGGGGGTTGAGGCACTAAACTAGAAGTACAAATTTTCTTTTTTATTAGGGTGTAATCAAGGAGGAGCTAAAGGCGGATGGGGCGATATTGGATGGACCCACAAAATTTCATTCAGGGAGTGATGTTTTTATCCAAAACTAAATTTATTTATGAATAATTTAAGGGAGAATTCTTAAAAAAGGACTTAAAAATTAAGAAATGAAAGGTTAAGTATTTCTCAAAAAAAAATTTGAGAATTGCTTATCACATTTCGACATTTTTTAATCAACTCTTCTTAAAAAACCTGATATGTTATTTCTCAATTTACAAATTTTTTTTTTCAGGGATTCTCTCATAATTTAAAGACCCCTAACGTTATCCATAATAAAATTATTTTTTTGAAACTCATATAAAAAATTAATAAGTCCTCTTAATTCCAAACTTTATGAAAATGTAACCCACATTCCCAAAGAAATTAATAGATTTACTCATCCTTTAATAAATGATAATCTCTATTGATCTAATACATCAATTTCTTTAAACTTATTTTATCATTTTAATAAAATTTATGTGGTTTAGAGTAGCCAATTGATATATTAACATAATTTTTATGATTCTGATAAATCTGATTTTTATTAAATCATATACTCTACACTTAATTTTTATTCGTATGAAATTAGATCTAACATAAATTTTTTGATTTTGATAAATATGATTTTTTTTATGCGAAATATGCTTTTTATTAAATCAGACACTCTACAAATAATTTTTATTCATATGAAATCAGATTTAACGCAATTTTTATGATTTTGATAAATAAAATAAGTTTAAAGAAATTTTATAAGCATCATAAAATAAGTTTAAAGTAATTGATATATTAGATCAATAGAGATTATCATCTATTAAAGGATGAGTACATCTATTAATTTCATTGGGGATGTGGGTTATATTTTCATAAAGTTTGGAATTAAGAGGACCTATTAATTTTTTTTATGAGTCTTAAGAAAATAATTTTATTATGGAAAAAGTTAGGATTATTTAATTATTCATAAATAAATTTGGTTTTGGATAAAAACATCACTTTGCGGTTGAAATTTGGTGGGTCCATGTAGTGCTCATCTGGAATAGTTTATTTTTAGGCAATACATGCTTATAAATTGTGATTCACGGTATACAAGGTAAGTATGTGAGTGGAGTTTTATTTCGACTTGCATAATAAGGACTTATTATCTAAAAATAAGTTATATCAAATATAGGTGTAATATCACCCCCATTCGCCTTTTACCCCGGGTTGGCCCGCACCAACCCGCGGCCCTCAAGGTGCGGGCCTGTGTAGCCCGCACTTCTGCGGGCTAGCAAAATGCCAACCCTAACCCGCAGTGTGCGGGTTGTGGGCCAGCCCGCGGGCCCACATTTTTAAAAAAAAATTCATAGTTTTTAAAAAGGATTGAAAATATGAGATACATATATATGAGTAATTAAATTTACCTTCCTAGTATCAATCATTTCTTTTATAAAAATTTAAAAACATAATCTAAAATTTAAGAGATAAAGTTATCAAATTTGTTAAAGTTTATAAACAAAACATAAACTTATCCTCAAGCAACCAATATATAATAATTTTGTTCAAAGAATAAGGGAAGAAGCTAAGATTTTTTCTCTTTGAATTGGGAGGTACCAAGATAAGAGTAGAAAACTTATAATTTTTATAAAATTATTATATGTAAATAAAAAATTTTGCAGGCCAGCCCGCGCATTAATTCGCGGGTTATGCGGTGCGGGCCTGTGCGACTCGCATTTTTGCTGGTTGGGATTTTCCCAACCTTAACCCATCAAAACCCGCGAACTCACGGGTTGAGCCCATATTACCGGTTCTACCTTTTGCTCCTTTCCTCCTTAATTTTACCCTGACAACAAAAATAAAAAAGAAATTGTACTCTTATTTTAGCACCTCCCACATCCCTTCTTTGCATTCCATATGCTTCAAATGTGTGTCGTTTATCCGCAATGGAGGGGTCAGGGAGAGAAGCTGAGCCTATGCTCGAGCTCCAGTTGCTGGTTGTGGCAACCAAGGCTCTCGCGGTTGATAGTGGAGGGAGTTCTTTACTTATTTTTTAAATATGCAAGAACAATAATACCATCTGACAGAGGAACTTAAGAAATCAGTGCAGGAGATTCACATTATGGGGTGTTTGTGATAGCGTTTTGAACAGTCAAAACGCACTTATTACACAAGCCGAGAAAAAACTCCTCTCACATACTTACCTTGTATACCGTGAATCACGAATTATAAACACGTTTTGGACAAAAATAAGCTCTTCCAAACGAGCACTATGTTAAAAAGATTTCCGCGTCATTCTCCCTATTTATTATCCAACAAATTAAAGATTAGTCAAATGCGCTGTATCTCCTTATTCTTATTTATACACTGTTTTTTATTTTTTTAAAAAATAAAAATGCCATTTAAATACTATATGAACTTATAAAACCCACAAAAATTTATTAACACTTGAAAATAACATAAATGTGACATGTATTAAATTAGAATTTTAAATCGGTGATACTTTTATTATTTTACTCTTCAACTCTTTTTTTTTTATAAATAAAAAAGAATAGTGCCCTGACTGCCGGCCACTGGTCGACCTACGGCTAGCCTGTAGGCCATCAATGGCTTTTTTTTTTTAGGGGGGAAGGGGTGCAATTTTTTAAAAAAAAGTGGTTAAAGATAACAAAAATCCGTCATAGTATTAACTAGACGAGTAATATACATATGTATAATATAAATGAAACCATAATGTCTTTAACAAAATCCATGATGGTATTGACTAAATAAATAATATATATATATATATAATATAAATAAAGGCATAACGGCTTTAACGAAATTAGTAATAGCTTTGACAAATTCAGTAATGAGAATAACAAAATGAATAATATATGTGTGTGTGTGTAAATAAATAAAGGCATAATGAATTGAACAAAATTAGTCACGGAAATGACAAAATACGTAATGGTATTTACTAAACGAATAATATATATATATATACACATTAATACCACTGCGCATTACACATTTTGTTAATCTCATTACCCGTTTAGTCAATACCATTATGAATTTTGTCATTTCCAATGTTAATTTTATTAAATCCATCATACATTTATTTATATTATACACACATATATTAATATATATTAATGTATATGTATACATACATATATATTACTCATTTAATCAGTACCATTACGCATTTTGTTATTTCTATTACAGATTTTATTAGAGTCATTATGTCTTTATTTATATTATACAAATATATATTGATGTGTGTATATTTATATTACTCGTTTAGTTAATACCATGACGCATTTTGTCATTTTCATTACTGATTTTATTAAAACTATTATGCCTTCATTTTTATTATACACACACACACATATATATATGTCTATACATATTATTCGTTTAGTCATTCCCGTTATTCGTTTAATTAATATCATTATGCATTTTATCGTTTTTATTACTAATTTTGTTAAAATTATTATACCTTCATTTTTATTATGCATATATATATTAAAGGAGCTTGATGGCCCAAGCCACCAAGTTCCTAAAATATGCCCCACCCCACCCCTTGCCCCTTTAAACCATTTTTTCAAAAAAAAAAAAAACTCCCCCCACCCTCCTCCTCCCCCAAAAGGCCCCTGATAGCGGAGGGTCTAGGCCAACCGACAGGACGTGGCACTCTAGCAAGAGACACATTTCCTTTAAAAAAAAAAAGTTAAAAGGCAAAATGGTAAAAGCAGCAAAATTTTAAAATTCTAATTTAATATTTATCATTTTTATATCATTTTCAAGTGCTAACAAATTTTTATGAGTTTTATAAATTCATTTGATATTTAAATAGAATTTTCTCGAAAGGAAAAAAAAAAAGTGCTCCAGAAAATAATAATGAGTTCAGACTTAAAAGTTGAGCTATGCCTATATGTCCCTGCAGCGTGCAAATAGATAATGTTGGGGAGTGTTTGAGGGAATTCAGGCTTTCAGCAGGTGGAAGGCAAACCACATTTTAGCAATTGTAAAGTGAGACGTAGGCCTCAAAACTTCTCACTTTGCTTGTCGCAGCACGGTAGCTGACTGGCTTTTCCACTTTTCCTCCGCTTTTACTCGTCCTTTAAGGCTTGTTTGGTGGGGGAGGGGAGGAAAAATGGGTGGAGTGAAAATTTTTTTGAGTTGGATTAAAAAAATTAGAGAAATGGGGTTAAAAATTTTTAATTAATTTTTTTTACTCTTTTATCTTATATATTCTTTTTATTAAAATTTTATTACTCCACTTCTTTAATCTTTTAAAATTTAACTCATAAAAATTTTCCCTCAACTTTAAATCCCTCACACTAAACAGACCCTTAAAGTGTTCCTTTTGAATTTCAGAGCGCAACGGAGGCAAATGCCATGCCCTTCATGAATCTCATCCATCCCTGTGTTATATCAATATTTTTTATTTTGGTAAAAAGTATTCAGGGATGATATAATCAATATAATAACATCTACATTTTTGGGGAAAAAAATTGAGAAAAATAGGTTTTAAATATAGTATCTTCAATTCTACTATATAAGGCACTTCATCGCGGATATTAATAGTAGCGGGTGGACAAAATTAGAAAGTTATGTATTTTTCCATCACCATTCCTCACCTTACGAACCACGAAGTCGGAGGAGGGAGCATCAATTAAAACTCACACCAAACAAATACTACTATATTTTAAGCATTCAATCTATTTTTTGCCAGTGTTAAAAAAGCATATATTTGCCACGTCATTATCCAAAGCAGCAAATGAGGCGCTAATAAGGCCAATTTGGTTAGAATTTGCGGCTGGCTTAAAAACGCCGTTGCCGTTAAGTAACATTGCAGGCGTCAACTGGGGGGCTATGGTCTTGTGGAGCCCGAGTATGACGATAAGGCAGGGCAAGTGACCATACTAAACTAGACCTTGGCTTTGTTTTGAATTCAGACGCAACCTCTTTCATTTAGGCCTTTTTTTTTTGGTCAATCTTTCATTTAGGCCTTCACTTTTGAAGATCCGACATGCTGCTGCTTTCAAGGCACCCCGCAAAGTCAAAAAAGATTCTACTTTTTCCACCTCCTTGTTCACCTACCTTCCCCGTTAATTCTGGTTTCCTTCGAGTAGCTGCTCACTGTACTGATTCGTGGGCTTGGCTGTGGTCCTGTATGTGTCACTTTAGTCCCACGCCAAACTTCATCTTTAGCAATCAGCCCATAAATTATTTACTTGTATACATGATCTACAGTCTAAAACGACACAAATCACACATTCAATGTAATAATGATGGCTAAGAAAGCCTGAGGCATATAGTCCACTAATTCGGCATTGTTTATCTCTTGTGATCGCACCGACTCTGAGTATACATATGGTCCCCAACGACTGCTGGTGCGTCCCTTCTGTCGTCCCCAGAGTCTGGCCTGGCCTATGAATGGTCAATTATCTTCCGAAGATGATAGGTTTACACACGCTCGGATGTAAGCCCAATCACAACTGGACACGATAAGTTGATCTGAGTCATTCATAATTAAATTTGAAAGGGCATGGATCCCACTATACCTGCTTTCTCAATTTTCTATCGCTAATTAAGCATTCATGTTCCTAACATGGCCCCCGCACCCGCCAGCCCCAACCCCACCAAAAACCTTCCTTTTTGATTTGGGGGGTCTCGATGACAACAAAGCAACAAGTTTTTGGAGGGAGGTTACGTTGATGATCTCCTGGCAGGCATGGTCAAATACTACCAGACGCCCAATAATATATAAAACTTGTATTCATCGGATGCAGGGCAACGTGTGCGAGCAACCTAAAGATTTTTGTCATTACAAATAATCATTGGAAAGAGTTGGGCGTGTCCATTTGTTGGCGGCACATGTCGGTCGAGCTCATTTAGTTGAGGAGAATGAAATAAATTTGGAACGTGCACGTGTGGAGAGAAAGCCCCACATGTCAAAGGAAAGCGAAACAAAGAGCACATTTCGTGTGATCTGGGGGTGTGGCCCCACCACCTCATTCTGCCGACCCTCATGTTAATATATCAGTTAGAAGGAGATGCTGCAAATCAATGGGGATTCACATAGCCGGACCACGCCACCAACACCTTGAACTTGTATTCATTGGATGCAGTGCACAACTACTACACATGCACGAATTATTATTTCATTTCCTTTCTTTCCTTCCCAGCCATTACGGTCAACATAAAACCACAGTCCCCTTTTCTAACTGTGATCGACCAAATGATTCAGCAACACCCATATCTCTATGTCGCTGAATCTCTTCAGTATTGCAAACTAGTTTGTTAGCCTCACACATACATCTGCAGGATCCTTTTTTGTGAACGTTCTCTTCGATCGTTAATTTCTCGAATTATTTATCCTTTATTTAATTATCACCCTTCAATATCTAATTCATCCTTTTTGTTATCAATCCTGCACTCTGAGCATTTGGTCGTTGTATTTTTTTTTTTAGAGAATGGCCTTTTTTTAACCAAACAGTAGACCTTTTTGTCTCGTTGTCAGCGAGAGAACACAAATCGAGGTCGATCTCCGTGGTCAGGCCCATAATTTTGGTCTGGCCTTTTTATTTGGAGGCTTGGGCCGAGAGGCCATTGAAGGAGGGTTATATTCGTCAATCCAATCAAAAAAATAACAACCACGAAGAGTTTCTCTCTCCTCCTAACGGACACGGCCTTTCACTAGGTTCAATCCCAACTGCTAATACACTTTGCCGCGTCCACTTGCCATTAGACCCCACCACGTGTCTTCTCACTGGTTTTAGGATCCCCAGAGTCACGTTCTACATAAACCTGGCTCTAACTGATTTCCCCTACTCTACCGATCAAGCCTTTCATTCCTTTTCCCGCTCCAGAGCATTCCGTACAATATAGATCAGAGCAACAGAATAAGACAGAGTGACGATCACAATGACGACCGTTGCTGCAAATGGAAACACGGAAGCCCCCAAGCAGAACGTGACGCCTGTCGCCGTCAGTGGAAACGCTGAAGCCCCCGAGAAGAAAAGCGTCACGACCGTCGCTGAAAATGGAGACACTGAACACTCGAAGAAGAACAGAATCCAGGTTTCCAATACCAAGAAGCCGCTTTTCTTCTACGTCAATCTCGCCAAGGTATTACTATTCATTAATCTTTGTTTTATTATCATTATTTCTCTTTCCCTTCAGGATTTATCTAATCTTGATTTGTATATTGTATAAGAAATGCGGTCCCATCAATGGCCTCAGAAACGAAGGCCTGAATTTCCTGTAGAAAAGGAATCTTGTTCTGAAATCTGAGTTTTTTGGCACACTATATGTATGCTGTTCGAAATTAATTGTGATGGACTCTTTGAATCGCATTTCTTGGCTTCTGATTGATAACATGCCGTAAGTTTTAGAAAACCGGTAGAGAATTGAAAGAGAAATAACATTTTCAATGTCGTGAATACCGCGGCTGTGTTGGTTCAACTTTAGGAAACAGCTATTGCGTTCTTATGAACTAGTGTGAGTACTGATGGTTAAACTTTGTAGATTCCCCCTTTTCTTGTGGTCGATTCTTGGATCTGAATCGAATGCATTTTGATGTTTTATATATTTCCCCTTCGCTCTTAATCTCTATTATTTATTTATTTGTTTGTTTGTTTGATGCTAATGAGGATCGAATGGGGCGTCGGGGGATTCGCGATTTTCTTGTAGTAAATAAAGTAAATAAATGGCATACTTGAAAGGGATGATTGAATGAGGGTAGATAATTTCCTGGATGTGCGTATAATGACCAAACGGTTCTTCTTTGATGCAGAGGTACATACAGCAGCACAATGAGGTTGAGCTGTCAGCATTGGGGATGGGTACCTCTTTCTCGGAATCCTACATTTATTTTCCACTAGTTTGTCCTTTAATATTAGACGTTTCATCTTTTAAAAGGTAATGCACAAACTGTATTTTGGTAGCCCGTACAAGGGATATATTCATCTTCATATAAGGAACACACACTCACATATTTACTTTTAAGCTTAAAATAGAATAATCGGAAAAGGAGTTACTTGTTCTTTTGCACCCCAGTTGAATGATTTTTTGATTGATTATTTTTTTGGGAAAAAAAAGTTTACGCCAACAATTTAATGCTGCTGTGCAAAAGACTAGTAAATCCTCTTTCCCATTAGTATCTCCACGTACGTTTGTGAAGAGACTATTAGCACCACCAAAAGAGTTGCATAATCTGGAAATTTGAATCCGTTTGTTGCCGTTGGTTCCTCTTACTCGTAGTTGCTGAACCAAAATTATGGCATGTAGCTGGTGTATCATCGGCGTAAGAGTTTTCCTTGGTGATTCTGAAACTGAAACCGAACAATATATTCCGCTCTTTTGATTTTTCTTCTTTCATTTCCATAATTCTGATTCTTTGAATTCAGCTTGAATATTAGAACTAAGCTTTTATATTTTTGTATAGCTATCGCGACAGTCGTCACAATTGCCGAGATCTTGAAGAATAATGGACTCGCCACTGAGAAGAGTAAGATTTCTTTCTTCTTAGCATGTTATCAATGTTTGAGTTACACACATGATGAATGTAGCTAACTAGCTAGTCATGGGATGGAAACAGAAGTTTCAACATCTACCGTTGGCATTAAGGACGAGAATAAAGGTCGTCTGATGCACAAGGCTAAGGTGGGGATCTAAGTCATCTGACCTGTATTTGTTTTATTTTTTTATCGCGATTTTGTTGGTAATTAACTTCTGATCGATCCTTTCAGATTGAAATTGTGCTGGGAAAATCCGAGAAGTTTGACAAATTGATGGCTTCTGCAACTAATCCTGCCTCTAAAACTGCACCAGAAGCAGCTGTTGCTGACGCTAAGAAAGGATGAATAGTGTAGAACCCTGTCAATAATGTGCGCCTGTTGTAGTTAACATTCTAATTCTTTTGCGCTCTTTGCGTTTATAGAGATAACTAGAGAGAACATGTATAATTGTTTCATTGGATACCCATGAGATAAGGGGTGACGTTATAATTGTTCTACTGTTAGTCTGTTACAGTTCATACTATTTCTCTGCTGCACATACTGAGAATGACCATTGGTTTTGAGCCGACTGTTCCCCAATTCTTCCTACGCAGATAAAGATGAAACCCCGCTTGAAGCATTTCTTATGACTTCTAATCGTTTAACAAGAGTAAACTATGATTGTTCTTTTTTTTCTTTTTTGGTCTCATGGGGTCTAAAGCCCTTTGATGTCAATGTGTGGAACGTTGTATTTTGAATGGAATGCAGCTAAGCGTGCCTTCACTTGAGAGCCTGACACGCCAGTATTTGTTTTTAGGCAAATCAAAATATAAAGTCGAAGCCTACTCTTCTGCTTTACCCAAAACTTTACTGTGTCAGGGACTTCATCGACAGTGAGCACAAACAAATTTGGATGTTTCACGTCTAATAAGGATTGCACCTCTTCTGAAACCCCGTTTTTTTCTTTCCCCAGATTTGATATGAAATTAGTCTCCATTGGTGACTAGTAGAGCCGGGAAAACGGGCCGAGCCCGTCGGGCCGGCCCTTTTAGGCCTTGGCCCTTCAAGGGTCGGGCTTGTAAATTGGAGCCTCAAAAGGAAGTCGGGCCTAAAAGGGCCGGCCCTGTAGGGCCTCGGGCTTAAAAGGGCCGGCCCTGGAGGGCCTCGGGCCGGCCCTTTAGGCCCGTTTATTCTTTATTTTTTTTATTTGGAAAGGAACCATGTTACATTTTTTAATTACCTTATTGAATCTGTATGTCATTCTATCCTCATATTGTATAGAGTATGATTTTTGAGTATATTGTTTTGTCTAATTGAATCATATTGTGATTTTTGAGTATGATTTTTTAGTATATTGTTCTGCCTATTTAGACTAAAATCATATTATATACTATTCTGCCTGATAGAGTATGATTTTTTATGGAGGTTGTGATTATTTGACTACTTGAACCTACTGCTCAAAGTGAAACACAATCAAATGTCCTTGAAATTGATGATAGTGGTGAAGAAGGTGAAAATGATAGTCGTCATACTAATGTTGTTTAGATGTTAGAGTATTTAGCTTCTTACCTTCTTATACTTTAGCCTTTGTGTGAGTTATTTATGGACATGATTTTACCTTTGATTATACATTAGTAACTGTGTTTATTTGTTGCAAGAGATGTGTTATTTAAACCTAATGTTGACAACATCTATGTATTAAATTAGAATTTTAATCGTTGTTATTTACTAATTATATTTCTTTGGGGAAAATACGCAGGAAAAATAGTTAAATATTGTGAAAATGATTTTCTGGCCCTGCGGGCCGGCCCTGGCCCTGGCCCTAATGCTCTCGGGCCGGGCTTTGAAAAACTGTAATTTTCCTGACCCCGAGCCCTTTAAGGCCGGCCCTGTTAGGCCCTGGTCCGTCAAGGGCCGGCCCTGATTCCCAGCTCTAGTGACTAGTGACTAGTGACTAGTGAGAACGGTGAGTGGACTGAAAGGATTACGAAATTAGCGGGATTATTTTTGGCGCCCAACTAAAAATTAGCGGGACTTCAATTTGAAAATCGAGAGTGAAGACAAGAGGCCAGGAAGTATCCCCCAAAAAAAAAGTAAAAAAAATAAGGTTAGAGAAAATACGTGCGAAGAAGAAATACTACTGTAGTATATCCAAAGTATATCGCGTGGGACATTGCTCTAAACCGGCCAACCCCATCCCTAGTTTACCTCAACGTTCACTGACCTTCTCCTCCTTCCTATCCCCAAACCCTAGAATTTTAGTCGTTATTCCGTCATTCGATCTCGAAAGTTGCTTTCAAATTTTCATTTGTATTGCGCTTGCTTAACCCAGGCAAGCTTAAGCGGCGGGGGGACATTTTTAGTTTTCTGGCACTTGTTCCCTTTTTGAATAGCGCGCAATTTTCCACATTATAGGTCTGTGATTGTATCTATTTCGGTCTAATCTATTAAGAGACTGTTTGATTTCAATTTTACTTTTGGTACTGCTTTACTTAAAACTTTGGAAAACCATTTAGTTCGAATTAAGCTGAACTTTCTGCGTTTCTTTGGTTACAGTTTTTTCCCTGGATATACCATTTTTTTACGGGAAAATGTCAGTTAGGTCCCAAGCTAGGAAAAAAATATCACAAAAATCTTTTTGAAAAGTCAACTGTCAGAAAAGTTCCTAGGAACTTTTCTGACATGAATTCCCAATGACCATTTACCAAAATACCCCCAAGCAATTTAACTACTGTCATTAGTTACAACATGTTATGCTATATTTACAACTTCGTAAGTCATATTAACAACATAGTAAGTTACAACATGTATATAAAATGCGTGATTGTGTTGCGTTTACAACCTCTTTAGTTACGTTTACAACTTATTAAATATAACGTAACATGTTGTAAACGTAACCGATTATGTTGTTAATATGACTTACGATGTTGTAAATATAGCATAACATGTTGTAACTAATGACAGTGGTTAAATTGCTCGGGGGTATTTTGGTTACCTAACTGACATTTTCCCTTCTTCTACCGTGTTATAATTATTTCACTCCCTTTCTCATTTTGCTCTCGGGTTTGTCCTATATTGCTGTCTTAGTTAGTTCTTTTAGCATATTAAATAATGGGGGATTTCAGTTTGGGAGTATTTCTTCTGTTATTTATTTAAAATGAGCACTTGATGTGGGAATCAGTTGCTTTTGTAGTTCACCGATCTAGCCATGCTTGGTGTGCATATGATTGTTCTGCCACCTATCCTAGTCAAGTCTTTGCCATATGTTCAAAGAGGACTATAGTTATGGATTTAAAATTATAACGTGATGTAAAAATCAGTTGCTTTTGTAGTTCAGCGATCTAGCCATGCTTGGAGTGCATATGATTGTTCTGCCACTCATCTCAGTCAAGTCTTTCCCCAATTTCTAATATACTCTCGTGCTTCCTTCTAGTAAACCAGTTGCACCCCTATGGCTGAAGTTGATCAAAATTTTAAGTGAATCTGATGCTGAGCAACCAACTGAGAATTCAGAGCATGAACAAAGAGAGGGGCACGTTGAGGAGCCAGTCGCTGGAAGTGGTGAGAAGAAATGGCCAGGATGGCCTGGGGAGAGTATCTTCCGGGTGTTGGTTCCTGCCCAGAAGGTTGGTGGCATAATTGGACGCAAAGTAGAGTTTATCAAAAAAATTGTATGTAGAATCCCGTAATTATAGGACCATAATTATAGGAAAGATAGTCAGAGATGGTAGGCATTTTAGTCAGAGATTGTAGGCAGGGTTGGTAAATTCAGATCTGTTTCTTCCTATAAATGTAATCGTTTGTTCTCTGAATGAAATACAATGAATTCCAATCTTTAATTCTCTTCATGGTATCAGAGCGATAGGAGAGAATAGGAATTCAAATTCATACCAGATTTTTCCATCACGCCCTCTGATTTTCAGAATCAGCATCGGCGTTATTTGCAATTCTGGTTCGTGCCCTCTGAGTTCTCCACTGTCAGAATCAGATAGGACTCATACCACCGAAGGAGAACTTCTTCATTGCCATCGTTGGGCTCCTCCTCTGTGTCACCCACTCGGTACCTCCGTCACCTACTCGCTCACCTCCGACGGATCACGATCATCACCGTCGGACCTCAGCTCTCTCTCACGAGTCTTCACCGTCAGCTTTCACCGTCGAAGAAGAACCACGCCCAGTCTCGCTCACTCCATCATCGTGTCCGCCGGAGTTGAGTATTGCTCATCCTCATCTACTGATGATCGCTGCTTCACTGCTCGCCGAAGTCGAGTATTGCTCATCGCGATCCTGATCCTTCTCTACGGCTGTTCATCCCGTCGTCCTTCATTGTGTCCGCCGGCAATCACCACAGCAGCGAAAGCGGGATTTGAGCGAGAAAACCTGTCGACGGCACTCATCCGTTCGTCCTCGATCAGGATTCGTAGGTGGTGCACTCACGCAGCGTCATCATCGGAATCTTAATCTAGCATCCGCAAGCCAACACCGATCAGACCAGATCAGAGCTCACGCTTCTCGTCTCTGAGTTCGCTCTCTCCTCTCAGCATCTCAGATTTCCCTTATTGGATACCTGCTGCTCAATTATTTAATTGAGCTGAACACCAAACTGTCATTTTACAAATTCGAAATACCAAACTGTCATTTTTTGAATTGGAAGGACCAAACTGTCATTTTACAAATTCGAAATACCAAACTGTCATTTTTTGAATTGGAAGGACCAAATTGGTATTTCTGAAATTTGAAAAACCACTCCGTCATTATGTCTACAGTTTCAGATGCCTCTTCCTCTGTGCTTAGATCTGGCTCCAATGACATCTCCATTGTCCTTATTGTTTCTGAGAAACTTACCAGTGACAATTATCGAGAATGGTCTCAATCCATGATTCTCGCTCTCGATGGAAGAGACAAACTTGAATATATCACTGGTGAAGCACAAAAGCCTCCAACCTCGGAAACCAAGGAATTTCGCAAATGGAAGTCTGAAAATGCATTGGTATCCTCTTGGTTAATCAATGCGATGTCATCCTCAATTAAGAAGAGTTTTATGTACCTGCCTTCAGCCAGAGAAATTTGGGAAGCTCTGCGTGAAACATACAGTCCTGTGGGAAATAGATCTCGTATATTTGATGTCAAGAAAAAATTGTGGCAGCTAAAACAGAATCACATGCCTCTTGATGATTATTATCTTGAAAAATCAGCACTCTGGCAAGAGTTTGATGCCCTACAAAACAAAACTCATCATTGTGGGGCTGATGCAAAAGAAGATAGCAAAGCAAAAGAAGAAGAAAGGGTATATGAGTTGCTAGCTGGTCTTGATGAGGTTTATGATGATGTTCGAGCTCGAATTCTTAGTCAAGAACCCTTGCCGTCTGTACGTGAAGTTTACACTTTGTTGCGCAGTGAAGAGGATAGACGCAAAACAATACTTCAGAATCCGACTAATTCCGTTGCTACTCCTGAAGCCTCAGCACTTGCTATTCGATCCACGGAACAAAAAGGTTCTAAAGGTCGTCCATTCTGTGATCATTGTAAGAAACAGGGGCACACTAAGGACACTTGCTGGAACCTCCATGGTAAACCTGCTGACTGGAAGCCGAAGAAAGGGAAAGGACGAGGTTACGTGGCTGAAACTTCTAAGGATCTATCTCAAAGTGATCAGCTGCATAAAATCATGGAAATGCTAGCCACAATGCAGACTACAACAATGCCTACTGCCACAGTAGTAAAAAGAGGTAATTTCTTTCAAGCCTTGGCTGTGATAAAAGAACTATGTACAGGAAATTGTTGGATTGTTGACTCAGGTGCCTCGGATCATATGACTGACAATAAGGCTCTCTTCTCATCATATACTCCTATCACCAAGGGAGTAACAGTACGAATTGCTGATGACTCTGAATCTGTTGTCATTGGAATTGGTTCCATCAAAATCTCAGCTGCACTTACCCTTCACTCCGTATTACATGTTCCAAAGTTGAAGTGTAATTTACTATCCGTGAGCAAATTAGCTAATGATGAACGTTGTCAAGCTAACTTCTTTGCTACCTACTGTATTTTTCAGGATCTGCTGACGGGAACGACGATTGGGAGTGCGAAAGAGCTTGATGGTCTCTATTACCTTGATGAAAGTAATAATCCTCGGATTAAATCTTGTAATAAAGTGTCTCTCCATAGCACTAGTGATTTGGAATTATGGCACAAACGTTTAGGTCATCCAAATTTAAATTACATGTCTCAGATGTTTCCATCCCTTGTTTCTAATAAAATTCCCTCTGATTTTCATTGTGATTCATGTGAAAAGGCTAAGCATCATCGTACTTCATTTCCAAAAATCCCATACCAAGCCTCAAAACCTTTTTCCACAATTCACAGTGACTTATGGGGACCATCCCGCACACCAAACCGATCAAAAACAAAATGGTTCATCACATTCATCGATGACCATACACGTGCCAGTTGGGTCTACTTGTTGAAGGATAAAACAGAGGTGTATCAAACATTCCTTAACTTCCACAATATGATCCAAACCCAATTCCAAACCCCAATCCAGATTCTGCACACAGATAATGGGACTGAATACTTCAATCAGGCCCTATCTACCTTTTTAACCGAAAATGGTATTGTCCACAAAAGTACTTGTCCCAATACACCTCAGCAAAATGGTATTGCAGAAAGAAAGAATCGTCATATTCTTGAGACTGCAAGAGCCCTTATGTTTAGTGGTAATGTTTCTAAATATCATTGGGATGATGCTGTCCTTACTGCCACCTTCCTCATTAACAGAATGCCAAGCCGACCACTGTCTTACAAAACACCCCTTCAACTTCTCCACCAATACTATAACCTTCCATATCTTGTAAACACTCTGCCTCTACGGGTGTTTGGCTGCACATCATACGTTCATCTCCATCACACCAACAAACTTGACCCTAAAGCCCTTCGGTGTATCTTCCTTGGCTATTCACATTCTCAAAAAGGATACAAGTGTTATGATCCGGTCTCTAAACGTTTATTTGTCACATGTGATGTCACTTTCCTTGAACATATACCTTTCTATGCCTTGTCTGCAATTCAGGGGGAGAAAACTAGTGAATTTCAGACAAATGAAACACAAAAAGATGACCAGACAGTCACAATTTATGTACCTACCCACACAGATCCTACTCCTGATACCTCTGATACTCCTGATAACAACCCTGAGATTCCTAATCATCCTGATAACCTTGATACCTCTGATAATGTGCCAATTACAGGGGGAGACACAAATATATGGGGTAATACCTACATGCGACGACACAAAAGAGGTAATGAACCACAGGCTATTAGCACTCACCAGGAGTCAGTACCAGAGGCAGGTCCAAGAGAAACAGAAGGTTCTGATCTTAATCTTCCCATTGCGGTGAGAAAACAACCTAGACAACCCAGACAACCCAGATCAAACACTAGATATCCTATGGAGAAATTTGTCTCTTATAAGGCTCTTTCATCTAAATACAATGCATTTGTCTCTCATCTTGATAAAATCAGGATACCAGACACGATTGATGAGGCTATGGCTATACCTGAGTGGAGACAAGCTGTCTTAGAGGAGATGGAAGCTCTCAAGCGAAATAAGACTTGGGATGTAGTAAATCTTCCTGAAAGGAAAAAAGCCGTTGGATGCAAATGGGTATTCACTCCTAAATATAGAGCAGATGGAACACTCGAGAAATACAAAGCTAGATTGGTTGCACAAGGTTTCACACAAAAATATGGGGAAGATTACACAGAGACATTTGCTCCGGTAGCCAAGTTGAATACCATCAGAATACTATTATCTGTTGCAGTGAATTTAGATTGGAATCTGCACCAACTCGATGTAAAAAATGCCTTTCTCAACGGAGAACTCAAGGAAGAGGTATATATGAAGTTACCTCCAGGGTTCCCAGGAAAAAAGGATGACCAAGTCTGCAAGTTAAAGAGGTCATTATATGGGTTAAAGCAATCTCCACGTGCTTGGTTTGACAGATTCACCAGGGTTCTGAAGAGACATGGATATACTCAAGGGCAAAGCGACCATATTTTGTTTGTCAAACATCATAAAGGTAAGATGACTGTTCTGGTTGTATATGTTGATGATATAATCCTTACAGGAGATGACAATGTGGAAATCAATCAAATTAAGAAAGCCTTGGCACGAGAATTTCAGATCAAAGATCTTGGAGAAATGAAGTATTTTCTTAGAATGGAAGTTGCCCGATCCAAGAAAGGAATTTATATTTCCCAACGGAAGTATATTCTTGATCTTCTAAAAGAAACAGGGATGACAGGTTGCAGACCCAGTCACACCTATACGGGTAGATAAAATAGATGAAGATGCAGATCTCGGTAAGGCAGTGGACTTAGGGAACTATCAACGGATGGTAGGCAAACTAATATACCTGTCTCATACTAGACCAGACATTGCATTTGCAGTAAGTGTGGTCAGCCAGCATTCTCATGATCCGAAACAGAAACATTTGAATGAAGTTTACAGGATCCTTCGTTACTTGAAGGGATCTCCAGGACGTGGCTTGCTGTTTAAGAAAAATGACAAACGAATTGTAGAGTTATTCACAGATGCCGATTGGGCAGGTGACCAAGAAGACAGGAAATCCACATCTGGATATTGTACATATGTGTGGGGTAACCTAGTCACATGGAGAAGCAAAAAGCAAAGTGTAGTTGCGAGAAGCAGTGCTGAAGCTGAATACAGGGCTGTAGCACTGGGAATCTGTGAGGGAATATGGATAAAACGTGTTCTTGAAGACTTGAGGAAATCCATAAATCTACCAATTAAGGTCTACTGCGACAACATGGCTGCAATCAACATTGCTCATAATCCAGTTCAACATGATAGAACTAAACATGTCGAGATAGACAGACATTTTATAAGGGAAAAAGTTGATGAAGGTATTGTTGATCTAAGATATATTCCTTCTAAAGAACAGACTGCAGACATCCTCACCAAAGGGCTGCCCAAGGACAGATTGGAGTATCTGATTGGCAAGTTGAACTTGATTGATATCTATAGTCCAACTTGAGGGGGAGTGTAGAATCCCGTAATTATAGGACCATAATTATAGGAAAGATAGTCAGAGATGGTAGGCATTTTAGTCAGAGATTGTAGGCAGGGTTGGTAAATTCAGATCTGTTTCTTCCTATAAATGTAATCGTTTGTTCTCTGAATGAAATACAATGAATTCCAATCTTTAATTCTCTTCATTGTAGAGGAGACTCGAGCTCGCATTAAAATTCTTGATGGTCCTCCAGGGACTTCAGAAAGAGCTGTAAGTTTATTTAATATTTTTATGCGATTATCTCCAGTAAATTTATCAACTCAGTCTCTATGAGTTGTCTGGATTGTTTAAATGTGACAGTTTTTTAAAAGAAAATTAAAATTAATTTCATTCTTGAAATATTTTCACTTTTGATTGTGGGGTTTTGTTATCATTTCTATGGGCGGTTGCTATTAGAATGGAATTTTTTACTTGCACTTCGCTAATTTTCTCTTAAGTTAGCTTCTAGACATTTCCGGATGAGTTTCTTAGTGAGTAGAGATAATCGTTGAATGCTCTCTGAATTTTCAAAGGTTTTTAGCCTTTGAGATGCTTAAGTTATGTTGCAATACAGAATGATGCGTATGTCTTATTTATAGTGTTTTCGGTTATTAAACAAGTGGAGTTTTTAAAGGCAGAGTATTGTGATGAAGTGTATCTCCTTTGGAAGATAATTTTATATATGTAAAATTGAAGGATTATGTTAATTAATCTGTGCTTCAAGCTGCTGACAAAGTTACATTGGAAAGCTTGGAGAAAAGCCAAAAGTATAAGGGGTGAGGCTCTGTTGACGAATTGAAATATATGCTTAACATACGGGAATAGTTCATGGCAATAGTAAATATCCAGTATTTGTATGTGCCTGGCAAAGATGTCAATGAGGAGAAGAGATGGTGGCTGTCTTTCCTTTCGTAGTTATTCATGGTATTTTACTGTGCCCTTATGCAGTAATTAGAGGTTTATTTCAACTATTAAACAATTAAGAAAATTCATGTACAGATGGCTCATGATTTAAAGGATGACCTTATTTATGCTCAGTGATCAAAACAAAAGGAAGAATAGGAAGAAGATCCAGTAAAGATGAGTAATAGGCAAAAAATCATTAAAGATGAATTAATTCTAACAAAATGAATCTGTGCAGGTTCTGTGGACCAATTTTAAGGCAACAACTCAATCATCAATAAGATCCCAAATTTGAAGAACTAGAGATCCAGATGCAGGGGTCAGCATTGACCATTTCAAAGTGCTGAAAGGTTTATAAAAATGTAGATATTTTGTACCAAAGTATCATGAAGCTGTGCATTCGACCTGGTAAATTCAGAACCTGGATGATTGATGCCTCGCCACAGATTGCAAGCAATGAAACGAAACTTAAACAAGATAGTGAAACCATCAAATATAAATAAGTGCTTTTTATTTCTCTGTATGTTACTACGAGTAAAAGAATTTGAAAACTACTAAATCCCGTTGTTTGGTTTTATTTTCAACATATGGGGAGCTTCTTTATGTAAATGAGAAGAGGGTGTCACCGTTCCATCAGTTCTGTCTTTTAATGATTTATCGTCCTGCTGGAATAATTACTTACAGCAGGAGACACATTTCTTCAAGGTAAGGAAAATATAATCAGAAAGAAGTTAGGCTCAAGGAAATGTTAAGACTTTTGAATAGCTGAAATGCTCTTTGTAAAGTATATTTCGGAAAGTCTAGGGAGTATTTGGAGTGATTGCATGCGTTAGTGGCAGGCTGAGAAAGCATTACATAGATTGTGCGCTGTTGGCTCTTCATACGCATAAGAATTTGCTTCCCAAGTAAGATACCCTCGTTCCAACTGGCTGGAGGCCAAATTGTGCAATGTCATGATGCCCATATAGAACAATGTGTTGCTACTAATAGTACTTGAACTAAACGTAGTTCTATATTTCAATTTATATATTGATATGGAGGGAAATTGATGTGTGTAGATAAGTTGATGGATAAGCAGCCCAATTGAGGTCTTGAATCTAGTGAGCATTACAACTGTTTTTATGCAGGTCGCAGTTGATCATTCCTTTCATTAAGTATGTTGAAAGGTGGAGATATGGTTGGACCACATTGTGTTGTAAAGCATTTAATTGAGAATAACAGGGTTCAGACGGGGGAGAATTTTGGTCTTATGCCGAATACTCTTCAATTTGATACTTATGCTAGTTAAAACTAGGATATAATCTTGCAACTCCTGCAATATTTAACAAGCGTACATAAAAAATATCGTAAATAGCATGCATCAGATTGTTAATTTTTGTGTATGAGTTATATAAAATGTTGGAGTTGATTTGAACATATTTTTCAAAACATTATGTATAGTGTTTAAAATGTTTTGTTTATGTAGGGTGTGGTAATTAGAATACGATTGAAGAATAATAAATTAAATGTAAGTTACACCTCCTTTTAGTAGTGTTGAGCTGTCGAGATGGTACCAGCTGTTTTATTATCGTTTTTTATCTCAAAAACTGCAACAACTGTCCGTGCATGAGAATTGGTTGAATTCCTTCCAGAGATTGTAGGTGGAATACACTATGTTCGGTAAAGAGAGCTGTCGTTGACTGGCTTGTTCATATGGGTTAAAGCAGAAATATTTGTATGTCCATTCTGTACTGTTTTATTCGTGATTCGTTGGCCACTATGGATGTTGGGGATAATTATTATGGAAAGAATAGTCTGAAATTACTGTTTATTGTTCTTGATTAGGTAATGGTTTCTGCTAGAGAGGAACCTGATTCGTCCTTTCCTCCCGCTGTGGATGGCTTATTGAGAGTTCATAAGCGGATTATTGATGGTTTAGAGACTGATTCTTCCCATGCTCCCTTAGGTGTTGGTGGGAAGGTTTCAACAAAGCTACTAGTAGCTGCATCACAAGCAGGAAGTTTAATTGGGAAACAAGGAGGAACAGTTAAATCTATTCAAGAGGCATCCAATTGTATTGTTAGAGTTCTTGGAACAGGTTCTTTTGGCTTACTTTTATTGTAAGATTATTTTGTTTGTTTAGCGCAAGTGCTATATATTTTGCATTATCCGCATTCCAGAATTGTCTAGTTCCATGTTCTTCATGGTTGTGTTTATTTGAAAAAATTGCCGATCTAGCTTTGAGCATAGGATGAGAGATTGGTACTAGAGCTCTTGTCAACCTCTGCCATCAATAGGAACACTCGAGACAGAACCATGTTAGTCACCCTACCGATCATGTTGCTAACTTTTCTCTCTTTCCACTGGAAGTGTCATTGCATTCCCTGCTACTGCTGTAACTGTTAGGAAAACAACAACGAGTTTTTGATATCCTAGTCTGGATCATCACAATCCATCAGCGACATTTGGATCCAGCCTTCATCCATGTTAAAGAATCGGGGATATGATTTTGGGGGCTACTTCTAGTCTTTTTATTCCTATGCAGCAGTTACTTATTTTAGTTTTCTGAACTTTTTGTAAAATAAATTAATAGTACTGGAAATTTCAACAGTCTCCAGATTTTTGGCGTTTTGCTAAGCATTGGTTCATTGTACGCTTCTACAGAGGACCTGCCTGTGTTTGCTCTTCAAGATGATAGGGTTGTTGAAGTAGTAGGCGATCCCACTGGGGTGCTTAAAGCAGTGGAGCTAATTGCAATATTTGAAATGAATGTAAGCGTTTGATTAAATCTAAAATTTGTGAAGGGTTTATCTCAAACAATAGAAATGAGAAATGATACTTGTTTCTTATTTTTCCAGATGCAAAGGGCAAATACTCGTCCTGTGGAGCGCCTCCCACCTCACCAATCATGGGCTTCACCTCCAAATGTTAGTGGAGGTTCTGGTTTTTGGCCTACTCATCAATATCCGCCAGCTGGATTGCCACATTCAGTGGACACACAGACTGATCATGGTATATCTGCCTATGGAAGAGATGCTCCTATAGGTGTCCGTGGACCTTCAAACGCCCAATCTGCACCTTCCATGATCACGCAGGTACTCTTGTTTTTTTGGGTTTCTTATTGTTACTGTGGGAACCTAGTTGGCTATTCATGAAGTTTTATCAAATGTAAATTCACAAGTATTTCCTGCTCTCACTTTCAAATGTTGAGGATAAAGTAACTGAGGTTATCCTCAGAGACTTTGAAATTTGAATGCTTAGCTTATACTCCTATATTTGCATCTCAAGGTTTATTATGTGAGGTAATGCGTGCTGTTCTGAGACAGGGGTCGTGTAATGAATTGACTATAAAGACTTGTTTTCAAATGCAAATTATGGATACAGTCCTTGATTGCTTTGTAGTTTGTGCTGATAAGAGAATAGATGAGTGCTTGCTCTTTGATTATGCTCTCAGCAATAAATTGCTGGACTCATTGTTTTGTCCAGATCACCCAGCAAATGCAAATTCCTTTGTCTTGGGCTGATGCTGTTATTGGGACTGCTGGGGCAAGTTTAAGCTACATCCGACGAATTAGTGGGGCTACTGTTACCATACAAGAAACAAGGGGTGTTCCTGGGGAGATGACTGTTGAAATAAGTGGAACAGCTTCTCATGTCCAAACTGCTCAGCAATTGATACAGGTAATCTTATGGGAGAAGTGAAAATGAGGATCAAGTTTAAATTCAATTTTATTGGAATATTTTTTTCGTTAAAGTGAAGAAAGTGGTGAAAATTTGAAACTCGTAGTAATTGTTACTTGTAATTTTCAAAATATAATTTCTAATAAAAATTTATAGGCAAATCCCGTGATTTTATATTTTTCTCTTCGTGCTTATTCCCCTGGTCTATATGATTTCCGTGCATGAATGTTGGTTTGTACATTAATCAGTTCATCGCCATTGCATGTAATTCTGAAGTCTGAATGTTCTTGTGCAGAACTTTATGGCGGAAGCCGGCCCATCGCAGCCAGAGTCTGGTACCGACCATTGACCAAGCTTTCATTTCTTACGCTGTTGCTCCTCCACCATCTAACCCGCCACCTGCCGGAGGCTATGGCTCTGTGCATGGCCCAAACTGTGGATTCTAAGTTGGGCGCCGCAATCTGCCGTTAGCGTCATGCGAAATGGCATTTCATGTATTCTTTTAATTATTACTATAATGAAGAAAATGAATATTTGTTCCTCAAACTTTGCATAAAAGTTACACTTTGATGTTCTAAGTTTATAAATTGTCTTTTTGGCCTTCAAATCTTAGTTTTTTTTACTCTTTAAAAGGAAATGTTTATATTCATAATTTTGAAGATTGGCAAAGAATTCTCGAAAGTTAAAGATATTAAATATAATTTTAAAAAACAAGAATGATTCAATCAAAATATTATTTGACAATTTTTATTAATAAAATTAATAATGTTACAGCTAGAGGATTGAAAATATATATTTTGTAAAATTAAAGGATTCTATCGCCTTCTTTTTGAAGTTGTTGTCCCATCGTATGCAAGCCTCGTTGGCAAATCAAATGCAAAGTGTAAAATTAAATAATCAAAATTGTAGTTTTACATAGAAAATTGAGGAAATGCTCCCCATTACCAATTTTGTTGGGAAGAAATAAAAACATTTCTAATCACAAAATAATATTTCCTGCTGTTAATATAAGATGCACTTCAATGAAGAATTGAATTAAAAATTAGAGTTTATACTCTGAGAATTGTGAAAAAATATCTCAGTGGGAACTTAATTGCCAAAATTGAACCTCAGTGTGCAAACAACCTTCCAGGTGTGTAGAATATCTTCTCCTGTATGCAATATTCTTCCCTATACATAAGCAAAACATCTTCCCTTGTATACAGAAGATTTTTCCCCATGTGCACAATATCTTCACCCCATATGCAAATGATTTTTCCAAGTCCCATTTGACAATTAATTTACCAGTGAGGTCTTTTTTCATAGTTCCCCTTTTTAGAGTACTTCATAAGTACATTTTCAGAAAAGCAAACACTTGTGCTAATTAACTTACATGTAATTGTGGGTGAATGTGTGTTTGTGACTTTGTGTCCTGATATATGTGTGCGCGCCATTTCACTTGACTCCCGTAAAAAAAAAAAATCCATGAGCGCAGTGCAAAAATCTAATGGAACATTATTTGTATGATGGACTGAAGCAGAAAAAAAAGGCCACGACATAAATGCGTCACCAATGATCTGAGAGTATACTATTATTCACATTAAAGCAGCTACCTCAAATTCATTCACATCTAACTGATGGACAGTCTTATAGGCTACTGATAAATAAAGAGTAGTAGGAAGGAACCGCTTCACCGCGAACGTTAGTTAGTTGGGAGCTGCACAAGTGGTTCTGAAGTGACCAGTTTGATTGCAACGACTACAGTGCACCACCCGCTTTACCCGTCCACGGTCCTCCGCCCGAACCCGCTTCTTCCTGGGCCGTCCAGGAGGACGAAGTGATTTTGGCGGGTTTATGATCATTTCAGCAGCCTGGATCGCATTGGGATCCGCATCTGATAACTCTTTCCACAGTGATTTATCAGGAATTGGATGTATGGTCTGTGAGTAGGTCTTCCTGTAGGTCGCCACAGTGAAACAGCTTTCGGTGAACCTGTGCACATTCTGTCTGCATGACAGAAGCGCCGCCACAGCATGTGCGCATGGCAGCCCATACAGCTGCCACCCACGGCACAGACAGCACCGGTTCCGAATGTCCACGATGTTGGTGCCTTCATGGGATATCACTTCAAATTCTGCTTCATTAGCACGAAGCACCTGATAAGTGCGTGCACGCTCCAGTGCCTCTGCAACTCGCCTCTCAGCAGAAGGTACCAGTATGGATGTCCACTGCATGCTTGTCTCCCGGCGCTCGTTAAACCACGTCATCAGCTGCCTTCTGATGCATTCCATCATCTGAATTATGGGAAGCCCAGATGCTTCCAATATCCAATTATTTAAAGACTCCACTATGTTTGCTGTCAAGTGACCGAACCTCTGCCCTTCAAAATAAGCTGTCGCCCATAAGCGAGGAGGAATTCTTCGAATCCAATAAGCAGCGTCCTGTGATATCTCTTCAATCTCTAAAACCTTGGCTTCAAATTCAATGACTGTAAGAGCATGAGCTGCTTCCCATAGAAGGTTGACGAGCATTGTGTTATTAAACTCCTTGCGGAAGCTGTCGCTCAGGTGACGCATGCAAAATCCATGGAAAGCAGTAGGAAAATTTGCTTCCACTCCGTCCACAATTCCTTTCTGCCTGTCGGACAAAATTGTAAGCCTCGGCATGTTTTCTGTGTTAATCTCGAGCAGGTTATGAAGTTCAGACAGAAACCACATCCAGTTATCATCATTCTCCTCGTCAACAACACCAAATGCCAGAGGAAAAAGAGCCCCATCACCATCAAAACCTGTCGCAAGAAGTAAAGTACCAAGATACTTGCTCTTCAAATATGTCCTATCAAGCCCCAAGAGTGGTCTACAAGCATTTAGAAAACCATATATAGATGCTTGGAAGGAGATGAAGAGGCGCTGAAAGCAGTTATCTGTTGGGTTTCCATAAACAGATGCTATGCTACCTGGGTTTGTCCGTTTCAGCTGTTCACAGTATTGAGGAAGCAAGCGGTATCCCTCTTCAAATGATCCACGCATTGCAGCCATGATGCGCTCCTTGCCTCTCCATGCTTGCTTGTATGATAAAGTGATACCATGAACCCGGTGAATCTCTTCCAGTATCTCCTTTGGCTTGCAGTTAGGGTTTTCTTTCAGCCTTTGCTCCACAGAGTTTGCAACCCATTGAACTGAGGCTTGCTGATGACCAAGATGATAAATCCCTCCACATGTATGACTCTCATGAATTGTCCTAATAGTAAAAGTTGGAACTCCCGGAAGCTTTGCTGCATGAATGCGCCAGGGACATCCTTCACTTGCACATTTAGCAGTGAAGCGTGTCTTGTCAGATTTTATAGTCTGCATCTCGAAGTGAAGAGCAATGGCTGTATCCCTCAATGCCCTCCGGCAACTCTTGACATCAGGAAATTCTTGCCCCACTGATAATTCGTAATTAGGACTAATAGAAAGTGTGCGAGCCTGAATTACAGGTGGCGTCGTAGCAAGTACTAGTTGGGACTGCTGAACACCCATATCTTCGGAAGAATCAATCCCCATTTCTGGGTGCTGGACAATAGCGAGGTCTAAATTTTCATCAAGTTCTTGGTTTTCTGAAACAGTCAACTCATTGTTCTCAGATAGTGCTAGCTCATGGTCATCATGCTCAGGCTTTCGATCCATGGATAACTCATTCTCATGCCCATAATTGTGATCATCACCACCTTCTTGATCATGGTCCTGTCCCAAACCCAACTCATGGTCATTGGGATGTCCCAAGCCAAGCTCATGATCATGGGCTTGTCCCAGACCCAAATGATGCTCATGGGTTTGTCCCAAACCCAAATCATGGTTTTGGCTAAGGTCCAAATTATGATTGTGGCTCATCACCAATTGCTGATCATGACCAAGGGCTAAATTGTGATTTTGTCCAAGTATCAAATCATGATTAGCCATTGACGACATCAAATGGATATACCAACAGCAACTACGGCTCAGTTAACTAGTCAGAAATCTCCTCAGTGCTTGGAACACCTACTGCAAGGACCCCCTAAAATTCATCAGTTAAGTAAAATAAAATAACACTGACACTTTGTTCTGCTCACCGTTTGTCACACTTAGTACATGTCCCAATGAAGTTAAACAGGAAACAAAAAAAAGGCAATAGCAATAGCCCCTTGAGAGAGAAAAACGCCAAACAAGATAACTAAGTCTCTGCAGTTTTTCATCTCCCTTGCTTCCATTAATTACAGAAAAAGCTCCAGTTAATAATAACATACAGTGATGGTTTTGTACAACTACAGCATGGCAGGCAGGCATATTGAAATCTAAGACAATCAGACCTACTTCAAATTGCATGCAGTGTTTGTTGATTACATATGCGTAGTTCGAGAATGTAGAACCAATAGCCCCCAGCATTCCACTTGGATTACCATTAATTTATGACCATGACCCAAAAAAAAAAAAAAATCAACGTACAAGAACAAATTCCGGGACTAAATTCTTTAAATTGTCAGCTTTTGTTTGAAGAGAAGAAATAACAAGCACGAGAAATTTAAATCACTTTTGAAATCCAAAAGTATGCACTGCGCTTAACTTGAGACACTAGTGAGACAATACATTAGTCATAAGCGAAAACAAAAACACCACCTTCCTCAAGTTTCAAAATACAACGAATTGTAGCCCAACCCACCAAAAAAAAAACACTTCAACCTAGCCAGGACGTAACCTGGAATCGAAACCCGCCCAACCTGCACGTGCAGCCCTACTAAGGATAAAGAAACTAACAAAAACAACAATGTTTCATGAAAAAAACTCCAATCAAAGCCGAATTTAAGTGATTATTCAGCTCCATGAGCATGGATAGTATGCAAAAGCATAAAGATACACAAGAACAAGATAATAATTTTTCCAAAAAAAAAAAAAAGAATCTCAGAAAAATTACCTGAAAAATCTCAACTCAAGGGGCTGAAAGCGGAATCCTATCTCCGATGCCAGGCCAAGCCAAAAAAAAAGAGGAAAATACCGTACTAGCGTGTTAGGGTCTGAAATATGGAGACGGGAACTGGATAATGCTCGGAACTCGTAAAATCAAGGGGTCGGAGCATTTAGTTGTGGATCGAACAAAGGGCCAGGGTTTTGTGATCGGAGGGGAAGGAGGCAGAACAAGGAGGAGAATTTGAAAAGACGTTGAAGAAAGTTGGCGGGGAATTGGAGAAAATCGGAATTAGGGGAGGAAGGGTAAGGAGAAGAGAGGAAGATTGGGAAATAGAAGGGCAGAAGAGGGAGCGACTGTGAGGGCTGACAATGGAAATACCGCCACACAGAATTGGGGATGAGAAGGAAGAGAGGGTATTTAGGTCAAAGGAGATCGGCCTCTCCTTTTTCCGGTTTTACGTAATTACTGTTTTGCCCTATTTCCAGTTTTTTTCCCCTCTTTTGACCCAAACCCAAGTAGGCTTTAAAAAAAAAAACACCACTGCCTTGATAACCCTCCAGTTAATTATCACGTTTACTTTACAATGGCCTCACAGTCTGTTATTTAAATTGAAGTTTAAATCGACCTTGAAATCAATACCTATATCAATATACACATATATAAACCATCTCATATTTAACGATACAATTTTTTTTATAATTTTCATATTTTATAAGCTTTTTTTCATATTCCATCTACTGAAATATGCTTTTAGTTATTTAAGTTTACATGAGGTATATTTTTTGTCTCTTAATTTTATAAAGTATACTTTTTATCATATATTTCTAATAATGTTAATATTGTTAATGGAAAATGGTGACGCAACATACTCAAATGATGACTATGTAATTAAATGCTATTAATCTTAAATTTAAAATACATATAAATTTAAAAAAAAAAATCTAAAAACTTAATGAAACCGTCAATATCAAAACTTCTATTGTATTAAAAAATTTTAGTTTAATAATTTAAATAGCAAAACCTCAACTTTATTTGTCGATTTATTTTTGTTCAATGGTCTAAAAATATTATATTAAAAAATTTAAATTTAATTATACTTTGTTAGCTGTACAATTATCACTTAAATTTGCTGCATCAAAATTTTTCGTTAACAACATTAATGACGTTAGAGATATAGGATTAAAAGTATATTTTTTAAAGTTAAGGATTAAAATTATACTCATGTGAAATTTAAAGGACTAAAAGTATACTTTAACCTATTACATTAAATTTGAAAAAATGGTATGATTTACGGTTTTATGAATATCTGACTTAGATCTTAGTTTTGAATTAAAATTGTATAATTCACTAGCCAACAGAAAACCAGAAAGTAAAACTGTATAAGGTGAGAATATAACCAATGATAATGGGAAATAAGATACGTTTTAAATTGTTTAAGGGATAATGGCAAAAGATATTTAAAAAGGGTTAAGGTGCGCCCAATAGCTGAAGTATTTTTTTAAGTGCATCTAATATCCAAAAGTAATTTGTGATGCATCCAGTATCCTTAAAGTATTTTTTTAGATGCATCTTGCACCCTAAAGTATCTTGTAGCACAATTTTATCTTTAAAATCTTTATTTTTTTATGAAAAATTTTACCGTGAAATTATTTTTAAAAGCAATTTAGACCTCATTATGAACTGTCAAAAAGTCTTTCAAGTGAGAGTGCATCTACCACCTAAAGTATTTTTCCATTAAGCTGAATCTTTTTTATGAAAAATCACAAGCGCAAATAGTACTCGGATTTTTTATGAAACATTATGGTATGCTCTTGAGCTTAAATTTGCAGCACTATGGTGCAATTTACCTTATCTAAGTGTATATTTATGTCTTAGGCATTTAAAGTGGTGGGTCTGGCTCCTTGCCTGTCCAAAAACTCAACAGCAAAAAAGCTTTTATGTAGCTTTGTGTGTGTTTTTAAAAGAGAAAGCTTTATGTAGCTTGTTGAAGGAAGGGAACAAAAAAGAGATGTTAAAGAAACACGGACTACCAAAAAGAGCGCATTATAATTGATGAGTGACCAATTATATGATTTCAATGCACCAACCCTCAATCATCCATACAACCTGGAATTGAATCAACTGCACACGCCCACTAAAGAAAGGGGTGGGTTTCAATTTCAAATATTCATTCCTTTTTCTTTCTGGCTTTTTTAAATAGTGTTATGCATTACGTTAAGCAAATGGAACTATCTAGAAGTGCTTATAATAAGAGTAAGGTAGAATGCAAGCATACATCTAAAGCACAGAACACTCCTACTTAAAGAGAATTGCTTCTTGCTCTTGCGACTACTAAAGTTAGCT
The DNA here is from genome assembly GCA_963210345.1 of Inga oerstediana. Classification (NCBI taxonomy): domain Eukaryota; kingdom Viridiplantae; phylum Streptophyta; class Magnoliopsida; order Fabales; family Fabaceae; genus Inga; species Inga oerstediana. The sequence continues at coordinate 827,499 of OY723401.1, read as the reverse complement.
GACTAGAGGAAACGACTCGCCATGGAGAGCTCTGAATCTATAAATTATAGGCCAAACTATACATGATTTCTTTAAATTTTGTATTAGGTACAGATAACCTCTAGAACAAAAGAAATATGACATAGCATTGAAACATATCGCAAGGGGTGATTTACGTGTATTACCTGTTATATTTATTTGGATTAACCGGTAGGAGTTATTTTTTTAATGATAAAGTAAATATTTAAGAGAAAATCTGTCTTAGTTTATATAAACGTGCTGTCAACTCAAACAAGCCCCAACGTGAATCAGCAAGTCTCTGGTAACGTGCACCCACGCTCATCACCTATCCAGCCTCCTTTATGCAGCCGCCGACCATACCCTTACAGCCTTCGAAGATTTCCAACCGACCAGTCCATTGTTTCTCTTATTCATTCATTGCGTGGCAATGCTTGGCTCTATTTCCACACAATGACCCTGTTCCCTCCTTGGCCGATTCGGATTTCTCCACCAAATTCTTCTCTTTTTCTCCCTTCCTTCTCATATTGGGGGGGTATTTTCGGTATTGCATGAGGCCTTTGTTCTCTCACTCATCAGCAGCCTACTTTCTGGCGTTTGTCGGTTTCCTTCTTTTATTTGACAAAAGTTGATCGCTGCCAATAGGAAAATACGATTGCCGCGATCATTCCCGTTGGAAAGCTTCGACCTTTTTTTGGGATGGACCTCTGATTCACTTCGTGCGCATCACTCACCTCCCACCCTCTCTGCTCATCACTTCTTGTTTCCATGGTTTTTCGATGATTCTGTTTGATTGAGCTCTCTCACTCCCGGCATTCATTTTTTCACCTGAGAAGGTATCACGTCTTTTTCTGATCATACATGATTGGGCTGTGTTTTCTAATATCTTGATTGCTGATTGCTTAGGATTCCAGTAACTTTTTTTAAGAAAAAAATTTCTATCTGATGGCTTAACTGATTTTGCGTAATAATTCTTGCGAGTTTCGATTTTTTGAATATGTTTCTTCTGCTTAAACTGACTGCAGCTGATGATATTGGTATTTTTAGCACTTCAAGATTTCCTGGATATTTATTTTGCATCCGGAACTGTATTTGATTCTTTTCTAATTTTGCAAACCGTTTATGTCATCCGAATCCCCAAGGAAAAAAAAGTCTTCGGGCGGGTATTTACTATTTAGATTGAGATGTTTGATCTTGTTCGAGCACTTTCTCCATGACACACCCAATATTGTTTTCTGATTCTTAGGGGGAACAGCAAGTAGTGCTTCTAATTCTGTTCTTTTTTCCCAGAATTTTTCCTTTTTGCCTTGAACGATACCATATCGAGAACACTGCAGTTTGGCCCATTTCAAGTTGGTTTCTCTATCTGGAATCAGCTGAGTTGACTCAACAATGGCTGCCGCGAGGATCTCATCTGCTAATTCACACAGCCTTTCCGCGCGCGTTACTGCAGCCTTGGCTTCAGCTCTGCTTGAATGGTTGCTGATCTCTTTCTTGTTCGTTGATGCTCTCTTTTCCTTCATTATCACGAAATTCGCTTACCACTGCAAATTGCAAATACCATGTCTTTTGTGCTCGAGGCTTGATCATGTGCTAGGCAAAGAGAAAAAAGGATACTATTGGGACTTGATTTGCAGTGGACATAAGCTGGAGATCTCTACATTAATTCTTTGTCGTGTGCACGACAAGCTTGTGAATGTTCATGGGATGTGTGAAGAGTGTCTCTTCTCCTTCGCCAACGTCAATAAATCCAATTCTGAAAATTACTGGTTATTGGTAGGAAAATTGGGGGAGGGATCTAAGACTCCATATGACCTGGATCCGTTATTGGATGACCAAAAGGGTTCTCTTTCAACAACGAAACATTGCTCTTGTTGTGATGAGCCAATGGTCTTTGGGGGCAATGATCCAAGGTTGGTATTGACCAAGTCAGTCAGGTCTGAGGCTACTGAATTTGATATTCCATCATCGTCAGGTGATGTTGGAACCAATTTTCATGAGAACCGCACATCAAATCCGCCTTTATCAGTGAGAACAACTCATCGGAGAAGAATTAGTCAGATTGATGCTTTGTCTCATGTTGGGTACACAGAACTGAAGATCACTTCTGATAGTGAGTCTGAAGTTGCTTTATCTGATGATGATGATGTCATAATCACCCCGGTTCGGGAAACACATGATACCAAGGAAGACATCCATGTTCAGTGTGCACAGAGGGAGCCTCGTGTTATTCACTTAGATGAGGATTTGGCCTCAGAAAAACCCGTAGGCTCAGCTTCTCCGCATAAGCCATCAATGGAATCAGGGCCAGTGATGCATTCAGAATATACAGATATTCATGGAAGTAAATCTGTAGCAGCAACCACCATAGAATCATCAAAACAAACCTGTAAGTTTTATTTTAGTTCTCTTTGTCTACCTTGCAATGCTTGGATCTCGAGCTTGCAGAAACAATATTAGTATTAGTTGAGTTGAAGCTGCTTTGGTGAAAACTAGAATAACCACGTTTTCAATTTTTTGGATTCTTTCTCCGTCTGAATGAAGAAAAATGTCACTGTTTTAATGAAAATGTTCACAAGTACACTGTTGCACCTACATGGACTGACACTCTTATAAACTTTTGTCTCAACAATAGAGGAGTAATTAAACAAAGGACCTTTTAAGTTTCTAACAAAATATTGCAATTAAAGGCCTTGTTAGAATCAGGTTTTGCTCGAGTTCCAGTAAGGTCTTACATGAGTTATAATCAGTCATCAGGTGATGATTTTTCAATGGCAAACCTTACTTAAATTGATGGAAACTACCGTGTAAATAGGTGACGATTTGACAACTTATAAGGTGGGACTGACATCTGAGCAACGGTCTACCTCTACCACAGGGGATGATGAAATCATTAAGCCAGACTTTAAGCGAACAACATCTGAAGCAGGTTTTTTTTTATGCGAGAATGGTCAGCAATATCCCAATTCACTGGATCTTGGTGATGCTTATAAGCTAGCTTTAAGTAATAGAGGCAGGCAGTTATCTGGTATGCTTGCAGAGCAATGGCTTGGTAAGGATTCTTCAAGAATCAGTGAAGATTTAAAGATATTGTTATCACAACTATCAGCTGCTCGAGGCACTGACCCATCAGTAAATGATTTGAGTCCTAGATTGTCTGTAAATAGTGATGAAGCGAAGACTTCTGATGCATCAAACTCTGCTGGAATCCAGATACTTCAAAAGAGGGTCTCACTCGAGAGAAATGAGTCTGGTCTTTCCCTGGATGGAAGCATTGTCAGTGAAATTGAAGGTGAAACTATCGTTGGCAGATTAAAAAGGCAAGTTGATCATGACAGGAAACTTATGAGTGCTCTGTATAAAGAGCTGGAGGAAGAAAGAAATGCTTCTGCAGTTGCTGCAAATCAGGCATTAGCCATGATAACTAGGCTGCAGGAAGAAAAAGCGACGCTGCATATGGAAGCTTTACAATACCTAAGGATGACGGAAGAGCAGTCAGAGTATGAGACGGAAGCTTTGCAAAAAGCTAACAACCTTCTTGCTGAGAAGGAGAGAGAGCTGGAGGACTTGGAAGCGGAGCTGGAGTATTTTAGGAAGAATTATCTTGACGAGTCAATGTTGGAGAACTTGACACAAACAAGCTCTGATATGAATGTGAAAGATATTGGTTTGGATCAGCCGCAATCTTCTCGTGCGGAAAACAGTGAAAGCATCCATAGTAGCTCAGACAAAGCTGAAGAGCTAAACATTGCTTTGGAGGAAAAGAATGTTGTCCCTGTGAAAAATCCACAATTGGAGCCTGATAATGAAAGATTATATATTTTGAAGGAGTTGGAGAAGTTGGAGAAGCAAGTGTATGGTTTCTTGAATGTCCATCAACCAACTGACAATAGCATAAATTCTGAAACTCAAGAAAATTGTGGGAAGTTTGTCTATAATCAACCAATGCAAGATTCTGTTTCTTCACCTGAGAAACCTCCCGTATGCGATCAAAATGGCAAGCTTGGGTGTGATGTGATTGGCAGGTTGCGAGTTCTTGAGGCAGACCAGCGTTTCCTTGGGCATACTATCAATATACTGAGCAACAGAGAGGAAGGACTTGAGTTATTACGAGGAATAGCTGATCACCTGCAACAATTGCGTAAGATTGGGGTCAGAGAAATAGATCAACCTGATATTTCAGGCTGTATTTTATGAGGAAGGTCCGTACAAACTGCTTATTTCGATTAATAGCCAAGCATAGGGGAAATGTTGAATTCCCAGGACTAGATAATAGCTCTAATACGAATGTCCCTAATTTTTCACACTTGTGTGATGGCTTGTTTATATTTTGCAGATGGAAGCCGGAAAATCAACGCTAGTGCTCTGGTACTAGGAGGGAGGTACATTGCACTATAGCTAATCAGGATTCCGGGACTGATTGCAAGTGTACAGTAATTATAAATTGTTTCCGCTTAATATAGCAGAAGATAGGGTCTTGAATTATATGCAGAGTTTCTTTTTTCCCACTTTAATCCCTGTACCCTACTTTTTTGTTGGGTTTGTTTCAATTTGCATAGAGTAGGCAAGCTTTTCCATGAGCCTATTTCATTTGCATCGCATTTGAGTTGTTTGTTCAATAACCAGAGTTTTGGATTGCTCGAGGAATGAGTTATTGCGATGTGTATTTGGTGTCGTCTTGCACCTATCTTGTATATTCAGAAAACTGCAAGTGGACTCTAACGTTGGGTTTTGACTTTTTGTACTATACTCTTTTCAATATTGTATGTATGACGACTCGGTTTTATGTATTGATGTTTTCATTGGTAGAGAGAAAACGGGGGAGAAAATACGAGGAAAGGAATATTAGAAAGGAAAAGTTTTCAAAATGATAAAAAAAATTATTATTTGTGGGAGTTTTCCCTCCTAGTATTCTTTTCTCTCCATCCAAATATAGGATCAAAGAAGTTTTTCAAGCGTTCGCTCCAAGTGCTTGGGGATATGAATTATCAAAATAGGAATAATGATCTTCAATGCTTTTCTTGCATCTGATTTCACTTCAAGTTCTTCATCCTGAAGGATTTAGTGCCTGAAAAAATGGGGTTTTACTTCATTCATATAACCACGAGCGGCACTTTTGTTGTGTTTTGCCGGTTCGGCTGAGTAAACGAACCCAACAAAAAAGAGATTAGATTTATAAAAATATTAGAAGAAAGTAAGAATTAAATAAATCTTAAGGCATTGTTTGGTTCGAGGATTTTCAAGAGGACGGATAGGGTGGGATTGAAAGTGTTTGGTTAGAAAAGTGAGAGGGAGGGGAGGGGAGAAATTTTGTCTTTTAGTGCTCCCCTCCCCTCCTTTCCGCCCCCTCCGAATTTGGGGGGGTTTTTTAGGGGAGAAAAATATTATGTCTTATCCTGACTAAGATATCCATACTAATTTTTCATTATCTTAAGTTTACCTATCTAATTATAAGACCCATATGATATTACTAGGACAAACCAAATAAATAAAAAAATATTTTTAATAAAAATATATTTAATTAAATTCTATCTTACTAAATATTATTAAACTCATTTAAATTGACCGTCTTTCTCCCTCGTGTTAATATCTATGCTTCCCCTCTCCTCCTCCCTCTTTGTGAACACCACATGCTCTTTTACCTGTTGCTGCCGCAAGTTGCTCTTCTAGCCATCCAAACCTTCTTTCAAACTACAGGTGTCTATCTATATATTTCTTTTATATGATACATCACTTTAGATAAGTGTATTGATATATGTTCTAATTAAATATGTTTTAGTGTTATAACATGATGACAATTATATACCAAGAATAATCTTAAATAAGTTAGATAAATTCATTAGCTCGTTTGGAATAGCTTATTTTTAGGTAATAAGTGCTTATAAATCGTGATTCACAGTATATAAGATAAGTATGTGAGAAGAGTTTTATCTCGACTTACGTAATAAGGACTTATTATCCAAAAATAAGTGATACTAAACGAGCACATATATATGTTTTCAACGTTATCACAAGTATCTCAATAAAATATAATATCCAAATTATAGCATAATTTGATTTAGGATTTATATTTAAATTTAAAAAATATATTAAATTTGATGAGTTAACATATTAAAATTATTAAAATCATCATTTTAAATGTCTATAGGGTTTTTGTCATATATAACTATATAAGTGAGGTAATAGAAGTTTTTTGCGATTTATAAGTTAGAAAATAATAATTTTGATATAGAAATAAGTACTAGAGTATATTTATCAACATTTAATTGACTTACATCTCTTTCCCTCTTGAACCCAATAAGAACATTCTCTTCCTTTTCCCTCCTATCCAACCAAACAAAACTCATAACCTCCCCCTACCTCCTCTCCCCTCCCCTTCATTGTACCAAACAAGGCCTAAGTATTACAACATTATTTGAACAATTTGAAATTTAAAAATAAAAAATATAGTGGAGAGAAGCCAAATTATTTGTAAACTAGCCATGTATCGAGCGTATTAAACTGACATTATTATTTATGGGCGATAATCGCTATATTTAACTCATTTAGTGAATATTATTCATTAGTTATAAATAATAAATTATTTTTAAAATTCTGTATAATGGACAAAAAATAATTTTATTAAAAAAATATTTTCAACAAAAACATTGTGAAAAAGGAATAGTTTTTATTTGGAAAGTGGTTATCTCAGTATTTAAGCAAGAGCTTGCGGTTGGCAATTTCTTTTTAATTCCTTGAAAAAGCTTATTTTATTGCTGGATTGCATAAAAATGCATATATATTTAAAAGAATGAATAAAAATGCTAAAGGTTAGCATAGTAATCAATATTTTCAAGTGAATGCCTTAAAATACACATTTTAATCTTGTGACTATAACCGAGCAAATTCATTTTTCTGCTTCTTTCTTCTTTCCCCAAGAGAATATCTTTTCTTTAACAGTTTAACTACCACGCCCGCTATGATATATCGAAGTAAGTGTTTTGGGAAGGCAAGAAGGGCCTCTACTAAAGTGAAAATAGACCAAAACAGAAATGTGAACCCAGTTAGTAGTAATTAGTCGGTAGGTCATATTGTTCGCCCAAACCAAAACATGTGCTTCCAATTTCCATAGACTCGTTCAAGCCTAAAACTAAAAGTCCCAGACGACTCTTTCAAACTCCAAACCCCAAATAAAATATGCATTACCTCGTTTGAAGTTCAAAACGGAAGTTTCTGGGTCTTTGATTTAGACTCATCTCTCTACCCTAAACTTCAAACCGCGGCTTTGTTTCATCTACTCGGCCATATATGTTCAACAAATCTCACCTCATTCGTTCATACTTCATACACGTACAGCGTCGTACGTACAAACACATCCATCTATATAAATTCATCAACCCCATTCTCACTCTTCATTATCATTCCTAGTCCACAGATATTATACTTCTTTCTTCCTGATCGATCTCTCGGCACGATTCACACATAGTACTCTGATCTGTTCTTATAATAAACTCAGGCCGGCTTTCGAAAACCTTAGACAAATGGGTTATTACACAAAGATATTTGCTGTGCTGGCAACAATAATGATATTGAGTCTCCATCAAATAACGGCGTTGAGGCCATTAGAAGGGGAGCGATGGTTGCAGAAGAACCTGGTGCTGCAATCGCTCCGAGGCCCCGTGCAAGGTCCTCGAGAAAACCCTTGCTCCACCATCCCCGGCCGTAGCCGTGGCCGCTGCACTTATCAGATCAACGTCGCCGGCGACCACGCTGCTTTTGCTCATGCACCGCCTGCATTTCCACATGAACCTGTCAAGTTCGGTGCAGCTTCCAAGGTAGACAATGACACCCGCGAACATATATAATTCAACGCCTTCCTCGGATTAAGCCTCTCTCCTATACAGTTTCATATATTCAAACTGTACATAAATATATAGGCACCTTAAAGTGTCCCCCCCCCCCCCCGGGCGATCTCTCGGGGTTATATACTAGGACTTATTTTTTAGTTTGTGTGATGCGAAACTAGTTCATTCTTTTATTCATGTATGGATTTGACTCTGATCTATGGGTTTGCTGTATGTCGATCAATTGGTCGAGTTTCTTTATTTTCTGGTTCAGGGTTATAGGAGATGTTATATATTGTATTCATTCTTTGCCTTGATTAAAATTGATGGTGTCTTGATATCCCGAAAACATCCATGATATTCAGATTTCGAGTATAAATTCAATTCTAGCCTGTCTTATAATGAAGCATATTTACTTCATTAATAATACCTTTTTCGGCAGGAAATAATTATACACGATTTAATCTCACAAATGTTAAACAAACTACACTAAAAGCATATTTTTAATCACGATTTAATCTCACAAACGTTCATGCCATAATGTACCAAGCGGCAGATGTGGATGCTCATTACAGGCCGTGAGGGATATACATCGCTCAAAGTGAGAAGGTGGATCCACGAAATAGGCAAGATATTAAAGAATTGAACGTCAGGGAAAAAGTCAAAGTCAAACTCAAACTCGTATGCATCTTAATTATATATAAGGAAAGTGTCACCTTATGGTATACAGTAATTTGAAATAAATAATTAATTATATTAACACCATTATTTAATACTGAGGAACATGAATATATATATATATATATATATTCCTTTTTTGCCAACATTTATACACATCAATGCTCTTCCATTGTTGGGGTCAAAATTTGTGGGCTATACCGTACCAAAAACAAAATTTTGTGAGCCATACAATTGATGCTTACTGAGCAAGCAGTTGACGTCGGATTTTTTAATATTAAGAGGCGATGATGTTTGTCTGTGATTAAAAATAAAAGTCAAACCACCGCAAAAAGCTAAAGTAATACTAGTAAACTCCAACTACTTCCACTTTATATAATACTTTATCAGTTTTATTTGGGCCCTCGGGGTCAGGAACACTTAATTTGAATTGCGAACAACAACTCTCTCATGATATTGGTCTGATCAATCAGCGGACGCCTTTGCATCACCGTAAGTATAATATCTTGACAATCAAAACCGTGAGAACTGAAAAAGTGTGTTTTTAAGAGACCAAAATAGCATTCTTATCGGAAGAAAAATGCGGAACAAGATATAGTCAAGAAACACGTACAGATCGGATATATTATACACAAACATGAATATAAAATCAGGGCTTAAAATAATTATTTATAAGAGCTCCAGTGCAAAGAAAAATAATAGTAATAGGAAGACGCGCACGGATCCATGGATGACCTCTCTAGTGTAATCGTCGGATTCATTATTCATATATCTAAGGTCTTGGCTGGACATCACCATACATAAGAGACCATGAACTTAGAAATTAAAGAAAACTCAATAAACAATGTATGAAAATCAAATTAAAGAAGTCGAGGGTATGTACTAGTATTATATATTAATTTGTATGTGGTAACATTTTGGTTTTTTTGCTGCACATCGAGGCACCATCAGACACATAATGAGATACTAGTCCTTTCTACTATTCATAATACCCCCAAGGTGTGTTTGGTTTGAGGTGAGGGGAGAGGTGACAAACTACAATTTTGGACGGGAGAAATCCAAAATTTACTTTCTCATTTTTTTTTAATTTTGGATTCTCGCCCAAAATTTACCTTTTCATTCCTTTTAAATTTTGAATTTCTGCCTAAAATTTAAATACCTTCAACCCAAAAAGATAATTTAACCCCCTCTCCTCTCCCTCCCTCCCTCCCCTCCCCTCCCCTCAAACCAAACACACTCTCGTGAAGTTAGAAAACAAGATTTCAGACTGAAATATGTGTGGCGAAGGATGAGGGGGACATTGAAGAAAACCCCTTGAATTAAATGGCTGCTAGGTGCTACTTCTATTTATCTCCCAATCTAAGCTTTGGTTTGCCTTTTTAACTTAAAAAAAAAAAAAAAACCATGAGTTGCTCTTGATTAGGACAGTAGCATCTGCTCCTAAAATGTAAAAGCTCCTTATTTTCAAACCCGCTGCCTCTATCATGCGGTGCCCTCTAAGGACGTCGACGCCTCATGGATATGTGGAGAAGTAGATTTGATAATATTCATAATTCACATATCATTAATGAAGAGCTGACGTATAAAAAGCGTTCACTGTATTGGTATATAATCAAATGCGAAGCATGCATATATAATGTCGTCTATGCAGATGAAAATTTCAGAAATTTTTCCAACACCGACCACTGAATTATAATGGACGTGTATATTTAATTTTATTGCTGATATATCTTTCAACCAATGTGTTTGTACACTCACACGAATATAATTTGCACGTCCATGTATCATTATCAGTTCTTTTAATGAGACAACCCTGAAAATGTGTCTTATTTGCGGCGGTAGATATGACTGAGAGTATTTTGGAATAGATTTGTTGGATTGACCTGTTCATTAGGACGTTTAATTCTATATTTCATTTTCAAAATGTTTGTGTCATAAACTATGAGTGAATGGATTGGCCCCGATTGAGTTTGATTTCTCTGAGTAAATTTGAAGAATCTCTCAAATGCCTCGCCTTTGCAGAAGTTCCAAAATCACGGTTGCATCTCCCGATTAACGCTTGTGTCAATAGTTGCAGGAGCCTTCTTGGAACGACAGAACAGCTGCTTGGAGCTGCGTGTGCAGAGAATTAAAACCTTCCTCTGGCTCGACATGAAGAACAAGCTTCTTTCCAATGCAGAACAGTCCGAAGGGGAATGATCGAGGATGGAACCTCTGTGTCTTGCTACCACAGCCTTGAAGACTTGAATCACATCCTTCGGCCTTGTTTGGTACGGGGTATTGGGGGTAGGGATTGGGATTGAGTTAGGGATTGAGCCAAGTTGTATTGTTTGGTATAAGGAATTGGAGATAACCAGGGATTAAGAGTACCACGAAAGTGGGATTGCCGTAAAACCACCTTCCTCCTGGTATTACGTTTTCAATCTCAGGATTGCAAATGTTAGAGACAAAAATATCCCCATTTATAATATTTTGAGGACAAAAATGCCCACTATCAATTTTAATAATGAGGGTATTTTAGTCTTTTTATAATTTATAAGGAATTATAAAATAAAATTAATTCAAATATTCAATCTAAATTTTATCACATACCAAACGTAATTTTAAATCTTGGGTTAAGGTGCAAAAATACCCATGAACTTTTCTCAAAAGTGCATCCAACACCATAAACTTTTTTTAGGTGCAAAAATACCCATAAACTTCTCAAAATGGGGCAAAAATGTCAAACCGTTAATTGGTACAAACGTCCGTTTTGTGGGACCCACAATTTTATTTTTTAAGGTGCAAAAATACCCATGAACTTTTCTTAAAAGTGCACCCAACACCATAAAATTTTTTCTAGGTGCAAAAATGCCCATGAACTTTTCAAAAGTTTATGGTGTTGGGTGCACTTTTTAGAAAAGTTCATGGGTATTTTTGCACCTCAAAAAATAATGTTGTGGGTCCCACAAAACGGACGTTTGTACCAATTAACGGTTTGACATTTTTGCCCCATTTTGAGAAGTTCATGGGTATTTTTGCACCTAAAAAAAGTTTATGGTGTTGGATGCACTTTTGAGAAAAGTTCATGGGTATTTTTGCACCTTAACCCTTAAATCTTTAACCCTAATCCCAATACCTATCCCTATCCTAATACCAGTCTCAATCTCAATCCATCAAAATCAATGCCTCGTATCAAACAGGGCATTCGAATTTTCCCCATTGCCCTTTCTTGCTGGAAGATGATTATTCTAGGTCTAAATATAAGACATACTAGTATTTTTTTTATATTTATAATTTTTTTCCTTATTCACCCCTCTCAATAAAATAAATAAATAAGGAAATTAAAAAAGATAATTGAGATATTTTAAAAAACAAAAACATTAAACTAACTTTATCAATTTTTTTAATATAATTAAATTAGATAAGTATGTTAAGGATTGAGGGGGTATTTAAGTTGAGAGGAGTAACTTTTATGTGTGTGTGTTATTCAATATCTGATTCAGGGTTTATGACCGTCCTTTTTAATATAAGTGTTTCATTTGGGACTCAAACCAAAAAAACTAATGAAGTCTTACACTACTAGACCAACTCTATATTAATTAATAATAATAGTGATTTGGCTTCTCTCCATTGCCCTTTCAAGCCTTCCCCTCCTTTACCTTTTACCACCATTGGATTAACATTTCAATAGCCTAGATTCAACAACATATAAAAATATTATTTTATTTTTTTCTTAAAAACTATATAAATAATTTTAAACTACAAAAATTTAATCTGAACTGCTATTAAAAAAATGGGAAGAAAATATACTCTACAATAACAATTATATATAATAATATATAGCTCTTGATATTACATTTTAGCATTTTAAATTTATTTATCTATTTTTAAGTAAAATTATAATAGTATTTTTATAAAGTGTAAAATATGGACCATTGAAATGCTAATCTAAAGGAGGTAAAAGGCAAATGAAGGTAAAGAAGAGGCAAAGAAGGGGAAAAGCAACCAACAAGTTGTTGGTTGAGGTAATAAACAGTTCCGTTTTATAAAGAAGAGAATACAAGTTCGAATTCCGAGAAGTACATTTGTTGGAAGAGGTGAAAACCTTTTACAGTCTAAACCTTAAAAAGGGAAACCCTTCATATTATAAAAATAAAAAAAAAGAGGGGGAAAGCAATGGAGAGAAACTGAATCTGACAAGTGTCGGAATCGATGAAGTATTTGTTTGGAAAAGCGTTTGGAGTAAAAAAAAAAAAAGCCTAGATGCTTCACAAAAACCCAGTTGCCTTATTTTGCTCCATCTGGGTTGGTGTTTGGCGTAGATGGGCTCAAGAAAAAAAAAAAAGCAGTTTCTCAAAAAAGCTGCTTCCACGTGCTTCCAGATGGGATTAAGAACAAAAAGTCACTTCTATCATTGTTAATCCAAACACAAATCATATTTATAAGATGACTTTTATCCTATTTTACTTTTATATATTATAAAAAAATCACTTTTGACACCTCTAATTCAAATATATTCGAATTAGGGTGACGATGACACGTAGGCGCGGTTGAATAAAAGGGGTTCCCACCACCGAGCAGTGTGCAGATTTGTGCCTTCATTTTGATGCCGTGCATGTAGGTGGGCGTTTTTGAATATGAATGAATCAACGGTGGGAAGAGGTTATTTAAGAAACGTATCGGACGGACTTGCCCCCACAAAGAAGTGCATGTAGTGCCGCGTGAAGCAGTAGGTCGGAGTCAGACAATGCCGCAACGGAATCAGTTTCATTCTAAGCAAAAGTGCTTAGTAGGGATTCACTCAAAAGATGTGTGCTTTAATTACCGTCTTCTTAACTTCCTGTTAATCCTTTCCAAAAATACCATCCCCCGGTGAAAGACGAACTCCTAACGTGGATGTGGAGGAGAACGTGTTGGATCTTTACTCCCTCTCTTTTTATAAAAAAGAATAAGCCCATCCAAACAAAAAGTTATGCATTGAGAGTGAGAGGGAGTATTTCTTAACACGTTTTTTTGTTTGTTTCTAGTTACTACTTCGATAGAGACAAGAGGGCGTAGGCAGGAAGCCTATAGAAGCATCTATGTTGAGTAGAATAGAGGTAGGCAGAGCATAGGCCGTATTAATTTCATTGGGACATCCCTGTCGTCCACAGACCTCAATCAATCAATCCATCGTGTTGAAAATTATCGACCCCACCAAAATCCGTGAACATTCATTGTTGTCTGTCTGAGCTCATAACTCTCTCCTTTCCCTCTCCCACCCTTTCTTTCATCTGCGTCCAATGTCTGTTTCGTTCCTAGCCGATGTTCGGTGTAGCACAGAAATCATGAATAGCTATATAAATAAAAAATTAGAGTATATGAATTTTCCTATATCAATAGCGGAAGATTTATAAGAATTATCTCTCGTCATTGCTCAGCTTTGATTGAATGGAGAACTCATGAATCCTTATAAAAGAAAGCTACAAGAAAGCTACAAGAAAGCTACAAAAAAGCTACAAAAGAATTGAAGATTGAAGACATGATATAATTGTCAGGTCTCTTTCTGACTGGCTGTGGGGCATAGCGATGGCAATTGGGTTAAGAGCCGTCGCCAGTCAGAGAACCTCAGATGAGCAGATAGGGTTTTCACTAGTATGCTCAATTTAGACGACTGTAACCTCATTGTGTATTTTCCACCATCAGAAAAACCACATTAATAGCCAATAACCCTAATCATGAATTGAGCCTAAATCTGACTAACGGGTCACACTCTGGATATTTTAATTAATTACCTAATTAATAACTAATAATAATTATAATATATATTAAAATATCTAACATTCTCCCACTTGGCCCGTAACTAACGTTAGTTTCCCTATTCAGATTAATTAAGGCTATGTTGCAAGAATCATGGCGGTAAGTTCCCTTAAGTCGAGTATTATCTTCCATGTATTACATAGCAGCACCCTTACTTAATGGGTTAAAACTTTATAAATAAACCTTAAATGTTTATTTGGTTCCTTCTTGAATGTTTGTCAATCTCGATAACTAGGTATCAATATGAGACAACAAACTCCAACTTGAATTGCATCATTTATCAATACCTTATTTAGATTACTCAATGTGATACAAGTCACAAATAAGGTATTTGATCATTCAATGTCTCTAAATGCATACAGTTCATTTAAGGATCTATACTTTATATGTTTATGACCCATTAACTTTATGGTCACACAACACCCTTAATGGGTTTAAATTAATCTAAAACCACATGATGAAATTCTTTAACCGGCAATCTTATAACTTACCTCCAATAATGACTAGATTAAGCAATTTATAGTGAAACTAAGCAATCAGTGACTACTTAGCAATCTTGTACTCCTCCATAATGCAATTTATTCAGTAAACGTAAAGATACATCAAAATGTTAATCATTTTATAGTTAACACATCGTACTAAACTAAACAAATCAAATCTAATCATTCTCCTATATGTAGAGCATAAGACTTAATGTACATTTTAAAATGTACTTTATGACCTGCAGCTTTTCAATTATTATTCAAGTAAGAATATGCTTGATAATCCTCCTAAAATTCCCTTGCAATGGCATTGCTCGTTTGTGTGCACATTTAAGCAAGCCTGCACCTAAGAAACCAAATTAGAAGGAACGAAATATAATGATATTAGAAACATATAGACAATTAAATCATATTATCATAATAGATATTAAATACAACAACCACCATCTATCCATGAATGTTCAAATACATGCGATTATAGGTTTCTTATGACATTCCCAAGCGTTTTGAAAACAGTTTCCTTATGCATTCTAAAAAAAATACTACACTTAACCTAGTCCTATCACAAATTTAAACAATGATAATTTTATTATATATGACACATTATGTTAAAATTCACAAGCAATGAGTGAATCATCATTTTGTTCAATATAGATAATTCAACTCCCACTAATCTAGTGATTTAAATAGTACTATGATGCTTTCAACATTATCATATATGTGATTGCATCATAACACATTATTTACCACTAATGTGAAAATGCATATGAGGACAGTTTCTCAATTTTGCTAACTAAATTCTCCTCATAGTTTATGTGACATTTCTTTTAATTCACACACATCTCTCCTTGTTACTATAATGGAAATATGCTAATGGAATTTAGGGCCACTCTCATTGTTTATGCCCTAATCAGATTACTTGAAATACATGATATATAGTGGGTAGCAATTGCCAAATTTAAATTTTCATTTGGTCTTAACCCAATCTGTAATTGAAGTTATATAATAAGAGCACCATCTATCAATTTGGAACATCCCTTGCATGTTTTGGGATATTTTTCCTTATAATTGATAGAGTTCTTAATGTTGATGCTTCTTATTTTAAGCTTGACCAATTGAGAATTTCAAAACTTCATTATGTTTCACATTTACCTCAAGGAGAAGAGTATCATGTAAAACCAATGCTCCATCATTATTAGAGGTTACAATCTGTTATGTGTGATCATCCTGAATAAGTTTGATCACTCCCACTAATCATGTCATTTCTTAATAATTTGACATTTCAAAATTACTACACAACTTCTAAAATGGAAAGAATAGCTCAATAGAATTCCCAAGATCTTTCTGCATCTTCACCAAAATTTGCAATATGAATTTCTGGGATGTTTTCCATACACACTCTTTTATTTATAAGACAATTATATATAAACTAAGTTTCCAACTCTCAGATTTAAAAAAAAAGGTTTAAACATAATTTTGTTGGAAACTCATCTAAGATATATAGTTGTCTTGAGTGTATTCTTTAAGACGAAACATATAGGCTAAATTACTATCCTTAGCTATGTACCCATCATGTCATCCATCTCTTCTAATTGAATTCACTATATTAATCTGTTTACCAAATTAAATTACCTACTTCTACTTTATATTCTTTAAAAGTATCAAATGACACTACTTAATTATAAAGCAAAAGATGTTCAGGTATTTGAATAGTCAACTAAAATCAAGATAAACTATTTCATCTGTTAGAACAAAACCAATGGCAAGTGTATATCCACTACTGCCTCCAATTAAGCCACTAATCATAGACAGATTAAACTTGATATATCTATTGCTTTATGGCTTTAGGGTTGGTAACTTAATGGCCTTCATTTAAAATCTCATGTTTTTCTAAAAAGAAGCAAAATTTGTATAAACACATTTACATTGAATACTCAATGTTCATACATGTATTCATGAAAATGAGTAATAAATCATGAGATAATAAACAGAAAATCTATTCCACCAAGATTAATGGAGACATCTTACCATATGACGGAGAATCACTTAATAGTCAACAAAACAAGACAACAACATTTATGAGAATTTCTAAATATGTCTTTCAGCCTATCAACAATCATTAACTTTGTTCCATTCTTTATGTATTTATAATAACCAGCTCTTAACTGAGATTACTTTATTGAAACAATAATGTTATCTCATTTCTCATGCTAGCATTATAAATACTAGAACTTTTCTTAATGTCAATTTTGTCCTAATGACAGAAGTTATCTTTATAGGATTAATTGTCTCTAATAAATTATATCAAACTAAATAATTGAACAGGTAACAATAATGCTGCAAAGTCAAAATTAAATCATGCTTACAAAATTATTATGAGAGACAAGCAACCATCGTATATAGGTGTATGTTTACCAATGTAAATCATACAATTATAAATTCGTATCACTAAAGTCTACCTGTGGGCAAAGACATTAGCATAGCAAGAATTTATCTCAAATTGGTGAAACTGGAATGCAGTTATATCCCCTAATACCTGTGGGCTACTTAGAAAATATAATGTTGTTCCATTCCACCCTAATTAAACCTATGATTATAATTATCTACCTGTGGGCAAAGATTAATTATAACCACATATTTTATTACAATTGACGTCTTTAAATCTTTGAATGATGTATTTTGTTTAGTAGAACAAGATAGAGTGTATGTGCTTAGTGAGGATGTTGTGGCTACTTCTCGATTCTACAGACTCATCATAAAGACATCACATCATTATGTATACTAATTGTACATATGAACATAATTTGATATGGTAAAACCTTATATGATTACCTATGCATACAATATGTGTATAAGGATGCTGTAGTTATTCCTTAAACAAAATATGTATACTAATCACTAATATAAAATATATACAATTTAACTACCATATGTGTATACACAATGTCAATGGGGATCCTAATTATTTAATTTAATCAACTTCTGGAGATTGATAATTTTAAATCCATATGTGATTATTTATGCATGTTGTAAGAGGGTGCTGTAGCTACCACTCTAGCATGCAAGTTAATTATGAATATCAATAATGTGCACTTACATTCTGTATATGCACAACTTTATGGAGGATTTAACCAATTAATTTAATCAATATATGTGACTAAACACAATCCTCCCACTTTGATTAAATTAATATTACCCATTAAATGGAGTTGATATTTTAAAAATGCATAAATGATTATATACACATACAACAAATGATACTGTGGCTAATCCTCAATATGCATGTTAATCACAAATACCAACCTTGTGCATTTAAATTCAAAATATGCACAAATCTTTAATGAGAATTTATTTAGTTGATTAATGTAATCAACAAAATGTGATTAAATAATCAATAAATAAATTCTCCCACTATTTTGTGCATCTAAATTAGATCTAATATATGCACTTCTTGATGGAGGGATTAATTAATTAATTTGATCAACAAAGTCCCTAAATAATTAATTAGAAACCCTCCCACTATTTTATGTATCCAAAAAATTGTTTAAAGAATTAATTTTGGCATATTTCAATTTAAATTAAGTTTTGCAAAATTAGAATAGTTAGATAATTGCCCAAAATGAATTATCAAAATATTTAGGCAATTATATAACATGTCAAAATGATTTTTGCAAATTTTCTAGAATATGAAAAATGCCAAAATTAATCCCTTGTCTTAATTTAAACAATTAAATGTGATATAATCAAAATTATACACAATACAGAAGCTAATTTAATTAACAGTGAAGAAAAATGCTTAATTAGCCCATTAAACTTTTTTCTGGAAATTTAAAATCCATTGTCCAAAAAAGTAAAAAAAAAAATAACGAGGCCTATAATGTTGCAAAAGCTTCACTGTCAATTAAATTTAAAAAGTTCAGAAGATTCTCCCCAAAACCTCTTTCGTTTAGGCCTAGTTGCTTAAATACGAGGGGGAAAAAATCATAATTCTCTCGCCCCAGATATGTAGATCAGTCCAAAATCAATAAACGCAGGCCCAGACACAAAACGGCCCAAACTCCATCAACCCATCTCCCTGGAATAGTGAAACTGTGCGTTTCACCTGGGGGAAAACGGCATCGTTTGGCTCACCGTGAGAAGGCCTCAACAACCGTCACAAAACGACAACGTTTTGTGTTATCTTCTCCAAGGAGCCGGACCCTAACCGACCCGGAAACCTAGCGGCCTGTATGTAGACCCGACTGGAGCCCGCCGCTAACTGCAGTTTCAGGCCGTGCTTTCCGAAGTTTTCAGGCACATTTACTGGCGACCGAGTGGACGGTCTCTAGAAACTTGTAGGATCCTTAGCACCCCATGTAACCCCCTTCACGATTAAAGCCGAGAAATAGTTTATAAACACGTAATTAATATAGAATTAGAGACCTTAGATGATTTTAGGACTTAAACAAAATCAAACTTTCTAAAATCATGGCTTACAAAAACTTTTACAAAATCTGTTCATGACGGTCTCATATTCACATTTCAATACTAAATGGCCTGTACAAGTTGATTTCATTCACAAATATAAGAGTATAAAGCAAATTCCCGACACACTCGGGTTCCATTCATTAATAAGGGTTTTACAAAGGCACAAAGCCCACAATTCAATACCCTTAACTTAGGGATTACACAAAACTATACCACCAATCCTATTATATACAATTGTTTCCCAAAAACATCCAAATGATATACATGATAACCAATAACCCAAAATATACTTCTAAATCAGAGCTCTATCCGCTCTTCATCGCCCGCTTTCCCTTTGATCCTTCTGCCCTGTCTAAAACATGGTTTTTGGGAGAGTGAGATTCTTAGGAATCCCCATAGTGTCAAATCAGTCATAGTGTGTACAACAATAAGGCATGAAATCAAATCATTATCCACACAAAGCAACTACAACGGCAATGGTTAGTATGACACATGTCATCCCTTACGATTGCTCACGCTGCATTGCATCACAACAATCCACACAATATATTTCATCACAGCTGAGATTCAGATAAAGCATTTCATCACACAAGCCATACAGGCAAGATTCAAAACTCACAGCCCACGGGTCGGATTCACAAAGTTCCATGTCGATTACAACGGTAGTTCAACGGCCGACCTAGAGATGACCAGCATCAATCCCTACACGGCTCGCGTTGACCTGCTCGCGTTGTAATGGACCATGGTACATGCAGTTCATAGTTTAATGATAAGTTATGCATACCAAAACATCATACACAACATGAGAGAAAAGTCACTACCTTGATCATTCCGGGCATACTCTGGTACCGGTCTTTCCCGCCTAGGGAAAATGTTGTATTCTAGAATCATGATTAGGGACGAAGAGTTATATTCTATTCCAAGACTTAATTTGGTTATCATAATTGACCATTAAAAGGCCACAAATGCCTCTAATAAAAGCCCTAAAAGGTTGGGAAAATATAGGTTAGAGGTCTCCTTTCAAAAACTCATAGTGCTGGAACACAGGGGTTGGCCGAGGCCAAAATATGGTCAGAAGGTCACTGGCCACGGCCAACCACTCATAGGCCGCGGCCAGAATCAGGTCAGAAAGGTTTGGGCCGCGGCTAAGAAATTCCCTGATTCTTGGCTGAACCTCCAAAATTTATAACTAATTCTAGAAAAATCGAAATGAGGTGATTCCAAAGCCAAATAAAAGGTATATAAGTCCTCTTTCTAGAAAAAATATGGCTCATTACTTAAAATCATCACAAAAATACAGAATCACCAAAAACTCAACACTATTCCAAAACAGAGTTCTGTTTTTATCCCAAACTTTGGACAATCATATCTCCTAGAATACTAAACGAAATGGCCCAAAATATATATCCATTTTGAAGCTTGGGATGTGAAATTTAAGACTGGAAAGTTTCATAATTTTCCAACACCATTTGGTCATTCAAAACGCTCATACAAACTGATTGCTCAGACAGAGTTCACACAAGACAGATTTTCCATTTTTCTACCAAAGTGTCCAATGACTCCAAAATTAACAATCAAGCCTATTCCTACATAAATTTTCACAAATAACACAATGGTAACCTCAAGATGACCAAAATCACAACCCAATTACATGCCCTATTTTTGCCCAATGCACAAAACCAACACAAATGTGCCAAACCTTACATTTAAGCTTCAATCAAATTTATCTACCCAAGATACATCTCAAAGCATCATATCCATGACAACAACAATTCAAACACCACAAGACCCTAATTTTTGAAATTTCAAGCCAAATTTCCAGAATTTCCAAGCTAATCCATTTGGCACAAAACATAGATAGATATATAGGTTTCACTCACCTTATCAACTTTCTCTAAGGGAGTTCTTGATTCATCACTTCCCAAAATTTCGTGTGGCCACAAACCAACATCAATGGGCACACTATAAACATAAAAATGAAGCTCTTAATGCAAGGAACAATATTAATACAATGAGGTTGAGCATTTGGGATCATTTCCCTTACCTTTGTGCAAGCTTTCCCCCCTTATTTATGCAACAATGGCGCTAAGAGAGAGGATGAGAGAGAGAATGAGAGAGATGAGAGTGAGGAGGAGTGAAGAAAGAGAGAAAGTGAATAGTGTTGAGTTTTAATTTTCAAACAAAATAAAACATAATACAACATATTATGGGGTTCTGCCCACAGTACAAACCCCAGTATGCAGCATAGTATTCAACATATGCAACATAAAACCAAAAAGACCCTTAAGTTTGGCAATATACATTATGCTCATGTAACCAAACGAAACATACGATTGATATCAAATCAAGTCTCGTTTGCTTTCCCCTTGGTAACACCACCTGAACTCTCGCCTAAAAAATTAAAATATTGATAGGGTGAGTCACACGGACTCAGTAACCACAATTCCACTTTAACAAATATGCAGGGAATGATTATAATATAATTAAGCGGATAAATATATTCATATAACATAAAGTTCAATCTTCCCAAAATATTATTATTTCAAGAAAACCATTCAGTATGCATAAAACTCCCTCAACCATCCTTATAACCTCCTTAACCGCTGATAAAACCCATGAGCTATAACATATAATAGGATTAGTCTCTTTGACAAGACTACACCAAGCTCTCCAATAATGAGATGTAACCCGGCCAAAGGCTACAAAACTCATATCAGATCATGGATTTCCTTTCCTTCGAAAATGGAAAGGTGTCACCTACCCTTGAGCTGACCCTTAACCCGACCAAAGGAAAGGGTGATACCAAGGGTCCTGAATGCCAAAGCCATCCACTGTGCACACGGTGGTGGCTATACCACGTGGTATAAAAGAATCAAACCTCCTCAATCAAAACACCACATCCAACATCTCAACATCACAATCTTCAATATCAATAATTATTCATATATTTCATATTTAATGCTATGCATCATCAATCATGCAAATAAATCATTCATGCCCACTTAACTAAAAATTTCTAAAAACATGATTAATACTATCATTGTACATTTCTCATATATAAATTACTATAACATATTTATAACAGTTAAAAATACCAACATACGTATATAATCATTTCAACAAGCATACATGATAAATTGGAAAGTGGTTACTTCAAGTTCTTGACACCTAAACTTGAGAATTTAACTCCAACAAGCCAAAATCAAATTCACTCTACAATAAATATATATATTTACATGTTAATATAATTTATAATAATTGTTAACTATTACAAAATAGCAAATAATAATCCCCATAATTAACTCAAATTTCTTAAAAATAACAACAATTTATCTATTCCTCAAATTCCTTTTTAAATCAAAATTTCTTAACTCTATTTCACAATAAAATATTTAATAACCATAATTCTCTAACTATAATATCAAATTATAATTTATAATTTCACATAACTCAAAATCTGCAAAACTAAACCGATTAAAATTCCAATAATACTTCCAATAACTCAAATAAATTGTTTAATCCAAATTTAATCGGTAAAAAAACGTTTCTAAAGCATAATTTATTATTTATTTAAGAAGAAATTAATTATAAAATCATACAATAACTAAATGGTAAATCTAAACCGATTAAAATCAACTATTAATTATTCTCTACATATCTATAACCATCTTTTGTAAAAACTCAAATTCTCCCAAAATCCTAACCCCAAATTTCTCGTTAATCAATATAATATTACTATCAATACGAAGATCAAAATACATAGAACAACTTTTATGAACGAAGTTTGTTAAGAAAACGTGATTTTAAGTACCAAAATTATCTACTAAATTCAGAACCTTACCTTTTGAAATTACGTTCGCTCCGCTCGCCTGCTCGTGAAGCATAACGAAAGTGATGAAGGGAAAGGGTATTAATAATACCCTCCCTCACATTTTTTTCTTCCAGCGGGTCCCATATGTTTTTTTTTCTTTCAGTTCTTTTCCCTACCAACAGATTTTTTTTTATATAATATTACATTTTTCATAATTTTTTGGTCCATTAGATTATATCTGAGTTGAAGTTGAGTGATATTTTGATATATTATGAATGAAAAATGAGTTGTTTTCAATTATTTTTACGGTTTAAGACTTTAAATAAAAAACGAACTACATGCTCTTAAACTCTTAAATGTTTAAAAAATTAAAAATATCTCCATTTTTTTATTTATAAGAGATTAAAATATATTTTTATTTTATGTAAAATCTAATAACCTAAATAATAATAAAAGAATATATTTAGAAAGAATGCTAAAATGAAAGGACAGAGCGGAAAAGGCCATCAACCACCCCTACGGCTTTGTTTGGTTCAACGAAGGTTAAGTTAAGTGAAGTTTACTTAAGTTAGGTTAGAAGAGGTTATAATGTTGTTTGGTTCAACGAAGGTTAGGTTAAGTGAGGTTTATTTAAGTTAAGTTAGGTTAGAGGAGGTTAAAATGCCCTTCTACATATTTTCCTTCTTCTTTTATAATGTATTTATTAATAATAATTATTTATAAAATAATTATTCGTGTAAGCATATAAATAATTATTTATAAAATTATTATTATTTGGAAAGTTCGTTGAATCAAGAGGTCAAGTTAGGGCAGTGTTGGAATTTTAAAAAATTGTCATGGGCAATTTAGTCACAATTGAAGACAAATATTCTTTCACCTAGGCCCAATTTTGGAGGTTTCAGAACCTAGGTTAGGTTACCACTAAAAGACAAAAAAACATCCAACACCTAATCTAATCTCCTTCCAACCAAACACCACTTTTTTACCCCCAACCTACCCCAACCTAACCTAACCTCCAACCAAACAAAATCAACCCCACCCCAACCTAACCCAACCTCCAACCAAACAAAGCCTACAGGTGAGTTCTAGAGTTTAAACTTTAAAGAGCGCTTAGCAGTAATAACATAGGCAATACCGTTATATCACATTCGAATTAGATCCGGTTTCTCTCATTATCCATCTTTTCATCATCTCTCACAATCTTTTAATCATGTCCGTCTAATCAATCTGAAAGGTAAAAAATGAGCCACGTCATCAAGTTATCACTCCTCTCACTTTTCTCAATCAACGGTCTAGATGGCTCCTCTTTTTAATCAATGATTTAGATGGGCTCATGAGGGATAATGAGAAAATAAATTGATGAGAGGATCTACTTCCCATTCGAACCATTGTCACGTTTGGACGCTCTTATGTTCTCAAGGCTCAAGCTGTTGTCTTTTTCTGATAATTTTAAAAAAGGAAAAAGAAAACGAAATACTGAAGTTTATATTTGAAGGATGCATAGTACCATATTCTGGCGAACTCAATTAATATTTACTTCTTTAAAAGTTAAAACTGAGTTCAAATTGAAACAAAAAAATGATGTGGACACATGCACACACCTTTCTAAGATGCGGTGGGCTTTGGTCTTTATCAACAGGTAGCCAATATTTATTCCGGCATTACCCAAAAAGAGGTACCTAATAACTCCCCTCTCTGATAAAATCTGTTCATTTCATGGGTACGGAGAATTATTATTATCCCCTCCAACACAATGATTCTTTTGGAATTATGTGTATACATTAAAAAATCTAAATAAATAACATAAATTTGAATAAAAAAACAATGATGTGCGATGATATTTTTTAAAAAATATTCGCCTTAGTTACACTCCCACGTAAATATTTATCATTTAGTGAGTATTTGGAATAGTTTATTTTTTAAAAAATAAGTATTTATTGTATAGTTGAGATAAAATTTCTTTCACATACTTATCTCGTATATCATAAATCACGAATTAAAAACACTTATAAATAAAAAATAAACTACCTCATATCAACATTTACCGTAAAAGAACAACGTGATGAAAAATGTGAAGAGAGGCACAAGAGAGGGAAAGGGAAAGAGGGTAAAAGCTTGAGAGGTTAACGGTGGAGAGAGGAGCGAGCGGGGAGGTGGGCGGACGCGTGGGGTGGGCGCGTGTTACAAAGGATACAAGCCTCGGAATCTCTGACACAAGGGCAACGTCAGCGTCATTAGCTACTTATACCAAAGCGGCCAAACAGCACCAACACCTTTGCACTCTGTCATGTTAACGCCATAGTAAATTTCAAACCCATCCCGCCCCAAAAAAAAAAAAAAAAAAACCCCAAACCACTATTTCATTTTCTCTCAATGTAACAATTATGCTAGTATTCTACCATGAAAATCATGTCGTTGTTGTAAGAAAATGCAAATTAATAATAATAACAATACCTGTTGCCACAAAAATACTTTATGTTTGTTTGAATTAATGGTGAAAGTTATTTTTTTAATATGATTTATAGTGTATGAGATAAATATATAAGATAAATTTTATCTTTAACTTACAAATCTTTTAAACATGAATCCAAACGGACACTTTGAAAACACAGGAATATCAGTTACTTCGTTATAGGAGAAAAAGGCTTTGTGATTTTGATTCTTTGGGAGCCTGCTCTGCCTCACATCCATCACGTGACCTACTTTTGAGATGGAGAGGAGCACGCAGTTCTAGGCGGGGAAACATGACCATCCCAGGAGGGCCAAAACAAACACAAAAATGGAAAAAACACTGCCCTCTCTCTGTATCATTTACTGTACCCACTAATGACTAATATAGTAATATGTAGTAACTTTCTCTGAGCGGGAGTAAGCATTGAAAGGGGAGGGAAAGGTGGGAACAGAGAAAAGAATAGATTTTTTTTAGGGAGAATTATATTTTGGTCTTAAATTTAAATAAAAAGAAAAATAAAAAAATAGTCCCTATATATTATAAAATAAAAAAATGATTTTATAAAGTTGTAGGTTCTTAAAATTATTAATAGGATCATTTTTTTATTTTGTAATCCAGCTTCATTTTATCTCTTCTATAGGATCAAAATGTAATTCTCCCCTTTTTTATCTCTTTGCAGTTGCAACTCTTGCAGGCCTCTGTTTCCTGCGCGGCTCGGAGAGAGAGAGAGAGTTAGACATAGAGTGAGTTTTAGACGTATATAAGTATAATTTGTGTGAGAAAAGCAGCAACACCTGATACAGATGCAACCCATGATGGCGGCCTACTACCCCAACAACGTCACCACTGATCACATTCAACAGGTTCTCTCTTCATCTCCTTCTGCAACTCCATGCCTTTCTTTCTTCGCTTCTTCTATCTTACACTAATCTTTAGTTTGCTCCATTATTCTTACTCGGTTTCTGGTCTCTCTGGTCGTGCCTGATTCCCTTTATTCTGCTTCTTCTTTGTCACTTTCTGCTCCGAGTTACGTAATTTATTGGTGGTGTAGAGTCTATGGCGTTTGCAGTCTAGTCTGCTACTCTTGAGTTGATGCTCTTTGCTTTCTTTCTTCTTTTGGCAGTGTATGAATTATCTGACTGTGCTAGGCCGCAGAAAGGATGCTTTCCTTTTGAAAATAAGCTTTTGTTTTGGACTCATGATCTTGAATAACCTTGTTACCTTCCTAAATATCCCTTATTTCAGAGGAGGGTGTGTTTTCTGAATGTTGTTTAGTAATAGACAACACGTGGAACTGAACATAAAGTTAAATATACCACTTAGAGCTAGCCGTCACGTTGCAGTTGACCACAGCACAGGGACCGAGTCCTTACACTAGATTAATTGGCATAGCCGACTTCGTTTCATAATTTGAGATTTGAGATATTCCAGGAAACACCAGTTTGTGCGCCGCGTTCTGCAGTTTGCTATATTCAGTCCTTTATTCTCCATGACATGTGTAACCTTTTTGTATCTGTTGGAATGGAAGCAGTACCTGGACGAGAACAAATCTTTGATTCTGAAGATTGTTGAAAGCCAGAACTCTGGGAAGCTGAGTGAGTGTGCGGAGTAAGAATACGAATCTTGCCCAATCCTCATGTCAGTAGAAAATAGAGTTAAAATGTTTCAAGATTTGAATAGAGGCAAGTGTTTTGTTTTCAGGAACCAAGCAAGGCTGCAGCGAAACCTCATGTACCTGGCTGCAATAGCAGATTCTCAACCCCAGCCTCCCACCATGCCTGGTCAGGTAAAAAACTAACAATACTAGTAGATTGCTTGCAACAGCCAAATAAATTGATGTGTGGGTTTTTAATGGAAGGAAAGAATATGGTGCAGTATTCAGGAAGTGGGATGGTTCAACAAGGAGCACAGTACCTTCAGGGTCAACAGATGACACAGCAGCAACTTATGGCAGCACGCTCTTCACTTTTTTACGCTCAACAGCCTTTCTCACCACTTCCACAGCACCAGCCTTTCCACACTCAGCTTGGAATCACTTCCAGTACTTCGACCCCACCACCTCCTCCACTTCACTTGATCAACACTGAACCCTCTCATGTGGGTCCCAGTTTCCCTGATTTTGGCCGGAGCAACAACGCCGGAGATCAGGCCAAGCACGAGACTGGGAGCTCCGGTGAAGGCCTCTACCTCAAACCTGCTGATGATTAGACTCTGGAATTTACTAGGGGTGATGTTTGTCTGTCTTAGGTTACTACGGCCTATCGGACCTCGCTTTATGCATCTTCTTCATTCTGTAAATTTTGGTCGTCTAAGCTTGAGCTTTTCTAATTTCCCTCCCTCTTGTCGCGTCTTATGACAGAGCGTTTTTTTTTCAAGTTCTTCGTTGAAATGATCATCTTTGGCCTCAAAAATGGAGTGTTTTAAAACGCGCTGATTCGATGTTCCCAAGTCATAACTACACCATAATTGAATTCATCTCAAGCTCTGAACCCAATGAAATCAAACGAAATCAAGTAAAACTAAAGGTAGTCTTTTGAATGTTAAAAATCAATAAAATTGTTTGATTGTCTGAAGTAATTTCATGAGATTACGAGTTAAAAGAAAATTATGCGCGCGAAACAGGCAGCTCTTTGGATAGAACGGGGAAAAAGAAATATGGGGAAGACATCCTTGCATTTCATATGCTGCCCGTAGTTTGGATGACACTTCGACCAAAAAAAAAAAAAGTTTGGATGACACATTCAAATATGACTCTGTTTCCCGAGGCACGGTCCCCATAAGCATGATTTTCGTTTTTGGGTCATTTACCATATGTTTGAACAACAAAACAAACCCTATGTATCACCTTTAAGGCCTTAAGAAAAAGAAAAAAAAGGCCCCATTGCCCCTTTTTTTTTAATAGCAAATAAGATATATATAATGATTTGTTGGTAAAAAAAGGTATTATTTTACTTTTTTTGCCCTCTTATTTTTTTACTCCGACCCTTTGAGAACCCTCGTTTGTTTAGTACCATTAAACTGTATGGTTAGATAAGCCCTAGACCGTAGTTTTAAAAAATTCTTTTTTGTAAATTGAGTTAAAATTTTTCATATATATTTATCTTATAAATCGTAAAAATTATTCTCCAAAAATTAATCTAAACACACACTAAAGAAACCTCATGATAATAGGTGAATCATGATCATGAAGCGAAAACTACCTGAAAGACGTGTTTTTTTTTTTTTAAAGTCAAAATAAGCTAATGCTTTTAGTCGTCACTCATGCGAACATGAATAATAGAGGCTAGCAAGATTGGCGCACAAAGATCACACTGACTGGGAAGGAATTATAAATAAAACTGAAAGCGGTCTCACCAGGATGAGAAAGAGAACCCCAATTTGAATTCGGGAAGTATACTTATTAGTAGAAATGAAAATTCTATGCACTCTAAGTTTTAAAAGGAAAATCCTTAATCAAATATTAAAATGACTAAATCAAAAATTATTTTGTTGGGACCAAATTCTTTAGAATTAAATTGAGTTTTTTTTTTTTAAATTCTTGCTGGGAGTATTAAGTATTTTGGATTTATCTCCTTTTTAACTCAGAAGATTTATCATAGTTTGAATTGGGCAAAGCTCTACCGCAAAGCATATACCACTGCTCCTATAACCCCTTATCAATTGAATCAAATACTCTATTCTTAATAATCAAGGTATTTTATCTTGTAAGATTAAAAGTTATTAAATTATTATAAATGAGAAAAATTTAATGTGACAAAGCATAACAATCAAAAACTGAAATTTACTTGTTAAAATAAAAAGGAATCAATTTGCAAGGAAATAATCGCAGGCAGTGCGTTTAGAAGGCAAAAAGGAGACTTGATCAGTAGCCACGAGTTGGCGCGAAAGCAAAGGGAAGGGAAGCTCCGAAGTTGCAGGTCCTCTCGAAGAATGTCTCTTCCACGGGCCCTTCGATCCGCATTCTACTTCCACTCACAAAACTTTCTCTCCTCATCACTCTCTTCTTTCTTTCTTCCACTTGACACTCCTTTTTTCTTTCAATTTTTTCTTATTTTCCCAAGAAAATGGCGTTTCCCGGTCTTAGCTTCGCACATATCTTATTCGCTTGGGGTTGGGGTTCAATGTTTTCCTAATGCTTCATCTTTTAAATTCTGGGTATTTATGATCAATAATGTTTAAACTCTTACGTACATTGGCGATAAGCGGTCGGATCCGGACTGTTAGCTGAACTAGATGAAGATAGAGGTTAAGGGGTCCAGCAGCTTCGGATTCATAGCTCAATAATGGTATGCAAGTTTCGCTTCATATCTGGACTTGGATGCACTGTATTTTGATCATTCACGTATGGTTCTGTAGATTATGAAAGAACAGGTTTCTACCCTCTCATTGGAAAATAAATATTAAACTTAGTTGAGTTCAAAGAAGCTTTGTCATGGGCTAATGGGTTATCTTAGTCTCTAACTTGATGCTGAACATCGATTTGAATATCACGAGGTATATATTTATAGATTCTAAGTTAGCGTGAGGATGCCATATCAAGTGACTATTAGCGGTTCCTTTAGGATCCAAAAAACGTTCTTCCAGTTTAAACACAAAAGAGAAAATAAGATGATGACAAAAGTCCAGTTTGATAATATTTAGCGCATCTAATATTCCCCCCTATTTCGCCCTTCTGTACAATAATTAATTCATTGTAATTAATGTAGTATTGACTTGTGACGAGTATATTTAGAAAGGTTCACAATTTTTTTACAACTACTATTTATTGTTAGTTAAATCAGACTTATATTGTAGACCAGAGGAGTATTACTTTTTTTCCAAAAAAAATCAGGTGCAGTCATTCTATTTGAATGTAAGCGTGATGTGTCTAAATATAAGAAAGAAACTAATATATTGTACTTAAGTTTAGACTTTTATAGTCCTTCTCCAATGCACAGTATAAGAATGTAAAGTTCTCTGTCAGTATATTATGAACATACAAAAGATGAATCCGCATCTCCACCTGCAGGGAACTCCAGTGAATATCATCGTAGGTTCTCATGTCTGGATTGAAGATCCAGATGTTGCTTGGATTGATGGACAGGTAACAAAAATCAATGGAAAGGATGCTGAAATTGAAACTACCAATGGAAAAAAGGTTTGTATATTGCCAATAAATTGTTCCTTCCTTTTTTTTTTGGGCATCCCAATATATTGTTCCTTCATTCTTTATATCCGGGCATTTTTCTTTTTCAATACCGTCACTGGTTTCCATCTGCATGGATTTGCTGTCAGTTTTAAGAATAAATGAAAAACAATGCCCCTTAACTACCAGACTTTCATCCTGGAATTACTGCTCTACATGGATGGATGAACAACTGAGTTTTGTTTTTTGCATGATTGGTTAATGCAAAAGAAAGAGAAAATCATAATGGCAAGAATGATTACTTCTCCTTATGGACTTGATATATTTATAATAAAATAATGAAAGGGCAAGGATCCATGCACGAGCCTTCTCCCCTTCTCATAGTTATGATGTTGTGCTTGATCTTTAAATCTCAGTGTCGTTTTTTCACCCTTGCTTTTTTCTTCTCTAGTTGAATTACCGAAGTGGGGATACTATGATGCAGTAAGAAAAATATGTCTAAGATTCACTTCTAATAAGCATAATAATGCATTCTTTTGTGAAGCATCAATTACTGCCATGCCTGTATCATCAATTGGAAATGGACAAAACTGCAGAAACAGATTGAGGCAAAAATTAATCTGAACTACCACCTTAACTTCAATTTTGTGGTTTTGAAGGTTTCTGCAAAATTATCAAAAATATATCCCAAAGATATGGAAGCTCCTGCCGGTGGAGTGGATGATATGACAAAGCTGTCTTATTTGCATGAGCCTGGAGTCTTGCAGAACATAAAATCTAGATATGAATTGAATGAAATATATGTAAGGCTTTCTTTCCTCTAATATGACATGGCATGCAAAGTTTATCATCCTAAAATGCTAATTTCCTTCTCATTTTGTTACTGTAATGGCAGACCTATACTGGAAATATTCTTATTGCCATAAATCCATTCCAAAGACTACCTCATCTTTATGATTCTCACATGATGCAACAGTACAAGGGAGCTCCTTTCGGAGAACTAAGTCCTCATGTATTTGCAGTAGCTGATGTTGCATATAGGTAATTTCTTATAGCCAATTTCTGACTCAGTTATTGAACCAAATATCTAATTGGTGCTTTTACTGTGATCAGGGCAATGATTAACGAAGGAAAAAGCAATTCCATTTTGGTCAGTGGGGAAAGTGGAGCCGGTAAAACTGAAACTACAAAAATGCTTATGCAATATTTAGCTTACTTAGGTGGCAGGGCTGTCACAGAAGGAAGAACAGTTGAACAACAAGTTCTTGAAGTAAGATACAATGAACTACTCAGTATAGAATTGTAAACGAACAATTTGCATTCCTTTATCAATAACATTCACTTTTTTATTAATTCGATATGGAATCTTATGTGACCCTGAATTGAATGGATCTGAATGCAGTCAAATCCAGTTCTTGAAGCATTTGGCAATGCAAAAACTGTAAGGAACAACAATTCGAGGTGAATGTTTCTTTCATAGAGGCAGTGAATGATTACTTATGTTTTGTTCACCAGGATAGTCTGATGTACAGAATTAACTTTAACTTCAGTTCTGTCTCACTACATTCCCTCTTTCCCCATTCTGCAACTAAGCGTCAATTTGATGTTGACAATAGTTGTTGGATAGATTACCATTTATGAAATTTTCTTTTCCTAAATTGTTGATTAGCTCAGAAGTTTTTTGCCGACAGTTGTTTTCGAATTTTCCTTGTCTTAATGATGCAGCCGTTTTGGTAAGTTTGTTGAGATCCAATTTGATAAGAGTGGAAGAATCTCAGGAGCAGCCATTCGAACTTACCTTCTGGAGAGGTCTCGGGTCTGCCAAATTAATGATCCTGAACGCAACTACCACTGCTTTTATCTCCTTTGTGCTGCACCGCACGAGGTGACTTATTGTCAGAAATCTACTCATGGCTTGTGATAATTCCTTTCAATAAGCTGTTGCAACTTTTGTTGGCAGGAAATTGAGAAATACAAACTAGATCATCCTAGATCATTTCACTACCTGAACCAATCAAATTGTTATGAACTGGCTGATGTGAGTGATGCTCGTGAATATCTTGCTACCCGGAGAGCTATGGATGTTGTTGGAATAAGCCAAAAAGACCAGGTATATCTTTTCACGGCTATGAATTTAACTTCTATACTGCTAAAGTATGGAATGATTAAGTTGACTCTCTGCTCTCCCTGACTGTTTTTTCTCAGGAAGCAATTTTTCGAGTTGTTGCTGCAATTCTTCATCTTGGTAATATTGTTTTTGCCAAAGGAAAAGAAGCTGACTCATCAGTTCTGAAAGATGACAAAGCAAAATTCCACTTGAAAACAACTGCAGAGCTTCTCATGTATGTTTGCTGCTATGGGCTTCAATTACCTTTTAGATGATTGTCATAATCATATTTCATGTTTAATCAGGTGTGATGCTAACGCCTTGCAAGATGCATTGTGCAAACGTGTCATGGTCACCCCTGAAGAAGTTATAAAGCGAAGCCTCGACCCCCAAAGTGCGGCAATAAGTAGAGATGGCTTTGCAAAAACAATTTATTCTCGGCTGTTTGACTGGTAAGATGCTTTTTTTTTTGGTTGAAACTGGTAAGATGCTTTGAATGGAGGCAATTCCATATTTCCTGTCCTTTATAATTGTACAAGACATGGTTTTGGTCCTTAGTGCAATTATTTGGGATTATACAGGTTGGTGGACAAGATTAATAGTTCTATTGGACAAGATCCAAATTCCAAATGTTTGATCGGGGTCCTTGATATCTATGGTTTTGAAAGCTTTAAAACTAACAGGTAATCTATAGTGTAGCCAAACAAATAAATATAAGTGAGAATGCAATACTAAGCGTATTGTGACAAACCACCTCTGCTTGTTTTCAATCCTTTGTAACTTAATTTCAGCATATCATGCTCTGCAGTTTTGAGCAGTTCTGCATCAATTTCACAAATGAGAAATTGCAGCAACATTTCAATCAGGCAAAATCTCAGACCGCACTAAGCGTTTCAGTTTCTTGCATATATTTTATTTTCAAATTTGACAAGTCTGATGATTTGCAGCACGTGTTTAAAATGGAACAAGAAGAATATACAAAGGAGCAGATTGATTGGAGCTACATTGAATTTGTTGATAATCAAGATGTTTTAGACCTTATTGAAAAGGTTCCCCTCCCCCTCTCTTCTGTCATGAGACTCTGATTGATTAGTTTGTTATTAATTGCAAAATGGTCAACTGACTTGTCCAGGGACCAAACAATTGGAGATATTCATGCTTTCAAATATTCTTGTGATGATATTTTTGATGCTGTCTAGTATAGTTTACCTATTGTTCTAAGGATATACTGCAGTCTATTTTTGTGACTCTGCACCACCTATAAACAGAAAACACTGTTGATTGCTTTCTGTGAATGCTAGACATGGACGCATGGAGCATTGCCACCTTACATTTGCAAAAAAGAGAAACAGGCGAAGTGTGCAGGATATGGGGGGACTTATTTTTTATCCTCTCGTTTAACCCAAAGGGCTTGTGCATGAAGGGATATTTTTATATATACTAATTAAACCATTGAAGAACCTTCTAACAATTTTAGCTTTTGGAATGCATTGGTTCTTGAGAACAACTGAACGATCAAGAAGTTTACTTCTGAGCTATTTTCCTTTAGCTTTATGCTTGTAGCCTTATTATACAGTCTGCAAAAATTCAATGCCTTAATTGGCTTTTCATCTCTTTCTCCGATTTATTCACTAGTCTTTCATGTTGACTCCTTTCTTTGCAGAAACCTGGAGGAATTGTCGCTCTCCTTGATGAAGCCTGGTAAAACTGTTTTCTTTTTTTAATTTTCCTTCTTCTTGTTTTCTTTTTGTTGTCCTCCGAATTGCTTCCTCCAAAGTAGTGCTCTCATATCTTGTTCAATGTTTTTTGACTATACCTTTGGATGGAAAGATGGAACATGTTTGGCTTTCATCTGATTCTTTTTGTCCAATTGTCCTTGTCACATAGTTGTATGTCATATTGAATTTGCTCCTTCATTCTTTCTTATTTCTCTGTTTTTTTTTTCCAGCATGTTTCCCAAGTCAACACACGAAACATTTGCAAATAAGCTTTATCAAACATTTAAGAATCACAGGCGTTTTATAAAGCCAAAATTGTCTCGAACAGATTTTACCATTGCTCATTATGCTGGGGAGGTATGACTAATTATCATATCATTAAATGCTTGAAAAAAGACACGTTTTTGTTCATTGATTCTTATACTTAAAAAAATGCACAGGTCTTGTACCAGTCTGACCAGTTTTTAGACAAAAATAAAGATTATGTGGTTGCTGAACATCAAGATTTGTTGAGCGCTTCCAAATGTCCTTTCGTAGCAGGCCTTTTTCCTCCTCTTCCAGAAGAGACATCTAAATCATCAAAATTTTCTTCAATAGCTTCTCGTTTTAAGGTATCATAATTTCCTTGTTCACTTGTATACCTGCACAGCATTTCCTTAAATAACATACTATTTTTGCTTTGACACGTAGGAGCTCATGTTACAACCTTAAAAAATTGAAATGCACTTTTACTATCGGTATGCTAAGAAGCCATGTTTTCATAATCTGAATGGTGCAGCTACAACTACAGCAACTAATGGACACATTGAACTCGACCGAACCTCATTATGTCAGATGTATAAAACCAAACAGTGTCCTTAAGCCCGCAATATTTGAGAATGTCAACATTATGCAACAACTTCGCTGTGGTGTAAGTATGCGTTGATATCCAACTTTTATGTCTTTCTTTGGATGATGGTTTGCAAGTATATCCATAATTTTGTGTCTCCAATCCCCTTCCTTTGGTTATCTCTTACACTTGTCCCTATAGGGCGTTCTAGAGGCAATCAGAATTAGTTGCGCTGGCTACCCTACTCGCCGTCTTTTCTTTGAATTTGCTCACAGATTTGGAATCCTTGCCCCAGAGGTCGTGGATGGAAAGTAAGTACATTTAGCATATCAACTGCTTCATGCCATGACAGCACTAATCTACAAATTTATTTCCTCTATGAGCAGCTCTGAAGAAAAGGTTGTTTGCCAAAAGATTCTGGAGAAAGTGGGTCTCAAAGGATATCAGGTACCAAAATATTATATTTTTCATGGATTGCTACAGTATACACTGCTGGCAAAAAGAACTAAACTCTATGGATGCAGCAGCATTAAGCTATACTGCCTCTAAATGTGAACACGAATCTTGTATGATTGCATTACATGCATAGAAATATTCATGCCACCATATTTCAAGGCCTCAAAACACATTTGATTGGCTGAGTTGTTGTAGATTGGGAAAACAAAGATATTCCTGAGAGCAGGTCAGATGGCTGAACTAGATGCACAGAGGGCTCAAGTTCTCAGCCGGGCAGCCAAAATTATCCAACGGCGCATACGGACCCATCAAGCTCATAATCATTATCTTGCATTGCTTAGAACTACTGCATTCATGCAGTCTCTATGTAGAGGTGAGATACTCCAAAATTTTAACAGCCTAAGTTATTTACCAGATGCTATTTAATTTTCAAAATTATGGGCTTCTCCAATTAGGATGTAGGACACACTGCACTTGATCAGTCTCGTTACTACATTTTACTAACATGCATGATATATGATCCTTAGGAAGACTGGCTTGCAAACATTATGAAAACTTGAGAAGGGAGGCCGCTGCAAAGAAAATTCAGAAAAATGTGCGCAGATATGCGGCTAGAAAATCCTATAAAAGACTAGAAGCTTCAGTACTTATCTTGCAAACAGGTTTAAGGGCAATGGGTGCCCGTAATCAGTTCAGGTTTAGGAAGCGGACTAAAGCTGCTGTCACTATTCAGGTCATTTTGTACTATATTATTGACATGACTGCCCGTTATCAGTGCACAAGATTCATAAATAAATAATCTCTCCTAAAATTGCAGGCTTGGTGGCGATGCCGGAAGGCTACAATATATTATAAGAGGCTCAAGAAAAGTACTATAGTTGCACAATGCAGATGGCGGGGGCGGTTGGCCAGGAGAGAACTTAGGAAACTCAAAATGGCACGTTTCTGTCTTTCCAGCGATTCTTTTATTATTTTTATATTTATGCTATTACTGAATGAACTCAGAATATTTATGCTATTGCTGTTTTAATTGTGATATCTGTGTAGCAATTACGTCCTCTTTTTACTGATTTTCTTGATATAATTCCTCTTTCTCCACCATAAGCTTAAATCACTTTTTTTTTGCTCTAGGCTGCAAGAGAAACTGGTGCGCTTAAAGAAGCAAAGGATAAGCTGGAAAAACGAGTGGAGGAACTCACTTGGCGTCTGCAATTAGAAAAAAGCTTAAGGGTAACATCTATTTTTGTGGATGGATATTATGTTGGAATTTTTTGTTTTTACGATATTGCATGTAATCATGAATTTTGAAGGGGAAAAAACTAGACCTCTCAATTTTAAAGTCCTAATAAGGCTACAAAATTTTGTGCAGACTAACCTAGAAGAAGCCAGAGCACAAGAAGTAGCAAAACTGCAGAACTCGCTGCAGGAGATGCAGAACAAGATTGATGAAACCAATGCTTTACTTGTCAAGGAGCGGGGGAATGCAAAGAAAGTTGTAGAAGAAGCACCTCCTGTCATTAAAGAAACACAAGTTCTAGTGGAAGACACTCAAAAGATTGAGTCACTAACAGGGGAAGTTGAGAGTCTGAAGGTAAGAGAGTTCATTCTAACTAGACATCACATGTGCTGTTGGGCAACTTTAATTTCAAGCATGTGTCTTTTTATGCATATATGGCTCCTTTAAATATTGGAAGCGTGTTTACCTATATGTACTATTTTATAAAGGAACAATGATATTAGCCTCAAAGTAAAACATCACTCTTGGTATTAGATTGAACAACATTCCTAGAAAAGAAGTAATCTAACGTTTTTTGTTCTGTTCTTGAAATTACATTCAATGATATAACAACATATATATAACCTATCATGTCAAACAAATGGATTATTCGTGTCATTATAGAGTTTTCCAGAACTGAGTGCCAGTTTTATTGTCTTCATAGTGTTTCTATGAGAACTGTCATTAGATTGTTCTCAATAAAATAAAGGGGCGTAGCTTGTCATGTCCTGCTTGTAAAATTGAGAAGCATAATGAAAGCATATCTTGTGAATTGCCTTCCTTTATTATTGACAGTGCAATGAAAGAATTCCTAGCTAATGAAAAAAATGTAAAATAGTTAATGCCAGCTGATTTCCGGTGGCAGTGACGGTTCACATAAGGAAGAGCGAATTATTTCTTTCAATTAAACAATTATGGTACCAAGGAAGGCAAATGATCTGCAGTAAAATTTAGATCCCCCCCCCCCCCCAAAATATCCTTTGACTGGATCCCAGAATTAATACAAGTAGACTAATTTCCGCTCAAGTTAGTTGTGATGAAAAAAAGTTATTGTTTGCAGCATATCTTGATGAAGTTACCTAAGTGATGTTACCTTGGGCTTTATGTTCACACAGACTTCATTAGAGTCAGAGAAACAAAAAGCTGAAGATTTTGAAAGAAAATACAATGAATCTCAAGCTTTTAGTGAAGAGCAGGGTAAAAAATTAGAGGACACAGAGAAAAAGGTTCGTCAACTCCAGGAATCGTTAACCAGGTAACAAAGGTGTTTGATGTTGTTGTTTTTCCATGCTAATCAAAGATAAACTTTCAAAACGCTGATCTAAAGCTTTTTGATTTATTATTTGAGGTTTTACAAATTTCTTGCATCACTGAAGTCCTCTTCTGGAAGATTTATGACAGAGTCCCGGATTAGTGCGGGATAATGGAAATTGCGGGAAGTAAGAGATTCTAGGAATAGATATTAGAGTTATTTTAGATATTTTTCTTTTTAATATTATTATTTAGGTCATTTCGGAGAGTTGAATGAGTCCTGTTTTATCAATGACATATTGTCAGCTAAATAATAGGACTACTGGGTCAGTTAGAGTCCACTAAGTCATGTCTCAGATTTTATCCTGTTATTCTTTTATCTTTCCTAAAAATGGGTCTCTAACAACTTACTATCCTCTTGTGGAGTACTTTGGTAAACTTTTTTTATGCCTAATTCATCTTTAACATTGTGTCATAACCACTCATTAATTTGCTGAGACGATTGGTTGAAATCTCATAATTTATTGGTCAGGCTGGAAGAGAAAATTACTAATTTAGAATCAGAGAATCGGGTTTTACGTCAGCAAGCTGTTTCCATGGCACCAAGTAAGCTCCTTTCAGGACGCTCCAGATCTATTATACAGGTATTCCTTGGAACGCTTCTTATGTACATGACAATAATATAAAGCTCGGTGTTAGTTTAATATATTTTATTACCTCATGTCAGAGAGGTGCTGAAAGTGGTCATATAGTCGGAGAAGCGAAGATACCCTTGGTATGTAACTATCTTATATTACTGTTTATTTAGGTGGGATAATACATTCATGGATCTGACTCTCATTCTGCCACTTGATAAACTAATCAGGATCTTCATAGTTCATCAATTAACCAGAGGGAACGTGCCGAAGTAGATGATAAACCACAAAAATCACTAAATGAGAAACAGCAGGAAAATCAAGAGCTGCTCATCAGATGTATTGTGCAACATGTAGGCTTTGCCGGGAACAGACCTGTTGCTGCATGTATCATATACAAATGTCTCTTGCATTGGAGATCATTTGAAGTTGATCGCACTAATGTTTTTGATCGTATCATTAATGCCATTGGCGAGAAAATTGAGGTGTAAAAGGCGAACCTTTTGCATGCTGCACTCTCTTTGATACTCTTGACGTTTATAACTTTCTAACTCGAATATTTTTTTCTCCCTGGACTTCAGAACCAGGAAAACAATGATGTCTTGGCTTATTGGCTATCCAATGCATCCACACTTCTATTGTTGCTCCAGCGCACACTTAAGGCAAGTGGTGCTGCTGGAATGGCCCCACAACGCCGTCGTTCTTCATCCGCAACCCTATTTGGGAGGATGACACAGGTAAATATAATGTTCTTATTTGAACAGAGTAATACCTGTAGAGAAGCTTTCGCTCCTCAGATAATTCTTCTTCTTGTTTCAGAGTTTCCGTGGAGCCCCTCAGGGAGTTAATCTCTCCTTAATCCATGGTAGAATAAGCGGTGGGGCAGACACATTGCGACAAGTTGAAGCCAAGTACCCAGCTTTGCTTTTCAAACAGCAGCTTACTGCATATGTAGAAAAAATATATGGAATGATTCGGGATAATCTAAGGAAAGAACTTTCTCCCCCGGTATCGTCATGCATCCAGGTAGTTAACTATATCTTTGTTTCAAAGATCGTTGTGAACTTCATTTGCCGTCCTTCTATCAAATTTAACGATTTGAAATGTAATTGTTTAATTGTGATGAGATAGGCACCAAGAACATCCAGAGCAGGCCTTGTTAAGGGACAACTTTCAGTTGCAAATACTGAAGCTCAGAAAGCTTTGATGGGTCACTGGCAGAAGATAGTTAATAGCCTTGAGAACTATTTGAATTCTTTGAAAGCAAATCATGTTAGTGGAATCTCATTTGACATCATTCTTCTATCTTTGCCTCTTTATATTTGTTATATTTGTATTATCATGGGCATGGGTCATCATGCAACTTTTTTTTTGCTGATCCTTGTTATTCTAAATTAGACAAGCCTCTGTTATATTGCATTCAAGTTATAAATTAACACAAATATTCTCCATTTCAGATTTTAAACATAACAGAAAGGGGGTTTAAACTTGCATCGAACTTTTTCTTCAAAAGAAGGAGAAGGGTTTCTTCTCTATCTTTTATGTGTTTTATTTTTCTGCTTCATTTTGACAGGTTCCCTCATTTTTGGTTCGTAAGTTGTTCACTCAAATTTTTTCTTATATCAATGTTCAACTATTCAATAGGTTAGTATTTTTCTACTTCCATGGTTCTTGGGGCTGTTTTCTATTATACAAAATGATTTTAAC
The DNA here is from genome assembly GCA_963210345.1 of Inga oerstediana. NCBI lineage: Eukaryota > Viridiplantae > Streptophyta > Magnoliopsida > Fabales > Fabaceae > Inga > Inga oerstediana. Next base: position 786,904 of record OY723401.1, on the reverse strand, counting down.
ATTGCACGTTTTTTTTCTTGTTACAGTCTCCTTTTAAGAAGGGAGTGCTGTTCATTTAGTAATGGAGAATTTGTCAAAGCTGGTTTGGCTGAATTGGAGCATTGGTGTTATAAAGCGACAGAAGAGGTGCCTTAATTTCACTACTCTTAACCTGTACAGTATTGCTGGTAGGGTACAACTACTAACCTCCCACTTTCCCTCTCCCAACAATGATGCAGTATGCAGGTTCAGCGTGGGATGAGCTGAAACATATCAGGCAGGCGATTGGATTTCTGGTATCTTTCTACCTGCATTGCATAGCACTAGTTCTGATGCTAAGATAGCCAAATATAGCGAACTCATCTTTTCTGCCCTTTGTTCAGGTCATACACCAGAAGCCTAAGAAAACACTGGATGAAATAAGCCATGACCTGTGCCCGGTAAGTGAAGGCAATTTTATTATTATGGAGGAGGAGGAGGATACGGTTACCTGAACAATTCCCAACCTTGTTGCACTATGTACAGGTCCTCAGCATCCAGCAGTTATATCGGATCAGCACAATGTACTGGGATGACAAGTATGGCACCCATAGCGTTGCAGTTGATGTAAGTTTCTTCAGAAAACCCTTGTTCAAAAATAGGCTTGTAGTCATCTTTTCCTGAAACAGAAAAACTAAGTTTAAGTTTTGCCTGATCCATGTTTTCACCTAGGTCATTGCCAGTATGAAAGTGTTGATGGCTGAAGACTCGAATATCGCTCTTAGTAGTTCTTTCCTGCTGGATGATGATTCAAGGTAAGGTTATATCATTCAAACATCAACTATCGATTTTTATTTGATTTTACATTTGTTTTTATGAGTTTGATGGCCAAATAATGCCTAAACATGATGAATTAATTTGAGAAAGTCATGAAGCATCCCTCTTGAAAAGGAATTACATAGTACTCGTAGTAAATACTGCTATGGAGAAATTCTGGTTGGCATTAACCGTTTGGAATTATTTGCTTTACAGCATTCCGTTTTCTGTTGATGATCTGTCAAGGTCGATGGAACAAATAGATATCTCCGATGTTGAGGCACCACCACTTATTCGTGAGAACTCTGGCTTTAGTTTCTTGTTGCCAAGCCCAAATTAAGTAGCCTTGACGGCGGAATTGATGAACTACACATCGAGAGACAGCTAACTGTTCAATTGGGATGCATCAGAAACAGGTCAATGGACTTGACATCATTTATTTATCTCATCACTTCCAAGTTCCAACAGCCACTATGCAATGCTGATAGCTTCTTCCATAGTTGTACCCCTAGCATTTGTAAAAAAACCTTCATTTTGGCTTTTCTGCACCTTGTTTTAGATACAGCTGAACAGGATAATTCTTTTACTGTTTTATTTAAATAATCAATATCAAAATGCAAGTATATTTGCATCGGCAGCAAAGGTGGTTATTTTGCAAAACTGAAATTTCCATAAATTATAGTTTGCAAACTGATGTTTGAGATAAAAAAACAACTAGTTTAATGTGATTTAAATTTGGGAAAAAATCAGATCGACAAACTAAAATTTATTTCAAGAACCAAGACAACAGCCAAAGCTCTGAGAAGTGTGCTACCGCCTTCTTGGTTGTGTGGCACTGGGACGCGGGTTCCGTCTCACCCCAAAGTACTCGGAAAAAGCAGCTCTGTTAAGTGTTTTTTCTGACCATTTTGTCCTCAATTACTTTATTTAATGACAGTCTTGCCCCTCGCCAACTATGACCTTATCACATCCCTCTTTGGCTTGTCGGCATGATGTTTTAGATCAAGGTCGTTAAATCCGACTGGGATACTGGATTAAGGGTCAAACCGAAGTCAAATCGGAACTAAATTAGAACCAAACTAGTGAAAAATCGAAAATTTTAAAATTATTAATATAAAATTCTAAAAGAAAAAAAATTGACTTTTAAAAAAAAACAAAAAAAAATACCAGACCAAGCCGATTGGCTAGTTTCCGGTCTAGGTTTGAGAACTAGGTTTTAGATACAGCAGAACAAGATAAATCTTCAATAATCATATCTCTTTCTACAATATTGTTCTTGGTAATTATGGATTACTTGATTGTTGTAAATGATTAAAACTCAACACCTAATTTATGGTGTTCTCGGGCAGTAACCTTTTGGTGGGTTTTTCTGGTGGTGAGAAGTGCCTCTGTTTTCCAAGTTAGATCTATTTTTCTCTCTTCTCTCTTTCTGTGCAAGAGTATATTATTTTGACGTTCATAAAGCGTGTATCAGATTGAAATTATTGCAAAGTTCCCCTCACCTACCAAGCATTTTATAGAAGTTCACTTCCATCTCTTTTCCTATCCCACTTTAATTCCTTTTCCCACTTCTATTTCCTTCAAAAACCCTTGATAACAAATTGGCATGTTAGCATCAAGAGTACAATATGATTCCATAGTACTGACAACCTATTAATTATGCTGCTAAAGCCTTCAGTTGTTAGTAAAAACGAAGCAACCGCGAGGAAAGAGGGGGGGGGGGGGGGGGGACGAAGCTACCGCCTAGCCGCCTAGGACACAAGGCATGTGTCCATCCAGTCAAGGCCATCATCGGCCATCACTAACCAGTTTATGAAAAATCACAATTCCTAGTCTGATTCTAGAGGCTTCAAGCACCCAAAAAAAATAGGGAAAAGAAGTTTTTTACATTCATTTTGCCTTCTAACATACCATTACAAAAGAAATGAAGGTGGTGGAGGGAAGTTAAAACTGAAATCTCATCACCCCTACATACAACTTAAATACATCACTGTAAATTTTCTACTTAATTCAACAGAAATCATATCTGGGATCTCTGTTACGACACACAAGCCAATGGCCAAGCTGGTAGAAAATAAGGAACAACTTTACTTGACTCCCACGAAATGGCAGCTCCACGACCCTGATAATAAATTATTTCCACTCTTTTGGTCCCCAGATCACATTGAAAAATGTTCCACCCCGATCTAATAAAGATAGATTGAGAATTCTGAGGAAGGAACGATAGTATCTGAGATTCTTTACATTGCATGTTGAGAGTTGGGTTTTGCTTCCACATTACTTTAAAATTTAATCTCCACCTTAAAATCCACTTCTTCCTTACCTGTGCACAGTTTCCGTAAATGGAGGAGTTAGCTCCGTCGTCTTCATTCTCAAGAACCCATATCTCCACACCCAAGTTACTGCTCTGACCATACTGTAAAAGCCCATCAGATGACTCCCCAAGGACTGACTCCTCATGCTCATGTGATAGCCCCCCCGCTGGCAGTTTTACGAGAGCTATCCACCTATCTCCAAAACGTGGATCATAAATAGCAAGGTTTCCCCACATTGCAAACCAGTGGACAATTCCCTTGACCACCATTGCTACTGTCCTTGGCCGCAGTGCAAAAGTTGTTGAGCATGTTAGAGTAGACTGCTTCCAAGTACCAGTTTTTGAAGAGAAAGTCTCAATAGAAACCGTGTTGCGCACCTTAAGTTTGCACTCGCATTTAGCTCGAATCACCTTGTAGCAAATGGCATCGTCAAGGCATTCCTCAACAATGAATGCCATGCACAACATTTTGTAGAACTGCTGAGGTTCTGGAAGTGGGTATTTTTGCTTGTTCTTGAAATTGTACACATAATAAGTCTTTGGATGACGACCACAAAGAAGAATGCCATTGGAACAATCAATAAAGTAGCCAAGTTTTCTGAGAACCCCAGAAGACTTCAGATCATCACCCTCTCTACAAGTGGACAAAAATGGCAATGCAGGTTCCCAAAGAGGGCGTTGGAAGCCATCCCGGGGTCTTCCTAGGTATAAAAAGTTGCAGACAAAGAAACCCAAAAGTCTAAACTTTTGTCCCCATCTATTCACATAGCAACGATAGAATGAAGAGCTGCATATTACACGCAGCCATCTCTTTGATGTGATAATGAATTTGCAAATAGATGAAGGGGGTAGTCGTAGTAAGATCTCTTGCAGAATGTCATCACAGTTTAGCACAGCATGAACACTATCACAGGTCATCCTCTTGTTGATGTCCATATTCCAGGGTACAAACTGGTAGAGCACCGTCCTCAATAGTCACAACTCACTACATCTTCAGAGAACTGAAACAAAGTAGAGAAATATCAGGACAGGTAAGAGATTACATAAACTTCTCTATTGATAAACATAAATGCACATCACCAGTCTGGATTCTAAAGTAGAGGGTTAAAAGCAAATCTGATGTCAAGATCAATTTAGCGCTTAATTACAATGACTACAAATCAATGCGTCAAGTCTTTAACTTGTACATTACACAAGATGGTTTTCACATGAAAACCTAATTGTTGTTTTAGCTCGGGAGAAAAAATGGGTATGAAAATCAACAATATGAATAATTATATGATCTAATGCTTCTCGAAAATCCAACTAATTTCCCTCGTTTGGGAGAGTTATTTTTTACACATGTAACGAAGAGAAGAGTATACGACTCGAACATCCAATTTCAACCGGGGAAGTTGGATGTATTAATCAACGGACAAATTTTTAAAGTTGGTTGATTTATTTGAAGAAAAGAGTTTTCTCTTGCAATTTCTTGACAACGAAACAGACAGGGAGAAAATCCGGCGAGTATTGCATGCGTTGCCAATATGCATGTGTATGCCATCCAAAAGGGGGAAAAAATAAACGAAAAGGATCGAACAAGCAGGATCAAATGTAAAGCAAAGAGGGACATGTGAAAAACTTCGAACCTCTGGACAAAAGAGTGAAAATGAAGCGAATCAGTGTAGCAGAAAGCAAACTTGAGTAGCCCTGCTTGGTTCCACCGCAGTCCGCGGCTATGGCTATTCTTTCGTCGGCTGATCGCAACAGAGGTTGCGTCTTTGGGACCATGGACATAGGGCAAAGAGTTTTATTTTAGGGAAAATTAATTATTTAACCCTTATAGTTTTAACGAATTTGCAATTCTATCCTTATGCGCTGTTTGGTTGGTGGAGAAGTGAAACTCAAAGTGAAATCCATAGAGTTAAGGGCCCGTTTGGTACACAATTTATTTTGATAAAAATAGATATGGATATAGAATTAGATATGAAAATGATGTTTAAAAATGTGTGTGGTATATACATGAAATTTTCAATTAAAAATATTAAAATACCCTCCTCCAAAGAACAAAATGCCCTTCTCCAAAACTTCATCTTCCACCGGAAACATAATTATTAAAGTCAGCTGCCACAACCCACCATAGCAAGCCCTCTTTTAATGGAAGTGAGGAGGATGGCCACTAGAAAGTCAAATCCATTTCAGAAAAAAGAATAACATAACATTCAACCAAAAAAACCAATAAATTGCAGCTCTCATCACCATCTTGCACGGCCAAATCTGCAAAGGAGCTTTATAAAAATCGATGACCAACATCTAACCACCACCACCATCGTGCACAGCCAAATATGAGAAGAAAAATTTTGGAATTCCACCATAGCAAGCCCAAACGGAGAACTCCGCCATTTCACCACCGTCACCGAAGGAGAGGCAGAACTTCACCATAGGCTGATCTTGTCTGTCGATGATGGTGATAGAGCCAAAGAAGTCAAAGACCAAACAAAGAAGACGAAGATGAGCTGCCATCGATTGTCGCCGGAGATCTGTGAAGATATGAGTAGTAGAAATCTTTGAATGAGGTGGGGATCTGTAAAGGTTTGTTTATCTTGTTGCTGTCACTAGAGATTTGTGAAGAGGATGAGTCTCCATCGCGGGTGGCTGGAGATTGCCATCACTGTTCGCTAGTCGCTAGAGGTTGCCATCGTGGGTGGTTGGAGTTCAATGATGAGGTGATGGCGTCGGGGTTTGAAGGAGGTGAACAATGGGGGCAAAATTAGAATTCCATGGAGTTTTTTCAAATTCCATGGTGGAATTGGTCTCCATATGGAGTTAAATTCCATGAGCATTTCTTTGGGCCCGTTTGATACGTTGGAATTGATTTTGATGGAAATGGATATAGAAATGGAAATGGAAATGGGGACTAAAAGTATGTTTGGTATGTCATGGAAATGAGATCTAATTTTTGTATAAAAATACCAAAATGTCCTTCAATTTTTTATTTTTAATTTTTTTTAAGGTAGTGGAGGGTAATAGATGGAAATGATCACATGGAATTGTAAATCTTAGGTATTTTGATGGAATTGATTGGGTGGAATTAAATCTATTTGGCTTCCACATGGAATTGAAAAATTTTCCAATTCCATCATAACAAACAAGCATCATGATGGAATTAATCCTCAATTCCATTTCCATCACCTCTAATTCCATCATACCAAACATGGCATTTGTATCAAACAAGTTTATGTATGAAAATCAATTCCATTTTTATATTCATATACTCCAATTCCAACGTACCAGACAAGGCATGAGTTGTTTGGTATGTTGAAATCCACTTTTATGTGGAACTTATTTTCATAAAAAATAATGAAAGCGGGCTCCTTAGTTAGACCTCTAGAATTGAAATGGGTTCTTTGAAAGTGAAACTTTATGACTATTGTATCCTCATATATTCTATCAATTTACAACCTTACCCCTCCAATGTGATGAACTTTAAAAATCATCTATCTTTGCTCTCACTCGATGGCCTCTTTCTCCGTCCCTTTCGATGAGGGTAAGGCACCCATGACGGCAAAAGATAGCAAGACATGTGCCAATAAAATGTGTTGAAGCTTGTGGGCCAGCCTATGGGCTTACCAGCTTAAAATTATTTTTTTATTTTTAAAATTTTCCTTATAAAATAAATCCAAATACCCTTATCTTCTTTCTTTAATGTAGTATTTAACTACTTCTTCATAATTTTTACTTGACCTATTTATTTTTTATATTATATTTATTTATTTTACTATAATTAAATTTAAAAGAAATATGTTTGTATGTTTTTGTAATGTGAGTAGATGAAAGAAAAAAGAAAACTAAAATTAATTTCCTAACATAAATATATATAAAAAAAAGTGTAATGTGAGTGAGTAAAAAAAATGACGAGAATTTATAAAAAACAAGAGTGAAATAAAATTTTTTAAAAAAATTAATAGACGGCTTGGCAGGCTACACCAACACTATCCGGCGAGCCCGAATTGCTAGCTCTAATTTGAGGCACCATCGAAGGTGAAGATGGCGAGGCACTAGCAATCTCCAGATCCTTCAAGCTTCGTCGATCCTCTTCCTCCAACCACAGCCCGTGAGTGTAGGTCGTTGACGGCTCCCATCATCACCGACTCAGATCCAGAAAATCCTCAGCACCCAATATGGCCCACAGGGTTCCTATCCTGGTGCTAGCTTATTGGATCTCCTCATCACCGACTTGACGGCACCGTTAATCAGGATGCTTCATGATATATTTTTACTGATTTAATCTACTGGTGTTGGCTATGGTTTTTGTTCAACAGTTTTAGCCTATGTGCTTGTCGACAATGAAATTTCTGGGTAAATGGAAGGATTTTTTTTTTTTTTTTTGTGCGATGGAATCTTAAATCTGAGATGTTTATCGTTTTTTTTCATGACTTTTATTTGAGAAGCTTTTTTCATGTTTTCGATGATTATAGTATGATTTTTCTCCTTTAAGATTGTGATTTTGTTTGAGATTTGTGTGGTTTTGACATTTGACTGTGGCTTCTCATGGTGTTCTGCCGGCGGTGGCTATTCCTGGGAAGGGAAGAGATTTTTTCCTTTTTTCTTTTTTTTATTACAGGATATTTTGATATTTTCATATTTTAAATATATATTTTAATTAAAAATTATATCGCTCCTCCATTTCTTATCAACCTCCTATCAAAGGTGTTTTAGAACTCAGTTACACCTCCAATTCTACTTCCATATCTCGTTTGGTATCATGAAAGAGTTTTTGATAGAACGGGAAGTAGAAATAGAAGTGGAGGTGGAATTGGAAGTGAGGGTGGAAGTAAGTTTTAAAATGTGTTTGTTATGTCAATGGAAGTATAATATTATTTTTAATTTATATATGTATTTATAATATAAAAGTACCAAAATACCCCGTCTGAAAAGAAAAAAAAAACAACCACTTTATTCATATTCTTCATCGCCCCACCTCCTCCAAGATTAAACTTCCACCGTGAATGACAAATACATCTAGAATCTAAATCATGAAATGGATCTAACCACGATTAATATCAAAAAAATCAAACCCAGAACCAAAATTAAAACTATTGTAACTATCTTCACCCAGAACCACGATTAATCTCAAAAAAATTAAAATCGAGAGGCGTCATCCATCTTTGTCGACACATCTGAAAAGGGAAGAGAAGACAAAGAACATCTTCCATCACAAATATGAAGAGGGAGAAGCAGAAGACAGAAGGTCTCCGTCCTCTGTGTGCAACGGATCTGGAAGGAGAACATGATGCAAACGAAGCCAACACAAGATGGCTGTTTGACAATCTGGTCTTCGACGTTCTTTGAAGAGGGAGGTTGAAGACGATGGGGGCTGAAAAATGGCGACGATTAAGGTTGAAGACAAAGGTCTCGTGATCACTGTGGTGGGAGATGAGGACAAGAACAAAGATTGGTGGAGGCTGAAGGTTGGGATTGGCTTGATGGTTGTCCTCGACTACATCTCCACCATTGTCCATAGTTATTGTCGACATTCTGATCAATGACACCTTCGACGTTGTCAACCCAGGTTGTTGTTCATGGTCATCGGACCTCTCTTCTATCGTGGGCAAATAGGTATTTTAATCTCCACTTCCATGGAAGTGGTCTTAGTTCTCATGAGATAGTAAAGGAAGTTAGTTCCATCATTTTTTTATGGAATTGATTTCCACATGGAACTCGGTTTTTGCATATCAAACGGTCTCATTTTTTACTTCTCTCCCCAATTCCACCTCTAGTGCCGCACTTCCATGCTACCAAATGTAGTACTAGTTTTGATTCCACTTCCTTCAAAAACATTTTCTCATGTGTGTGTTTGGGTAAGCCTCAAACCGCGGTTTCAAAAACTCTTTTCCGTAAATTGAGACAGAACTTCTCTCATATATTTATCTCGTAAATTATAAAAGGTATTCTCCAAAAGCTAATACAAACATACACTATACTAAACAAGGCATTATAGATTAACTTATACTCCTTATAATTTCAACCAGTTTATGACTTAGTCCTTATTAGTGCTACATCATATTAAAATAATTCAAAATAAATTCCATGCTGTCATTTTCTTCAATTCTGTACGGTCGTCCTCTGCACCGTCTTCCCCCCAACTACACCATCACCAAGTGCTGTAAGCCTCTGCCCTCAACAAGCTCACCCTCACCCTCACTCCATCCTTCTCACATGAGCAGTCACTACACCCTCCTTCCAAACTCCATCACCGTTGCTAAGTGACGGCACTGGGAACATCAAAGCCCAACAACACAGCCGCTCCTCTAGTGATTTTTCATTGACTCATCTCTATTTTTCATTTTTTCCCAAAACTCTTCTGTATCGATTTGTCCCAATCCCAAGCAAGGAGGCTCCTAATCTAACTGGCTTGCTCAACCAAATCTCTGTCGAATTCCCCTCTCGTCGAGCCATCTCAGTCTCCGGCAAGTTCGACCTCACCTATTCTTGTCTTCTCGGACTCATCACACCCCCCGCCTCTCGTTTAGTCTCTCCTCTGGAATCAATGTCGGTGATGTTACTCTCCGGCAAGCCAATGACGCCGAGCTCAGTCTCTCTCTGACTCAGAACGAGTAATGATCAGAGTCGGCAGCCAAACTCAATGACGCTTCGACGAGGCCCTATTCCTCCACACCTCTGGCACGATAAGCTGGCCCATTATTTTAATCATGGAGTTGGGGGATGTGACGACTCAGGTGAGGAGGGGGTGGGTGTGAGGGTGATTGGGAGCTTGCTAATGGCCTAGGCTTCGATGGAGTTGGGAAAAAGAAGATGGAGAGGAAGACCGTACAGTAGAGAAGAATATGACAAAAAAAAAGGACAATATGGAATTTATTTTGGATTATTTTTATCTGATGTGGCGTTAATAAAGGCTGAGTTACAAACTTAGTGAAAATGTAAGGACTGAATTGCGATGAGTTAAATTATAAGGATTGAGTTGCAAACTCAGAAGAACCATAAGGACTAAATAATTAATTTTCCTTTTATTTTATTTCTCATTTGAAAAATGTACCATTATGTTATATTCTTAACAAAAAATATGCTCTGAAAAAAAAAGTATTCTGAATATTCATAATACTAAATAGGTATGAAGGTATGATTCATCCTTTTTAAAATTAAAAGAAAATGACATAATACCCTCAACAAAAATCTTGTTCTCCATCCTTCTACACTTCTTCTCCATCCTCTTCTCCAATGACGCAGAAGAGACAACCTCCTCCAACAACGGTGGAAGTGATAGCGAGGATGACAACAACAGTGAGGACGACAATGACGATGAGGATGGGTTGGAGATTATGGATCTGCCATCGTTCATTTCGTTGTTCGCTCCATTTGTCTGTCGCTCCCACCCCAGAATCTTCTTCAACCTCTAGTGACCATGACAACACGGCTTCTTCTTCAACCTCCATCGCCTCATCCTCCTCATATTCTCATATATGGTGATGATGTCGATGGTGATTTCAGCTATCCGTTGTGCTCTTCGATTCTCATATTTGTAAGCTTGGCAATGTCAACGATAATTTAAGCGATCCCTTTTATTTTTCGATTCTCAAACTTGCATCCTTGACATCAACAGTGATGTTAAGTCGATTTTTTTATTCTAAGATCTTTATGTTGTTGCTAGTGTTTTTTTTAATTCCCAGCTAAATCTTTTAGCATTGTATAATATGTATGTTGTTGGTGGTGTTATTTTTATTCTTAAAACGTCATCTTGTTGCTGGTGGCAAATGTTTTGTGGCGGTTTGTAGTGTCTTGGTGGTTGTTGCTATGGTGGATGATGGCTGTGAATATTTGGGATGGTGGTTAAGGGTTGTGGTGTGAACGGAGTGAGATGTGAATCAATTCTCGAAGAATTTAGTGAAACCACTAGATTAGGGTTTGATTGAAGCTTGAGAAGTGGTTTTCCATTGTGAAAACTTGTGATTGATGCTAGCATTGGATTTCTTCTCTTGATAATGCATGCATGGATGAATTCCTCAACTTCATATGGGTATAACAACTTCTGATATGAAAATTACAACTCTCCAAATAAAAATGACCACTTGTGAAAAATGATAATGTAGGCATGGATAAATTCCTGAACTCGGTATGGGTAGTATAACAACTTATGATATGAAGGTCACAACTCTTCAAATAACAATGGCCACTTTGAATAATGGTAATTCAGGCATGTATGAATTCTTGAACTCGAAATGAAAATAACAACTTCTAGTATAAACTCACAACTTTTGTCAGTTTGATTTGTTACTTGGTGAACAAAACTTATTAAAACTTAATAAAATGTCGTGAATTCCTTAACTAAATTTAAGAAAAACATAATAGTGTATAGCTGTTACTTGGTAAACGAAAATTGTTAAAACCTAATCAAATGTCGTGAGTTCCTTAACAAAACTTGTGAAAAAGCTGATAGTTTATATTTGTTACTTGGTAAACGAACTTTGTTAGAACTTAATGAAATGTTGTAAGTTCTTTAACAAATCTTGTTATTTTACCAATAATTATTCCTATCGGAGTTCCGAAACTAGCGATCTGCCCACTTGCAGGTAGGGGTGAGCATCGGTTTTTCGGTTCGGTTTTTGGTAAAAACCGAAAAAACCGAACTACCGAACTAAAGGAAATTATGAAACCGAACCGAAACCGAACAATCGAAATAACCGAACCGAAATAACCGAAATTATTCGGTTCGGTTTCGGTTTTGTAAGAAAAAACTGAAATTTTTTTAGCCTTCATTTTTTACTTCAAATATCTGAATTTTCAACCAGCAAAAATTAATACAAATTATAAAATTGAATAACCTCATCAAGATCTAAAGAAAAATGATATAAAACAAAGTATAAACAACATATTATATATATGATCAATGTAGTTTGGAGTACCCAATATTCCAATAATGGAACCAAAAATAGGAAGGTTTTTGAGAGATGCAGAATAATTGTATTCAATATTACTTAATCCAAAGAAAGCATAACAAAAATTCAAAAAGATGAATATCCAATGATATATCATTCTTTGTCTTGCATCCGGTTTTTCAGTTGTGGTATACTATTTTAATAATTTCGGTTTTTCGGTTTAAACCGAATTTTTTTAAAAAAAACCGAATATGCACCGAAAACCGAAAAAACCGAACCGAAAAGACCGAAATTGATTCGATTCGATTCGGTTTTCGGTTTCGGTTCGGTTTTGCTCACCCCTACTTGCAGGGGTGGGGGCTACTCCTTTTTTTTTTAAATATCTTTGAGAGCATTTGTGTCATTTTTTTAATTTCAAAAAGGATAAATCAGGTACTAATATCTTTCTGGTATTATGAATATTCGAAATAACATTTCATTTTTTCATATTTTTGAAGTTCTTTTTGTAGGATTTTTTCTTCTTTTTTTACCATGAGAATATTATTAGTATAAATCATGCGCAAAATTTAAAATGAGACGTCAATGACAAACAGTGTTTCATAGATGTCTTACACCAATGTTTTGTTATTATAAATGCCCAAGGGAGTGTGATAAATGCATGGTAAACATGGTTAGGCATGTGAATGTATAATTAACAGTAGTATTATATACGCCATACGTAATTTATACCAATCTAACACCTCTTTTTTTAATACGAACGACAAGATCTAATCTTGATGGGTTACAACAGACCTAAAGTTAACAAAACAAGCAAAACATGGCTTGCTCAAACCTTAGCTAATACTCCCTCCATCTCTATTATAAGATCAACTTTTTAATGGGCTCATCATTTTTTATAAGATCCCTTTTAAGTTTGTCTCAATAATAAACATATTTTTATGATGACCAGCAAATGGCTTTGGATAGATGAAGTTTATACTTTATACAGATTCAAGCTTTTATGAGGCGTGCATGGGAACTGAAGATACATGTCATTCCTAGAGAATAAAATGGGATAGCTGATGCACTGGCCAAGGAGGGTCTTTCGAGCTCATCTTTTTTTAGCAGATTGTCCTCCTCAACTCAGGATCTCGGTCTTTCGTGAGAAGCTGGGATTCATTTGCTCTTTAAATTTGCAATCTTTATTTAATATTATAATTTCATCTGGATAAAAAAAAATATTTTTACCTATTTTGCTCTCAATTACCATCTCATCATTTATTCCCTATACATTCTCTTTCATTATTATCCTAAATATTTATAATTTTAAAATAATTTTAACTGTTTCTTAAAATCCTGCAATTCGGCTGAAAGGACTTAGATGGTGGAAGTATCAGCTAACAACTTTTTTTTTTTGGATAATATGAACATGCTACTTCTTTTAGTGAGGGTTTGAACTTTGATTTGTTATGTTGTAAGGAACTAATCCATTCCACTAGATTCAACCCATTTGTTAATGCTCTTGAAGGCCCAATTTATCGGGCTTCACATGGGCCAACCGATCCGTATGAGACTTGTAGGTGCGGCCCGTGCCGGCCGAGAAGGGGAAAAAATGCCTGTACCAAAAAAAATGCCGTCGTTTGGTTCTGCACTAACCGGATAAAAACTTCCCTCCCATTTCCCACCCCCAGCGACCCAACTGCCAACTCTCTCTCTCATCGCTTCTCTCACTCTCTCTCTCTCTCTCAGCGAGTGCGGCACACACAATCACCGCCGTCTCTCTCTCTTTCTCCCTATCTATATCTGATGCTCACACGCTTCGCCTTAAACCCAATAAAAGCCCTTCTCAATCCCATCCATTTCATTTCCTCCAACTCATTTCGAGTTGTTCCTCCGTACTCGCTCAGATCCTGCCTTGTTGACTCTTTTCCGAGATTGTCAATCCCAATGGCGATGCCGCCTAAGTCATCTATGTCGTCCGGCCACACCGAGCCGGTACTTGCTAGGCGTTTTTGGAACAAGTTCTATCGAGAATCCATTTTTGCCATGTACACTCCATTTGCTGTGTGCTTGGCCTCCGGCAATTTGAAGATTGAATCCTTCCGTCATTACATCTCTCAGGATGTTCATTTTCTTCGGGCCTTTGCTCAAGCGTGAGATTCTCTTTCTATCTTTTCCTTTTTCTTCTTTTTCAGTTTCTCTTATTTAACTGCCTTTTCTTCTCCTTCTTCTTTTTTAATTTCTGCGACAAATGATAGTGTATTCTTGCTTTAGAGGAGTTATAAAACGAAACTGAAATACGAAAATTTTCGTAATCTTAACTCGTAAGGAACTGATTCTTTACGCAAGATAGTCCTTGGATATCTTTCTTTCATTCTTTTTCCCATGGCGGTGCTTGGTTCTTGAATTGGTATACCAAAAACATGGTATTCATATATTTTCGTCCTTTCGAAATTGGCATTTCAAGAATAACCTTCTTTCATAGACGTTCAAGATTTTAGCCGTTACTGAGTAACATATTCAGTTAATTGCTAAAACTCGTTTTCTGGACTAAAATTATGTTGCTATATTTGCTATATCTCCCTGTTGATGTTTGAGAAGCAGAAGATAATTGTTCGTGATTCCAGATTTTGTAACATCTCATGTAAAGAAGATACATGAATTGTTTTTATAAAAAGTATTATGTATACATTGCAAGAAACATGATATATTACTGTTTAAATGGAGTTTGGAGCGTTTTGTTGTATTTAACACGTGTATTGTGTATCTATCAGATATGATATGACTGTTTTAAAGTATCGGCGTTTCATAGTTACAGCCTAGTTTCTTGTTCTTTCCTTCATTAACAACTATAAGGTCATAGTAAGTCTTCTTGTCGTTTTAAATTTTATCCTCTGATTGAATTGACAGGTACAAGTTGGCTGAGGAGCGTGCTGATGATGATGATGCGAAGCTTGGAATTTCTGAGTTGAGGAAGTCAGTTTTAGAAGAGCTAAAGATGCATAATTCACTTGTGCAGGTGAGATGTTTTTTTCCAAGAAAATAGACTTGAACGGGACTATAGTTTTTATTGTTACTGAGTTACACATAATAGTTTGAGTACATAATCTGAATTATGTAGTTCTCATTTATCTATACGGAAGTATATTTGGTTGGGAATGGTTTTTGTAGATATATTATTTTGTGATAAAATCCTTTATTTTATAGCTGCCACATCTTTTTCTAGGATTTTCTTACTGAATTTTTTGTTTATGGAAATAATTTGCAAGTGTTGGTGGGTCAATATATTATGCATGACTGTTGTTCTTGCATGATCTATTGATTATCGGTTTCAAAATTATATTTTAGAGACTGAACGCTGAGGGTAAAGGAGAAAATCGTCTGCAACTTGATCTCTTTAAACTTGCACGCTGTGCAATCATAATAATCAACTCGTGTGTATCTTTGGAATTTGACCTTAGGAGCAAAGGTACATCCAGTCAAATGAAACATGAGAATGAGAACTTAGGAAGTATTTTGAAGGTGGAAAATTTAGAATTGCTTTCCTCGCAAATTCCTAATTGATAATTGTTATTTGGTAGCAATAGTACAGTAGAGAGTATACCTATTTTCAGAGACTAAGTCAATTATTTCAATCTTGAAATGCATGAAACATGTCTCGTGGTCATGGTAACTTTATGGATAATTTAGTCATTTATACATGCTTGCAATCCTTTTTAACCATTCAATCTCTTTTTTTTTTTTTTTTGGTGTGGTATTTGAAACGATGTGTAGGAATGGGGATTAGATCTTGCCGAAGAGAATATTAACTCTGCAACTGTCAAGTATACAGACTTCCTGTTGGCTACAGCCTCTGGGAAGGTGGATGCAGTAAAAGGTCCTGGTAAACTGGCAACACCTTTTGAGAAAACCAAGATTGCTGCTTATACTTTGGGTGCTATGACTCCTTGCATGAGCCTCTATGCCTTTTTGGGAAAGAAGTTTCAGGAACTTCTAGACAAGAAGGATCCTCACCCTTACCAGAAGTGGATCAACAACTACTCTTCTGAAGGTTTCCAGGTTTGTCAAATTGACAACAGAACCTCTTCTTGTTGCCTTTATAGCCATCTTGTGGTGAATATTGGCTGAATGTTCATTTAATCGATGGTCTTCCTTGCCTCCAACACTCATTTATTCTTATTTTTTAATTTAGGCCTCTGCTTTACAAACAGAAGACATGCTTGAGAAATTAAGTGTCCCTTTGACAGGCGAAGAGCTTGATGTCATTGAAAAGCTATATTACCAAGCAATGAAGCTTGAAATAGACTTCTTCTCTGCTCAGCCACTATTTCAGCCAACTGTAGTACCCTTGACCAAACAACATAACCCTGAAAGAGGCCGCCTCATGATATTTTCTGATTTTGATTTGACATGCACTGTTATTGATTCTTCTGCCATCTTGGCTGAAATTGCAATTGTGACAGCACCAAAATCTGATCAGAATCAATCCATGGATCAAACTGTTCGGATGTCATCAGTTGATCTCAAGAATACATGGAAGGAACTATCCAATGAGTATACAGAGGAGTATGAGCAATGTATAGAAAACATTATGATGCCTGCTGAGAGATGTATGATAATATTCTATTATTTTCTTTAAGATATTTTGACTTGGGAAGAATCTACATTCTGATCTCAGACATTTTTAGTTCTGACTTTGACTTCATGTGATCTGGCAGTGGAGAATTTTGATTTCCAAAAACTCTCTATAGCACTGGAGCAACTCTCAAAGTTTGAGAAAAAGGCAAATGATAGGGTTATTGAGTCAGGGGTACTCAAGGGTTTAAACCTTGAAGATATAAAACGAGCTGGGGAGCGTCTGATTCTTCAAGATGGTTGCATTAATTTCTTTCAGAGCATGGTAAAGAATGAAAAGTTGAATGCAAATGTGCATATACTCTCCTACTGCTGGTGTGATGTGCTAATTAAGTCTGCTTTCTTGTCAGGTATATTCCTTATTAAGCTGTAATTTCTTCTCGGATGTTAATATTGTATATTGATTCCATTTAACTCGAGTGAATGGAATTTAATTCCTTTTGCCTTCCCACCTTCCCATTAGAACATCAACTGATTACTCTGTTCATTTTGCATTTTCTTATGTTCCCAGTCAATTTCAAATAAAAATTTCTTTGTTGCTTTCCCTTCTTTATTAGGGCACATAAGATCCCTCCTGATCCTTGTTGCGTATTGTTAAACTTTCCCTTTTCCTTGCCAGTAACACATTCGACATGATGTTTTAAGCAATATTTGCATTCATTAGTTTCATAAACATGGTCATCTATTTTAATGTTTTAAGTAAAATTATGGATTTGATATTCTATCATGTATGTCTTATTTTTTGAGAGATATATATATATCATCAACTTATAAGGAAGTATTGAGGGATTTAGAAATAATTATTTCGGGCAGGCAACGGTTTACCCTTGGTAGAGTTACCTTTTTGCTATACATGACTGTGTCAGAATGGCTAATGAGAGTGATTAATGCTTGTGAAATTTGTTCCTGTCTGACTCAAATCACTTCCTGTTGGTTGATTGGAATTAGTTGAGTTTTTGTTATTTAAGGCCTAGCAAAGAAAGCCTTGATATGCTTGTGTATGCTAATGTAATTATTGGCATCTTCATTGGTATATAAGATTTCATGCTAGATTGTTCTTTCAATCTTCAGAATACTTGTTATTGAGAATATGCCTTAAGTTAGTAACATATTATATCATATTTTTCCTATTATCTTGCTAATTCTCTCTCTCTCTCTACCCCCACAAAAAAAAAAAAAAATGGAGCAGCTGGCTTGAATGAGCTGAATGTGCATGCTAATGAGCTCACTTTTGAGGGATCTGTCTCCACTGGTGAAATTGTTAAGAAGATGGAATCTCCCCTTGAAAAGGTCCAAGCTTTCCGCGATATATTGAACAACTTCAATGATGACAGGAAGAATTTGACTGTTTACGTTGGGGACTCAGTGGGTGATTTGCTATGTCTACTTGAAGCAGATATTGGAATTGTGATTGGTTCGAGTTCTAGCCTTAGGAGAGTTGGGACACATTTTGGTATTTCATTTGTCCCGTTGTTTCCTGGCTTGGTTAAGAAGCAGAAGGAATACATTGATGAAAGCTCTTCCGTTTGGAAGGGTTTGTCAGGCGTTCTTTACACAGTCTCCAGTTGGGCTGAAGTGCATGCCTTTATTTTGGGTTGCTAGTCTGGATGAAAAGAAGTATACATAGATAGTGCAATACAGATACTCAAACAGGTGGCAAATTTTATAAGGGCCACGAATACCATGCTGTCCCTCTTGTTTCTCGTACAGAATGTTGTGAGTCAGAGATATGGTGAAATTCTGTTTACCGAATGTGCTTTACATGTGGGTATTTTTATATCCTGAAATTTTCTAATGTTACCTTCACGGTTTCCTTTGCTTATTATTGTTGATATGTTATCTCAATTTCCTACTCTTCTTTTGTCAGGTATGAGAAGCTTGAGGGAGCAGTAATTCAAATCATAGGTTGTTAGAGGAAGGCTACAATACAGCCGTCGTAGCGTTGTACTGGTAATTACTAGGTTCCTGATTTTTACAAATTGTAAGAATAGTGCTGAGATCACGTTGATCTTCAGTTGAATGCTTGATCGGTGTACATGCAGATTCAGAAAATTGATGCTTATCGACTCGATTTTTTTGAATCACTTGATGGATTGCAAATATAATCTGTTCTTAAATAGTTTTTGAGATGCGATTATTGTGTACGAGCCTAAGGGTCCGACGATAAATTCTGAGAATTTATATTGTTGAGCGATATTATGATACTCCGTCTTGTAACTATTTTAAGTCACCTAAGGTAAGCTTATTAAACTTTGAAGAAATTACATTAAATTTTAAGTCTCCTTCTAATAAAATGTGATAAAATTATAATTAAAAATTAATTAACTAAAGGGAATAAAATGGCGGGAGTCGCGGACCCATGAGAATGAATTTGCGAATGGATTTCGGAAATGAATTTGTCGGGGGCCGGTGGGGTCACTTTCTCGCGAACAACGACGAGAGGAAAAGGACGGAGGGGGATTAAAATGACCCCAATGCCGCCTTTTTCTTTTGGGGTTGAAAGGTAGGATCTGATAAATGATGCATGATGGGTACCTGTGGCCAAGGCCGCCCCGAGAACCGTGCGTCCTTGAAAAAAAAAATAAAGTCAGCAAACAAAACCCGACTGGCTGGCGTGCTTGGATGAATTTTATTTTTTTTTAAAAAATAATATGGTAAAAATATTGAAAATGATACAAACGAGTTTTAAAAGGCTAAAAGCACGTTTGAGTGCAATAAATAAAATATCCGGATAGATCTTAATTTTGGGTGTGTTCTTATTAGCTTTTGGAGAATAGATTCTGGAGAGAATAGCTTTTGGAGAATAGATTATAGGAAAATAGATTATGGAAAAAAAGTGATTTTGGTAAAATGAGAGTGTTTGGATGATTTGATCAAAATAGCTTTTTTCATGGTCAAATGACTAAAAAAGACATTAACTTTTATGATAATTACATATAAAGATAAGATTATATTTTATATATTATTTAAGATTTAAGGTCCAAATTTAACAAAACCGTTAAATTTCACCTAACGAAATTAAATTATAAGAAAAGAAAACCCCTGACGGGATTAAAAATGATACATCTTAATTCATTATTTAACATTAAATTTCATAATTAATACCAAAAATGAAATAAATTTATCTATATGTAATGTTAATTAACTTAACTAATTTTTCTAATATAATCAAATTAGATAAATAAGTCTTATATTAAGAATAGGAGGGGACATTAAAATTTTAAAATTAAAAAAACAACGCTGAAAGACCAGAGAACACCGAAATTCAAAAAAAAAAAAAAAGATGAGAGAGAGAGAGAGTGAGTGCAGTGGGGCCCATGCAAGAAAAAGAGAAAAGGACAGGGATTTTTGAAAAAAGTGTGTAGAAAATAGAAATAGCTTATGAGAAACGGGATTTTTTTGGATGAAAAACGGGATTGAATGAAAAACGGGATTATTTGATTTAATGGGGTGTTCGGCTGGTACCAGGTTGAAACCATGGTTTGACCCTATAATTACTTTTTTTTTATTATGCCGAACACACACTTAATCGTTACTGGTATTAATTAAATGATTGTGATGTAATACTGCAATATTGTGTGTTGATTAAAAATTATTCATCCTACTGACATATTTGAAAAATTGATCTTGATCTTAACTATGCACAATTTTTATATTTGTCACTCTTTTCTTAATTTGTTTTCATTGATGCTCCCTTAACAAATTGGGGAAGATATATACCATGTTAATTAACTAAACTAACTTCCTTAATTTAATCAAATTAGATAAATATGTCTTTATATTAATGATGGAGAAGTATAATTTTGGATATAATTCAATTTATTATTTATTTGAATAAATTATTTTATATTAAAATATTTAGTCAATATTTTTTATATGAAAGATTCAGATGAACCCGACCTTACGGTGGCGCATTGGTAGCGTTAAGGATATAAATTTATGATTTAGAGGCGCAACCACAAAAGGTAAAATAAAAACGCGTCCGCATTCCCAGCTCATCAGGGTGATGAGAAAAAACATTCTCATCACCAAAACGACGTAGTTTTGGCTTAAAAGAGAAATTTGAGCCATTGATACAGAAATAATCAGGGCTGTTTGTGACGTATCTAGTATCTTAAAATATTTTTTAAATGTCTCTTCTCATCCTAAAATAATTTTTACTACTTTTAACCTCTTAAAATATTTTTTTAGTTGTGCTCAGTGTGCTAGTAGACTGACTGCAATTTTACCCTTAATGTATTTTTTCAACTCAAAAAATTATCTTAAAATATTTTTTAAGTAACATACAGTATCCTAAAATAATTTGTAGTGCTTTTAAACTATTAAAATATTTTTTCAATTACACACTGTGTATTAGCAGACTGATTGCAATTTTACCCTTAATGTATTTTTTCAGCTCCAAAAATTACTTTAAAATATTAGATGCTACTGAAAAATATTTTAGAGTAAGTGGAAATCAATAAATCAGTATCTTAATTTTTTAGTGCTCGTTACTACTAAGAAAGATAAATTAACTGTAAAATTGAAGTCAATATCTTAAAATACTAGGTATAACTAAAAAAATATTTTAAAGGGTTAAAAGAACAAAAAAATATTTTAAAGCAATTTTTTTTATCTGAAAAAATACATTAAGGGTAAAATTACAGTGAGTCTGCTAGCACACCGGGCACAACTGAAAAAATATTTTAAGTGGTTAAAAGTAGTAAAAATTATTTTAGGATGAGAAGAGAGACTTAAAAAATATTTTAAGATACTAGATACGTTATAAACGACCCTGATTATTTCTATATCAATGGCTTAGATTTCTCTTAGAAGCCAAAACTGCGTCGTTTTGGTGATGAGAATTTTTTCTCTCATCACCCTGATGAGCTGGGAATGCGGACGCAATAAAAACATAGTATTGAGTGGTAAGGGTGGTAAGGTGAGGAGACTTGGTGCTTGCCTGGATTTATGTTTAAAAAGTATATCTCCTCAAGTTAAGATAAAATTTATTTTATATATTTATTTTGGATATTATGACGTGCATACTGTAAATTACGTTTGAAATGTAACTTTCACTGTTAATCCTATATGTAAAATGATATGCATCAATTAATCAATTGAAACAACCACCTTAGTTGGAGTTAGAATTATCCTTATATCTATTTGTTTTTATCAAATAATGTTAGCACAATTGACTTATCAATAACTTGATTAACTTGACTTTATAGCTAAGTGACATGATAATTCTCATACAAGCGGGAGATTGTAGGTTCCTCGCTTATGCTTGCCATTAGAGCCGGGAAACGGGCTCGGTCCGTTTAAGCCCTATTAAGTCTTAAGCCGGGCTTGTAAATTGGAGCTTCTAAAGAAAGTTTGGCCTAAAAGGGCCGGCCCGTTAGGCCCTTTTAATTTTTTTTTTTTGCCCCTACCCCCTCCCTACCCCCTTGCCCAGTTGCCCTTTGTCCTGAAATTCTTGATATTTTTACTTCTCAAGTAGAGCCTACTACACAAAGTGAAGCACAATCAAATGTCCTTAAAATTGATGATAGTGGTGAAGAAGATGGAAATGATAGTCGTCATACAAATGTTATGTAGAGGTTAGAGTATTTAGTTTCTTACCTTCTTATACTTTTGTTTTTATGTGAGTTATTATAGACATGATTTTATTTTTGATTATGCATTAGTAACTGTGGGGGTGTTTGTGATAGCGTTTTGAACAGTCAAAACGCACTTATTACGCAAGCCGAGAAAAAACTCCTCTCACATACTTACCTCGTATACCGTGAATCACGAATTATAAGCACGTTTTAGACAAAAATAAGCCATTCCAAACGCACACTGTGTTTGTTTCTTTCGTGAGACATGTTTAAACTTTAATGTTGACAATATTTATGTGTTAAATTAGAACTTTGTATATCTCTCTAAAAGAAATTATGTAGGAAAAATAGTTAAATATTGTGAAAAGAACTTCCCAGCAGGGCCGGCCATAGCCCTGATGTTCTCAGGCCGAACTTTGAAAAACTGCAATTTTTTTGATCCTAGGCCCTATAGGGCTGGCCCTTTTAGGCCCTGACCCGTCAAGGGGCGGCCCTGATTTCCAACTCTACTTGCCATTTCATTAAAAAAAAAAAACAAAGTTGATTGATCTCGTTAAAAAGAAAAGGCTCAGTTACATATCAAATTTAGGCTTATCTTCCAAAGTGCTTCTGCCTAACCAATGGTTTTCGAGTTCTGTGAAGTTTACCTTTATATAAATCATATATTCAATTGTAACAACAACAAAACATCATATATTCAAATATATATTGAAAGTGGGCACACCATACTCTCCTTTTTTTTAAAAAAAAAATTTTAAAAAGAGGAGGGTCAACTAACGAATCGTATTGTTTAATTTTTGTAACTGATAAATCGTGTATGCATATATTTTTTATAAACTTTAGTTTGTGGTTAATTAGAAACAGCTTCATTATGAAGTTTCTCTTCATTGGCTGCACCTGCGCGAGTCCGTGCATTTTCAAAAAAAAAATGTAATCAAATGAAATTATTTCCCTATGTGCTCTATCAAGTCATTTGGGGCCTTGGCGGGTCGGGTCTGAAATTGGAACCTCTGCCACTTGTTGATCAACCATGTTATTCTTCCACATCAATTTTTCCATCTTTTCTCTTCATGGAGCTCAGTAAGGTTTGCTGCAGGTACGCTACATTCTAAATTCTTAGAACAAGAGATCGATCTTCTTATTAGCACTAAACTCTGGATTATGATTACTAGCTCTGGTTAAAAACTGTTGAAATAAAGAATCTTAAAAGAATTATAAATGATAGCCGAATTCTTGTTCTGTAACTCAAATCCACCTCTTTTTTTTTATGCCAGTCTCTATCTAGTCTAATTATAATACATATTATTAGAATATATTTCACTTTGATTAATTAGGTATTGAATTAAAAGTACGTACAAGGTGAGCCATGTCTTATCATTTGACTGGAGTTATTTTGCTAAAAAGATAACCTCAACCTACATACACATTTAAAAATTCAACATGTAGATATTGGAGCCGTTTGATAAATGAAGGTATAACTTAAGTCCCATGAGACTCAAAAAGAAGTCTAACCTCAACCTACACATATGTCTAAAAATTCAACCATATCATTGTACAAATACTTTAATGAATCTCTACGTGTGATTTTTTTTATAAAAAAACTGACCATACAATTTGAAGTGTTGTCTGTCCATGCTATGCTGTGATGACCAGGCTTTGTGGATTTTTCTTTTTACGTTTGTCTTGTACTACCTCTCTTGCGCACGACTGAGAAATCCATGACCCTTCTATAAATACAACTCACAACTTCCTAATAATACTCACCTTCTTTTTCTTCTTCCTCCTTGTTGGTGCAGAGAGAGATAGAGATCATGACGAGGCTCTTGAGGATTCGAAGGAGGGACAAGCTCAAGTATGTGATGGAGTTGGAGCCATGGCCAATAATTGCACAAGAACGATGATTTTTTATGAGGAAGTCGAGTCCTCAAGGCAAGTCTGATGCTTGGCTTTTCATTCTCATCTATTTTCACTTTGTACGTTTCCCTCTGCATTGGTCTTTGTTTTTGAATCTAATTAAGTTTCTGCTTTTAATTCGGGCAATCAAACAAACCCCTCCCTCCATTTCCCAGGTTCGTGCTGTAAGTTTGTGACCTCGTTTGTCACTTTTCCTGTATCTGTGTGATTGATTATGCTAATCCTCTCCTCTGTCCCCTTATAGGAACTCGGTTGTTGGGTGTTGTTAATTAATTATAAATCCATTATATATCCAACCGGGCTCTTCCTATAATTTTTGTTCTTTGGTTTACGGCGCATCGGGGAAAATCAAGGAAGACAAAACCTGATCGTTTTACTGAAAAATGAACAGAGTTAGTGGGTTAATAATTTAATATATTAGAGCCAGACGTGAGTAAGAACGGTTTTGATGATATAACACAGAAATAATACACCCCATACGACGGTGATTAATGGTGTCTGTCTCGTGTGTAAGTTTAAAAATTCTTGTCCGCATTAATTCGGGGGGCTTGTTTATTAAAATTAACTGACACTAATGAACCTGCTAAGAGGTGGAATCATGCTGGTAATTGTGACATCTTTTGTGTAAAGTTAATAGTGGTGACGAGGCAGTCTAAAAAATAAGGATGATTGTAATTATAAGTGTGGATGGAGCATCCAAGATGGTATATATCAAACATTATTTGGAGTCGGTTGATCAGATAAGGAGGAAGGAGGGCTGTGTGATGTGCCCCACCTGGTGGAAAGTGACGCCTGCCTCCCACCAAAATGAGGACACAAGCAAAGCCCGTCCTTTTAAAGTTTTCTATCGGCTTCTGACTCATCCCTCCTCCAAAAGCGACAACCCATCGCCGCTAATTTTCTTTTCTTTTTTTAGTAGTTGCCCCTGATCGTCTTTGTTGCATTATTTTGTGTGTCAAGGCGATGTAAAACAGAACTTACTGTATACTTGTTTAGGATTACATTTGAGAACCTTTATTTATATAAATTAAGGTAAAATTCTTCTCATATATTACCTCATATATCATAAATCACGATTTAAAAATTATTTTTGAAGGCTCTAATTGATATTCCAAATATGTATACACTACATAATGTAAATAAAAGTGAAGCACTATGTGTTTGCTCGCTCGGCCCACCGCCAACCCTTAAACTAGGTTTTTTTTTTTTTGGCCGGTCTTAAACTGGGTTGTTAATATCATTCTTTAGGGGTGTTTGGGATCGGGACGGGATTAGGAAATGCCATTCCCGATCCCGATTTTGAGAAGGGTTCGGGAATGATTTTCATTTTCGGTCCTGATCTTGATCCCGAAAATTTCTCAACCCCGAAAATCGGAAAATTTTCGAGATCGGGATCGGGAATTTCCCGATCCCAGATTTCTTTTTTTTTAAAAAAAAATTTCTATATTGAATTTTTTGTTGTGTTTCCTTTAGTCTAGTATAATTATATAATTTGCCTAATATCATATTATATCAAATAAGTTTAATACAAATATATAATTAGACCAATACATGATTAAAGTTGTCGATTCAGCTGCAAAAAGAACAAAGGTAAGAACAAAAAATTAGAATTATTTAATAAATAATAAACGAAATTAACTAAATAAACTAAAAGAATAGATATTAACTTAAGGGTGTCAGGGATTTTCACATTTTATTTTACATTTGGTCTTATTTTCTTAAATATTTTAAAAAAATGTACTCGTGTATATATATATATTCGGGATCAGGAAAAAGTCGGGATCGGGAATTTCCATTCCCGATTCAGAAATTTTTGTCCCGTCCCGATTTGTTTGGGATAGGGACGGGAAGACCGGGACGAAAAATTGATGAACACCCCTATCATTCTTGGCCATCCAGGATGCTCAACATTTATTGGGGGGGCTGGTGATTCTCCCCGTTCCCCATCCAGGATGTCTGCAGCTTTTGAGAGAGGACCTTACTCCTAGAGAAGGATCTCTTTTAGTATCCTAGAGTGATGTAATCTCCATTTTATGGCATTGTAATAAAAAAAAAAATATCGTTCTTGGCCGCGCCAGTCCAGCAGTCCAAACTTGGATTATGCAAATTTAACGACCAAAAGCCCACCTCATCCATTGGACCTCAATTTCTGAAGCACACTTGACACTCCAATACCCCCTCCTCTGTCAATGCCGATTGACGCAACTGGTAAAGAGATTGCATTTTTTTAAATGTTTTAGTTTTGGATTCGATCTTTAAATTGGCGGGTATGAAAAAAATATGTTTGATAGAGTTGCCCTCATCTTAGACCTGACTGTATCTGAGAGATTAGTCATTGGGCTTACTCCAATAACTACCCTGCATAACAAGGGGAAAAAAAATACCCCCTCCTCTTTCTTTCTATGTACCCAAAGCAAGAATTAAAAAAAAATTAAAACTCAGAACCCAGAATAAAAAATGAAGAACGCATTTGGTATTAGAGGCAAACTAGAAATTTAACCGAAATCTGTGGGTCAAATAGGTTTTTGTGAGTCTATGGGTCTTCGAAGGAACTTATAGCCATGCCTATAATGTCTCCTTCTACTGCATGCTTGCAAATGTGCCGCCTCTGGACCTGGCCACTGAATTTCTGTCAATATAAATGACTACCAAGTTTACGGCAAGTCTGGTGATTGGCTCATATATTCTGCCATCTGTCTGAAATTGTCGCAGAGGGACATACCGTATATATAAAAAAGGGAAAATCACTCATAGATCCCAAATAAGTAAGATATTATCAGAAAAGTCCTTGATTACATCCTAAAAGCGTATATTCACAACATGTTGAGTGTGTTTTACAACCTTCAGGGATCTTTATGATAATATCTTATTTGCTTGGGACATAAGAATGATTTTCCCTATAAAAAACTACACACACATATATCTATGTTTTTTAATATAGGGTTAAGAGAGCAAATTTACTAATAAAGTTTTAAAGAATGAGCGCTTGGTACAATTATGTTTTAAATTGGGTAAAAATATACATAAGGAATTAACAATGGAGCATCCAGTACAAGACCGTTAGATTTGACCTAACATCATTAGGGATTTTCTTCTCTTATAATTTAACATCATTAGGTCAAATTTAACGGTTTTGTGCTAGATGTTCCACTTTTAATTCTTTATGTGTATTTTTACTCCTTTTAAAACATAATTGTGTCATACGTTCCTTCCTTAAAATTTTATTGGTAAATTTACTCATTAACCCTTCAATATAAGGTCTCAGATTCTGGATAATTGTGAAGTTTATTCTTATATACGTCTTTATTTGTAACTTCAAACTTAAGTTGTTAATCCTTTTAAGTTCTTCATTACTTTTTTGGCCATAACTTTCATCGTCATAGATGGAAAGATTTAACGATATGCAAAGTCAAAAGATCATAATAAACAGCTCCGAGAAGGGAAAAAATAGTTCAATTCCTAATAGTGAATTAGGAAATTTTACCTTTTTAATCGCTTTCCTCCTCATTTATGCATCCATGGATCTGATTGAATTTTTGAATTTTTGTCACAAATGATTAATTGGGATAAGAAATAGAAGCTAATCATCAGAGAATTTTCATACGAGAGGACTTTCAAGGGAATCATGAAAATGTACAATCTTGAAAAATTGTCAGTTGTTTGTGATCATGTAAATATTAACACTTAACAGCCCTATTATTTTAAATTTAAATTAAACGTATTAATTAGTTTTTTTTTTGGTATAAATTAATTAGTTAATTTAATCGTACTCTAATTAGCTCATACTTGTGGACTTGGTTAGCTCATCAGGGATGTGTCAAAGCAAATTAAAAAAGTCCAACACTCCCAATCATAAGTTTCTCTGGCAGAAATCTTGTGGCCAGCTTATGTTTATGGAAGTTTTAACTTTTGAGCTTTTCTTTCGTTTCCAATGCTAATGCTAAGTCCACATTTAAACTTTCCTATGGATATTTCCATTAAGTTAAGCCTTCGAGCTTTGCAATATCCGAACTATTATTTTTTCCGCATGATTAAAAAATGATTACCGTCCTGCACCGTAGACAAACTGTGGTTGGCGACTAGAACATATATAGAATATTCACAAGAGGGGAAATGATTAATAGCGGTGGGGGGTCTCACAACTTTGGCACAAAACCATGTGGGGCACCTAAGCTTCGGACCTTTCTCTGATTCTCAAATGGTCAGAAAATAATAGAAATCAGCTTTCCTTTGGCAAACAAAATCACTCCCACCTCTCAATAATGAGTAGTTGGGTACCAAGTTCTTCCCTCTGGAAGTTTCCCGTTTCACATGGCGTCCAGCCTTTTCCGTTTCATTGGCTATGGCTCAAATTATTAACGTTTGATTGAAAAATAAAAGGACAATATCTACTTTCATATTATGCACTCATAATTTTTTTAAAGAAAAGAAAGAAAACAGTGCTACAATAATTGCACAAGAGCCAGATGTGCCCATGTGGTGGCGAGATAATGGGATATTACAATTGCTTTATGACAGGAAATGGCTTTGGTATCACAGACAATGATTGTTACTAAACACATTCCCTTAAAGTTATATTCTTCTCACATTCAATCTATCTATATCTATCTATCTCCTTAGTAAATAAGGCCTATAGATCGCTTAAAACATGGCCGCATTTGGTCCACCACCAACTTTGAGATGGAGCATTTATGAGTTGAACAGAGTAATGTGCTTAACATTGAATGCTTTGTCTAGGATATCTTAATGAAGGAAAAGGGCAACGTGGGAGCAATATCATGTTATTTGACTTATATCGGCATCGATACAACAGAAATATGCGATTACTCCGTGTAAGTTTGATAATAAAGCCTGAAAAAAAGAAGGGGGCAAGGAAAAAAAAATTAAAATTTTAAAATAAGTATAAATGGCTCACTTGTGTTGTTGACCTTATTATAAGAACAATCAGCTCTGGAACACATTCTGTGCATGTTATGATGTCGAGGATGTTTCCAATGAGTCCAAAGATTGACAGTCATCAGTTGCCCATGATTAGCAGGTCCGGATCCCAAGTACCCACGTAGTGACGTAGATTCAATAAACTAGTCTATCATTGCCTTAACCAAAAACTAAATTGTCCCTCAGAACTTCTACTTATATTTCTCTCCCCCCTCCATCTTTCTTCCTCTGTTCCCTGCTCTGCAAAATGCTATACCTTTAAGTGGAACCAGCTCACAGGAAAACGAAGACCCTCTTAAAATGCAGTCCTTCTTGTTATTCCACTGTTTCATTGCCCTCTCTCTTGTGTTTGGCGAGGGAGCTCAATCTGCATTTAGTGATGAATTGTCAGCACTCCTCTCAATCAAATCCAGTCTCGTTGATCCAATGAAGCACCTGAATGATTGGCAGCCACCGACCAATCTGACCCGTGATGGTTCATGGTCGTCACCCCACTGTAACTGGACTGGGGTTTGGTGCAACTCTAAAGGATTCGTAGAGAGACTCGACCTCTCCAACATGAACCTTAGTGGTCGTGTTTCAGACCACATTCAAGCACTTTCAAGTCTGTCCTTTTTAAACATATGTTGCAACAATTTCGCTTCTTCATTGCCAAGATCACTGTCCAATCTCACTTCCTTGAAGAGCTTTGATGTGAGCCAGAACTACTTCACTGGCAGCTTTCCTACGGGTCTTGGGAGTGCGACTGGACTGAGATCAATTAACGCGTCAAGTAATAACTTTTCGGGTTTTCTTCCCGAGGATCTTGGGAATGCAACGTTGCTTGAAAGCATTGATTTTCGTGGGGGCTACCTTGAAGGCTCAATCCCCATTAGTTTCAAGAATTTAGAGAAGCTCAAATTTCTTGGCCTCTCAGGGAATAACTTTACGGGGAAGATTCCAAGAGAGCTTGGAGAACTTACTTCTCTAGAGACACTAATTCTTGGGTACAATGCGTTTGAAGGAGAGGTCCCTTCAGAGTTTGGCAACATCACCAATCTTCAGTACCTAGACTTGGCTGTGGGTAGTCTCAGTGGACAGATTCCACCACAATTGGGTAAGCTGAAAAAGCTTAATACACTATTCTTGTACAGGAACAAGTTTGAAGGAAAGATTCCCCCCGAGATGGGCAACATTACGTCATTGGAGTATCTGGACCTGTCTGATAACTTGATTTCAGGGAATATCCCTGAGGAAATTGCTGAGCTGAAGAACTTGCAGCTATTAAATGTAATGAGAAACAAACTAACAGGTTTTGTACCAGAGAAGCTTGGGGGGCTGAAGAAACTAAAAGTGCTTGAGCTATGGAAAAATTCTTTACAAGGTCCTTTGCCGGCGAACCTTGGACAGAACTCTCCACTGGAGTGGTTGGACGTGTCTTCTAACTCGTTATCGGGTGAAATTCCTCCAGGTTTGTGTGCTTCCAGAAATCTCACTAAACTGATACTTTTCAGTAACTCCTTTTCTGGTTCCATTCCAAGTGGGATTTCAAATTGTTCTTCTTTGGCACGTGTTCGCATTCATGACAATCTCCTATCTGGGACTATTCCAATTGGTTTCGGAAAACTCCCAAATCTTCAAAGGCTGGAATTGGCTAGGAATAACATCACCAGCCAAATTCCAATAGACATCACTTCATCCATTTCACTTTCTTTTATTGATGTATCTTGGAACCACCTTGAATCATCTCTACCTTATGGAATTCTCTCTATTCCCACCCTTCAAACCTTCATTGCGTCCAATAACAACTTGGGAGGCAATATACCAGATGAGTTCCAGGACTGCTTGTCTCTCTCTGTGCTGGATCTTTCAAACAACCTCATATCTGGAGAAATCCCAGAAAGCATTGCTTCTTGCCAAAAACTAGTCCATTTGAACTTTGGGAACAACCAGTTAACTGGGGAAATCCCGAAATCAACTGCAAATATGCCCACCTTAGCCACTCTTGATCTGTCCCACAATACGCTTTCCGGCCCGATACCTGAAAACCTTGGCAGCTCCCCTGCTCTTGAAACCATCAACCTATCCTACAACAAGCTCGAGGGTCCAGTGCCCTCCAATGGGATTTTGATGACCATAAACCCAAATGATCTCGCCAACAATGCCGATCTCTGCGGAGGCATTCTTCCTCCATGTTCTAAGAGCTCAACCCCGGTAAGCCAGCGAAGGCGCTCACACATAAAGCTTATCATGGTTGGTTTTATCATAGGAATATCAGTAATTGTGTCGTTGGGCATTGCCTATATGGGTGGGAGATGGTTGTACAATAAATGGTACTTATACAACAGTTTCGTCCACGATTGGTTCAAAGACAACAGCGAAGAATGGCCTTGGAGATTAGTGGCATTCCAAAGGGTCAGTTTCACAAGCAGTGAGATTCTCGCTTGCATTACGGAACCAAATATTATTGGCATGGGAGGCACTGGGATTGTGTATAAAGCCGAAATTCACAGACCTCATGCAACAGTAGCAGTGAAGAAACTATGGAGGCCAGGGGCAGACATAGAAGATGGGAATGACGTGTTGAAAGAAGTGAATCTGTTGGGGAGATTGAGGCATAGGAATGTTGTGAGGTTGTTGGGGTATGTTCACAACGAAAGGGATGTGATGATGGTGTACGAGTTCATGCCAAATGGGAATCTTGGGACAGCACTTCATGGAGAGCAAGGAGAAAGGTTACTGGTAGATTGGATTTCAAGGTATAACGTCGCTGTTGGAGTTGCCCAAGGCCTTCATTATCTCCACCATGATTGTCACCCCATGGTAATTCACAGAGACATCAAGTCTAACAATATACTGCTCGATGCAAATTTGGAGGCAAGGATAGCTGATTTCGGATTAGCAAAAATGCTGATCCATAAGAATGAGACTGTTTCAATGGTGGCTGGATCTTATGGGTACATCGCACCAGGTCAGTACCAAATTGTCATCAAGAGGAGTACAAACGTACTTTGATCTAGATAGATTAATAAATTCTTGATTCGGACACGAACAACTTTCTGCGTCCGATAATCTAGTAAATAAAATTAAGGAAGACCAAACTAAAATTGTGCGTGCCGTGAACGAATAGAGTTTTTGTCATTTGTTTCAATGAAGGGGCAAGCATGATTAACATTATGTTCATATTATTTTTTTTGGCTGTTCTGTTGGTATAGAATATGGATATACTCTGAAAGTGGACGAGAAAATCGACATATACAGTTACGGGGTAGTGCTTCTGGAGCTCGTAACAGGGAAAAAGCCTTTAGACCTGTCATTCGAAGAATGTGGAGACATAGTTGAATGGGTAAGAAAGAAACGAAGCAACGGAGGGTTGGAAGAAGCACTAGATCCCACCATAGCGGGAAGGTGCAGGCATGTCCAAGAAGAGATGCTTCTTGTGCTCCGAGTTGCAATTCTCTGTACGGCAAAGCTTCCAAAGGAAAGACCATCCATGAGAGACATAGTGACGATGCTGGGAGAGGCAAAACCCAGAAGAAAGAGCACCTCTCAAAATGAGACACACGACGTCTTCACCGCCTCTCCCATCATAAGCCTTCTCTAGCAACTAGTTCCTATCTGTAAAGCTTCTCTCTCTGCTTGATTTCCCCTTTTTAGTATCTCATGGCACATAGTTAAATAAAATAATATTCCCCCTCTCTTCTTCCTTGTGAAGCTAAATGAACATAATTTCCTACAACCTCAAATCAATCCCTAGATGCAAATAGACATGATCAAGATTGCTCATTTTCACCCTATAGCAGTCAGTTAAAATGCAAATATAAAGACCTATCTCCACTATTTCCCCAATTTTTCTCGTTTAACAAATTGTCATGATGGTTTCGCAACTTGGATTTGTCTCTCAAACAGTCTTCGTAGTTAAGCTTTTTGCCTTCCATAGTATGATACCTGCCTTGTTTGGTAAGACATATTTTCTTTTAATATTGCATTTGCAATAACTGGGGCTAGAAAATTTCTTTTTCTATTTTTTTTGGGGCCAGTACCCAAGGACTAGAGGTTTGCCCTTATGTTAGTTTATTCAAAGACACAGTGGAATAAAAAGAATATCGGTGCAATAAACGATTTACAATGTTAAGAAACAATGTTGACTATTGAGATTTTCCTATTAAGAAAGAACATCAGGAAATGATGGCTGAGAAGGAAAAATGCTACCTCTTCTCTTCCAATTAAGAACACCTTACATGGGGCAAAACACGCATGTTGCATCGTATGCCAGACATGCTCATCCAATTATACATAAACTGGAGAATTACCTCAAACAGTGACCTATAAACAATAGTCCACTGATCTAGGCTATCATAAGAGCGCTGTTTCCAGATGCACTTCCTCCTTCAAGCAAGCTGCCAGTTGTTGGCTGGAAAAGGAAGGAAAAACTTGCTATGAATTAAAATTCTTTAGGTGACTATATCATCTGAAAAAACAACTAAGTATTTTTCCTATGGGATCTATGGGACAGATAGTAGCTTAAAAAGATTGTACATATTTTTCAAACATTCTATCCTTCTAAAATGTGTAGAAAAATGTTGAATGAATAAAAAAATTGCATGAACCCCAAGCAAAAACCACATTTTATAATGATATATCGATAATATACATGTTTGGCCCACTTAAGGGCACTAATTTAATCAATTCATATGCAGGCTTGTCAGAGCTGCATTGATTCATGTTGTCATAATAATATACATGTTTGAATTGAAATTTGATAGTTGAGAATTTTTACCTTATATTTTTATTTCTATAACAATAATTTTAGGTTGAAGAAATCAACTCAACTCGAGCAAAAAATTTTCCACTCTGATTTCTCCAAGTATTTGGGCTCGGTTTCTTAGATATGGAGATTAATCCTATGTTTGGATGGAGAGAAAATTAGGGGGGAATGAAAACTGAGAGAGAAAACTCACAAAAATAGCAAGTTTTTTTACCATTTAAGGAAATTTTCTTTCCTAGTATTCCCTCCTCCTATTTTCCCCTCACTTTTCTCTCAATCCAAACATAGGGTAAGGAAAAAGGACACTTGTAAATTCGTCATCTTCACAGGTGGGAACCCATGAATGGGCATAATACTTTACGTCAAGCTAGTCATGACCTATGCACATTATAAAATAACTGAGAGATCCAAAACTGTCATACATGACAATGGATTCAGAATTCCATTCCCTTTCCCCACCGACATTTAGCAGTACTTAACATGTACCTGTTCATCATAATGTTCACAAAGGGAAAACGGTTCTTTCTCCTTGGTTCCACCATTAACGTCAACAATTCTTCTCAAATCCTGCTTGAAAGTTAGCAAATGTGTTTAAACAGCAAAAGATATTTCATAGTACCCAAAATAAACTACAGATTTCAAAAGGAAATGAGAATAAAATCAAGAGAACATAGAAAATCAGATAAATGTCGAATAAGCCCATTATGTCACTGGCATTTCAATAGAGATCTGGGACTTTGATCAAGATATACTAATGTTGTTTTAGCTTTGTAGCTGCAGTGTGTGCGTGTCCTTCATGATTTAAGGATCGTACTTTAATGGAATGCAGGAGTTGGTTACCACCGATGTACTTATTTCTTTAACCCATAGGGCTTTTTAGGATTAGATTCAGCAAGCTCCTAAATCCCGTTGGTGAAAAAAGTGATGTACCGCCCAGTTTATGAATGCTTGGTTTTGTAGAAAGTAAAGTCCAATTTTCTTTAAACTTAAAATATTAGATAGAAGCAAACAAAGACAGAAAATTCCTACTCCAACTAACAGGGGTAAAAATTAAATAACTTTATCATAAGCTAAATAAAACACATGCAATAATCTTAATCAAAATGGAACATTCAAACTAACCCAAAAGCACATAGAAGATTTATCCAAAAGATAACAAAAAAAAACCCAATAAGCTTAAAAGAAAAATAAATAAAAATACAAATTTCTGAGTTAAAATGTACACATGATAATATAATCTCCAACAGGTTTATCTTACTTCCCGTACTTTCTAATGGAGGTAGAATGAGATTTGAGATGGCTGGAAAAATGTAACTTCTCAAATGATAAAATCAATTCTACTTTGCGGGACACAGTAATTTTCTGATATATCCCTAATATCAATTCTATGAAATAGGGACCAGTATTTAAAAAAAAAAAAATTTCATAATTTGTCGCTTTAAAGGAGATTTTCTGATAAAATACCTAAATAAACTATTTTTCACCAAACCTAGATAAACAATGAAACTAACATAAAAACATACAGAAATCTCCAATATGTAACCCAAACTGACAGTTCAGATGCACCAAGAAGCCCTTACCTTTTCAGTCAAAATTTCAAATTCAAGTAATTCCTCAACAATTTTTTCGAGTGCTGGACGATTTTTCTGCAGTATTTCTTTCGCCTTTTGATATGCCAAGTCAAACATCTGAGAAGATAACAAAACGATGTTAGATAACCTTTTTAGACAATCAGTTGGCCTTGTACTAACATACAGGTACCTTGTTGACTTTGTTCGCCATCACATACTCATAGTCATCCCCCATGCTCAATGATGTAACCTATTCACAGTTTGAAAAAGATCAATCTACTCACACAACAGTACACAAATGGTTCATTGGACATAAAATGAAGAGCCAAATAAGCTTGAGTGACAAAAATGATGGAGCTATTCAAGGTTTTTTGGGGAGGATGAGCTATCCACAGTTATAAATGCGTGTTTTGCATTAGTAATTTGAGAGTTAAGGATTTATAATAATGATTAGGACAATTTAGAATTCAGCAAAGAATGATTAACAAAGGTGTTTGAGGGTCTGTTTGGTATGAGGGATTCGGAGGAGAGGGGAGGGAAAATTTTTATGAATTGGATTTAAGAAAATTAAAGAAGTAGAGTTACAAAATTTTAAGATAGAGAATATATAAGATAAAAAAGTAAGAAAACTTAATTAAAAACTTTATACTCCACTTCTCTCATTTTTTAAATCCAACTCAAAAAAATTTTCCCTCTACCCAATTTCCCTCCCCTCCCCTCCCCTCCCACCTAGGGTTTTGAAACCCAGACTGGACCGGCCAGTTCAGATCAGAAACCGGCGAACTGGTCTGATCCGGGCATCAACCCGGTTAACTATTTTATTTTTTTAAAAAAATATTGATTTTTCTTTATTTTCTTGAAAATTTCATATTAATAACCCTAAAATCTTCAATTTCTCATAGGTTTGGCCTCGGGTTAACTCCAGTTTGGCGCCGGTCTAACCCACTAACCCTTGACCCGATACCCCGGTCGATTCAGTGACTGGTTCAGGTTTCAGAACCTTACTCACACCAAACAAGCCCTACGGAGATTCAGTCTCTCCTGCTCTTAATATTAGAGGATAGTTAGAATACTGGGTAATCATACGAGTATCATAATGGTTTCTTATTTAAGTTGCCCAAAAATAGGTCTTGATCTGAATAAAATCACTGCTCCATGATTATTAAAAAATAAAAATTGATATTGATTTTTAAGGGAAAAAATTCTTTATTTCCCTTCATGTCCTACATCATACTGTAATTTTTTATATCTCAATTATTACACGTAAAACGTTGTTCTGCCATTTTATCTAATTTCTCTGAGCATAACTGGCAGAGTAGTTGATCAGTTGCCCACGCAGCAAGTGTTTTAGTAACAGTCTCGCAGATGTTCCAACCTAATAATTAAATGTCACACTACTTCGATGAAAAAAACCATCTCTTCAGCGAGGACATCTCAATTGGATGTAGGGAAGGTGCATACCGCATTAGAATGGTAATAAATTGCAGGACTGTCATCTGGTCCCCATCCATACTGAATGACCATCCGAGTAGCTATCTGCTAAGAGAAAGAACAGGGTCAGATGTTTTATGCTCATAACAAAATCCTTCATAAAAGCAATTGTATTACCCAAAGAACAAAAAATCTCAAAACCAGCAAAAATCACATTTTTGTCTAGTAAAATAGGACTCCGACCTCTTGTGCCTGCTGTATCTCAGAAGAAGACAGGAAGTTTTCTTCCCCAAAAGGAAGAAGCATTTGGGAAGCAACATATGATCCAAAACAAAACACAAGTTTCTTTTCAAGATAAGATCTTGATTCAGAATGCCCATGAACTGAACCTTCATTTCTTGCTTTTGCGATTTTTGTACATCCAATTCCCTGTATAAAGAAGCAGCAAGAATCCGTCATTATTCATCAGGAATTAAATCTGTATAGCCTTCAATCAATTACCACTCGATCTGCCTCCCAAATCACAGAAATTGTGACATGCCAATCATTGCTAAATTCAAAATTCACACTGCCACTCAAGATTGAACATAGATATATTTTGTGCCCATCTTGCATGAAATTGAATGGGAAAATAACGTTGAAAAATAGGAAACTCGAACAAGAAATTGATGGAAACTAGAACCAAAGGCACACTAAAAGGCTTCTCTGAAATGGAATTAACAAAATAAAGGAAAAGATCCTATCACAATCACAGGTTGAATGGATGAGGACTGGCTTACAGCAGCACCATACAGACCAAATACAGAAATAGAGACGGCAGAATAAAAGATAGTATAGAACAATGAAAACACTCTTTAGCATTTGAGAGGCTAAGGACTCTCCATCACAAGCAAGTCAAATTCTTTCCTGTCCTTCTCTCAGACCTCAAACCCCCATTTAATGTGCCTACGTTCTCTCTCTTTCTCATTAACCCACTTAAACATCTCATTGAGCAACATGTACTCCTTAAATGTAAGATTTAGGTCTATACCATCTCAGTCTCGATCAAATTAAAACATTAAATACTATCAGTAAGAAGCAGAGTGATGCTAAAAAATTATTTAAACGTGATACTTCAAACTCACATACAACCCTTCAACAAATTCAAAAGCAGCCCAAAAATTAGTAGGACCAACCTGCCATGACAGAGGTTCAAGCCATAAATTTTCCACAACATCAAAATTTGGTAAGAGAAGAGCAATAAGACCACGACCAGCAGCCCAGACTGCATGAGGAAACTTGGTCTCTCTTGTCCACTAAACATCAAAGACCTCCTTATTAACACATTTCTCAAAGTAACTGATAAAAGTTAGATCCAGACATCCATGAAGGAGAAAACTAGGACTGCTACTGCATTCAAACTTAAATAGAAGAAACTCAGAAAAGTTGCATGACAATAGCTTAGTAGAGAACAAGTTGACCACATTATAAGCCTTAGGACAAGATAGTTTCTCACATCCGATGGAGGGGTCAGAAGCTCTATCCCATTACTTATCTGACCATATGGTTCCATCAAGTCAACAACATGCTGCAGATCTTCCTTTGTCAATGTTAGTCCCAGATGATTCACAAACATTTTGCTAAGCTTCCTGGCAACTTTGGTCTTGCGCACCCATTTGGGGATTATAGAACTGAAAGTCTAAGAAAAGGTGCTAAATTTATTCCTTTTCCTTCACGACAAAGCATGTAACTAAAATAGGCAAAACAAAATTTTAAAAGCATATATGTAAATTACAGATTCAACAGAACAGAACAGGATAGAACAAAGATGGAATATTCTGATAATGAAAATTCAATAACTTGTAAATGAAAGGAAAAAGGAAAACCAGAAGAATAAAGAAAAAACTTGAAATATGCAAAAATGACAGAATAAAGAACTTCTCAGGTGATGCATATTATCCATTGCCTCAATATGTCTATACCAACTTTAACATCTAAATGGAAATGCCACAAGGAATATCACTTTCTTTCCTGTTCTTCTTGGCTTCTATTTGTGGGGGAAGGATTCAGTAAGCACAGATAATAGACCAATATGGCAGTGGTGAACTGTAGCAATAAGAGGTCTTGCAGCCATGAGCGAAAATGGCAACATTAAAACCCAACACGCATAATCATACAATTAAGAAATGTCAAAGAAAAGTAAAGTAGCACATATCAGAAACTAAGATGTATTGGAAGTTCCTCTTGAAAATGTTTCTAAAAGTATAATGATGGAAACCTCAAGAACTCAAACATTATGTATCTATGAAGAAACTGCAAATTCATTACCCAAACATAGAAAGAGATAAGCACTAATGGATTCTAGTATCAAAAATAGTAAAAATAAATGCAGAAAGGATAGAAATAAACTACCTAACATTTGAGAGGCTAAAGACTCTCCGACCAAGCTGAATCTTTTCTTGCTTGTTATCTAACTCCTTGATACATATAACATTCCCTACTAACAGCCTCACTCCCCCCATCCCCCCCCCCCCCCCCAAAAAAAAAAAGAACCTGGCAACTCGTGCGGGAGTTGTCATTTCCCATTTCAACCCAAGTAGACAGCTCATAAGGATTATCACAACTTGAATCTCTTTTCCCTTCCTTATATATTTATCCAATATACCCACACACAAATGCAGAGGAAAGACAAATAAACATTAGCAAAAAAACCATACAAGTAAATAAAGTAAAATTCTTACTGCAAAAAAACTACAGTAGCTCATTAGTTCTTCAGTATCAAGAACTTTGCCCCGGAAGGCACTTCCTTCCAAAGCCACAGGAACTAGCTGAAGTTCAATAGGACGTAAAAGAGCTGTCTTCTCAGCAACCTGGAAAAAAAAATCTCCTAGTCCATAAAGCAAAAATGG
This sequence comes from Inga oerstediana, assembly GCA_963210345.1. Lineage (NCBI taxonomy): Eukaryota > Viridiplantae > Streptophyta > Magnoliopsida > Fabales > Fabaceae > Inga > Inga oerstediana. The sequence continues at coordinate 747,261 of OY723401.1, read as the reverse complement.
AATAAACATTTCGAAACCAGATCTAAGGAATAAAAAACGGTCAAAGCCAGGGAATAAGATCTTGGTAAAGAGAATTTAAGGACAACAAGAGGAGTTTTTATCAAACAAGGATATATCCATTCTTTGTTGGCTTAGGCGACCCAACCTAGTGGAAGCATTGCACTGGACTGCCCTACGACAATTTCTAATTGTCCAATTCAGCACTATATTCCTCAACAAAGTCTTATTTTATATATAAAAAAGTGTGGGAAAAAAGAGTTTATAAACATCAATTTGAGTGCATGCACCTTTATATTATTAAGAAAGCAAGATTAAAAAAAAATCTTTTGTTTTTTTTTTGGGGGGGGGGGGGGTTGATATGCATAATCCTATTACAAGAATTTACAACAATAAACCTTTTTCCAATCTACAAAATCAATAAGTTGGTCATCCATGGTCTCTTTTGCAGCCAAGTACAAGATTTTTTCTCTCTCTGCTTGAGTTGGTCTTTGAAGATGAAATATTCTATCCATGCGACCTGGCCTCTGCAAGGCCTCATCAATTTGCTTGAGACTTCTAGTAGTAGCCATCAGAACAACCCCATCTTGTCTCTCAAATCTACAAAACATAACATTTGAAATTGGAATATTAATTCACCACATAGTTATTACGGATTTGAGCTAGTAGCTTTTTCTTTTTATTTTTCAGGTGAGTTGACAAGCTTACAACTTTAAACCCTACTCTCCCATGCATTCGAGTAATTTCTATTTCCTGGCTTGGGGAGCTGAGTTCCTCATTTGGACAAGCAGATCAATTGGAGAGTCTTTTCTAGGTAACGACTGCTTTTCTGGTGTTTATATTTTGACTGGATCCCCAAGGATTCCTTATCCTTTGTATCTGTTATCAGTGGAATGTCACTACTGGATATGCAGAGAGATTGGGAAGCATTGATATTGTCTTGCTTTTTCCCTGTTCTTAGCTTCTATTAGGCTGTGTTTGGTTTGAGGGGAGGGAGGGGAGGGGAGGGTTGTTAAATTACAATTTTGGATAAGAGAAACCCAAAATTTACCTTCTTATTCTTTTAAATTTTGGTTTTCCACCTAAAATTTACCCTCACATTCCTTTTAAATTTTGGATTCCCGCCCAAAATTTAAATACCTTCAACCCAAAAAGGTAATTTAACCCCTATCTCCTCCCCACCCTCCCCTCAAACCAAACACACCCTAAGGGTGGGTAAATTACCTTTTTAGGTTGAAGTAATTTAAATTTTGGGCGGGAATCCAAAATTTAAAAAGAATGAGAAAGTAAATTTTGGACGGGAACCCAAAATTTAAAACAATGAGAGGGTAAATTTTGGGTTTTTTTTGTCCAAAATTGTAATTTCACCCCCCCACCCTCCCCTCAAACCAAACACACCCTTAGTAAAGATTGTCACCATCCTTCATCCATCGTAAAAGCTCTTTTTTTCTCTCTGTTCCCTGCCCCCAAACCCCCCCAAAAAGGGAAAAACCACCCAACCACTAAAGAAACGAGGGCCCGAGTTAATGCCGCCTCAAAGTTGGAAATTATAATTAAATTAGATTAAACGTGGTAATCTTATCAGGAAAAAAAAAGATTAAAATTCGTTCCACATGTAATGGGCTTTTAGTATCTTATCTTCCTCAATGCTTATAAATTCATGTACTCTTCAAAAATGGGATGCATACAACATTTAGGGTGGATATATGCCCATTTCTTCTGTTTTCTTAAAATTCAATACAACTACAATTATATCTATCACATCTTTTCTCAGTTAAACAACGAAAGAGCCCATAAATAATAGTTACCCATCAAGTTCCACAAGCAATTGATTAATGAAAGCCTCATGATCTTGATTTTTTGTATGGATAAACTTGCCACGTACACCAGCAAACAGGTCAAAATCCTCCACATATATAATTACAGGAGCCTAAAAACCGCTGCAAGTAATCAGGAAGAGGGAAGAGACAGATAATCTAGAATTGAAATAATGTATGTTCCAATTAAAGATTAGAAAACACAAGTACCCAAAAAAAAATTGATTGAATAACTATCAGATAATGGAAAATAAAATGACATTACTAAATACTTTATTTCAAAATAATTCAACAACATGAGCTATATCAAAGTTTTCTTTGTTAATTTCTTAATATCCAACTAACTTTCTGTGAACTATATATTTATTTTAAACGCAAATAAAAAGAAAGAAATCTCCAGTCATGAGTGCAGGTATGCTAGAAAGGGGGAGAATGTAAAGGTGGTCTAAAGAGGATAACCAAATCCCTTGCTGTCTGAAACAATTCACGAACATTGGATGCACTTTGTCCAACCCACAGCCCAGCTTCCAATTGTCGGGCCTTAATTTCAACAACAGGCACCCTAGCTTCCGCAGCTATAGCCAGTGCCAGAGATGTTTTGCCTGTGCCCCTCTCACCTACAATAAGAACCCCCTGCAACGCAAAAAACAGTTCCCAGGAGTTGATGTTAGAATGTGAAATAGGAATTCGAAATCTTGTGGTGCATGCAGCCGTTTAACGACGAATGTCTACTACCAATAGTTTTCAAATGCTGTTCAACTACAAGTTTATGGTATGTTAGAATGTGATAAAGGAATTCGAAATCTTGTGGAGCATGCAGCTGTTTAACAACGAATGTCTACTACCAATAGTTTTCAAATGCTGTTCAACTACAAGTTTATCGTATCTTGCCTCATTTATAAACATTTTTGTTACCAAATGATACTCAAAATTATAAAATTCTTGCAAGGTAACTTGTATTCATAATCAGGACCATCAATATGACACATAGAAGTATTAATGACTATATTTCATAGATTCTTACACCATGTCCACGTGGAGCATACAGAGAAGGATCCAAAAAGGTGCCCTGAAACTTTTTCCTTCCAATTTTGGACCAAAGGAGAGTGGATGGAGGAATCAAAATTAGAAGAATTATTAACTTGAGATTCCAGTTTTTCTTAACATTGAGCAGAACCAAAAATTAATAGAGTTTCCTCGTGTGTTTTGAACCATTTCAGGGTTTCTTTGGCTGAAAACAGGACCATTCATGTTTTGCATCAAATTAGCAGGAATCAATGAATAGAAAAAATGCCAATGTCACAATTATTGCCACAATAAATAAAACCTAAAAAGAAAACAAAGTCCTACTATGTTGATAAATATTCATGATAGTAATGTACCCGAGGGGCCCTTGCACCCATTTCTTGGAAGGCTCTAGGATTTTGCAAAAAAGCCACGACTTCATTGATTTCCTCTCTCATAGACTCAATACTAGCAAAGTTCTTCAATGGTATTGGTGGCTTCTTCACCCTCTGCATACCAGAATGGATGTTACAGTTTTCTCCCCCAAAAAAATTTATGATATTAGAGCTGTGAAATAGAGTAATTGCCAAGTTCCAACCTTCATTTCTTCAAAAGCAGTCTTTATAGGATCAAAGCCCGCCTTTTTATTCTGCTTGATTCTTCTGCGTTTTTGAATCACGTAATATTTCTGCAACGATGCAATATTACCTAATCAAGGTTGAATCAGGGCACCATAAAATTTATTCACAGGCCATCTAGGAAATCATCAGGGGGAAAAGAATGCCAACATTCCATCCAAAATATACGGCAGCAAATTAATGAAAGCACCACTACACCCATAATTTTATCCCCCAAAAAAATCTACAACCTAAAGAAGAATAAAAAAGGATGATAAATAAACTCAAAATTTAGCCATCAACAAAGATAATGCACCAGCTGACTAGATGATGCAATCAAATTGTACATTAGATTGAACATGCTGCCACAAATGAGGTTGAAAAATAAAAAAATGATTGACCAAATTAATGTTGCATCTTTTATAATCACTTTTTTCTTTCTATTCATTCTTTTCCTGCATGATCACTTTTAACTAAATTCATGCTCACAAATTAAGTCATTACATAACAGCACCATGCTGCAACCAACCCTTGCAACAATGATGTCGACCAAACTCTGGCATTCCAAAAAACAAGACCTTCAAAACATTACAAGAAAAGATAAAGAATAATATGATAAACTACTATGAGAAGCGGAAATGACATTCTAGTAAATATAAACTGGTACTTCCCTATAATCCTTAAGCCGATTAGGGTGTGTTTGGTTTGAGGGGAGTGTGGGAATGGGAGGGTGGGTAAATTACTTTTTTGGGTTAAAGGTATTTAAATTTTAGGCGGGAACCCAAAATTTAAAAGGAATGAGAGAGTAAATTTTAGGCGGGAATCAAAAATTTTAAAAAATGAGAGGGTAAATTTTGGGTTTTTTTTATCCAAAATTATAATTTTCCCAACCCCCCTCCCTCAAACCAAACACAACCTTAGTTTAACTACGCCAGGCTTTTAAGATTAGTTTGGTGAAGCTAAATTTCTTAATACTTCTATCTTCATTTGTAAATATTCAGGTTAACTTCAGGTGACACCAAGTTCAAAACAATATGGTGACAAAATACAACATCAAACTGGGTATATGTGGAAGACACCCGAGCATAGTATCTTTTTTAAAAAGCAACATAACAATCAAATAGCAATTTAAACATCTGGTGTGACACATGCAAAAGAACAAAGAAATACCACTCGTTGCAACTTCTGCACATTTGGATCTCTTCGTAAAGGGCCATAACCAAGAAGACTTGGAACTTCTCTCAACATAAATTGAAACAAATGAAACAAGAAGAACCACAATATAGCAGTTCTGATGAAAAACCAAAAAAACCATCGAGCATCATCTGTTTTCCTGGATTTGAAATTCAATTCTGCCTCTGATTGCCATTTCAAGTACCATGTTGCATCAACTGTCTGATCTATTTCCTCTGGCCAAGCCATCCCCAATCGCATACGTACCTAAAACAGAAGGAGAAGGGAACATAAAACAAATCATTACAAAAATCTAAGCACCAAAACTGGCAAATGGCAAGCCATGAGATCAAGTATACCGGGTAAGGCACTGAAAACTCCACAAGAGGAAAAACTATCATCATCAGTATGTCATCAGATAGATTCTTAATTATCTTGAAGGCCCATTTTCTTGCATGCAATACTTTTCCAGAATTCCATAAGCCACTCAAAAAGAGATGAGATAGCCGTAATGTCAAGAGAAACTGCTGACGTATGTCCAACTCTGAGAAAGGAATCCACATCAAATGAACAGTTGTTGGAATGCCACTAGCAAGCATTTTCATGTACAGCCCATCAAAACCCCCAAAATTTTCAAAGATCATTTCATATTCCTGAAATACAAAAGCAATGATAAGAAACTTATTGATAATCATAAAACAAGAAATGCAACAAAAAGATCTTTCTACAAGAAACACATATAAAGTTACAACCTTTATGTCAACAAAAATTTCTTTCTCCTCCCCCCTGAGAGCAACATACATGGCACCCCAATCATGTCTTATCCGGACATGCTCTATTAGCTTTTTGGAGACAGCATAAGGAATTGCCATTGGGTCCATTTCCCATCTATTTTTCTCTTCATTGTACCAAGTCTTTGACACTACCCTATCTCTATCCACAAGAATCCGCTCCTGCAATAAACAATTTGCATATGGTGAAAGAACAGCCAAATCCAGAGTCCAACAGAAGTGTTCAATCAAACCACACATAAATAAATTGAAGTGCAAAAAGCTGTTCTTAATCATAATGAATAAAGAAGCAGCAATAGATATTAGGCCTGCTGTAATTCCATCTACTAAGTATACAAACTTATAAAACGACACATCAAGGTTCCTTACAGTCATAAAATTGAAAAAAACCTGGTGGAGCCCCCTTGGTCCCTTTTTTATGGAAAAAAAATAATCTATTGCTGAGAACAGAGGATAAAACCACAAGGTACAAAACTAAAGCAAATTTAATGTCATATGCTAATGTAAAATACCCAAAGCTCTGACAACCTCAAAAGGCATCCTTTAAAATCTAAATTATTGAAAGGGATGAACCAGTAAGTTTTTAATTAACAAACACATATAGCTCAATGATATATCACTAAATCACCCCTACAGAGAGAGAGAGAGATGCAGAACCTGTCTTTCGGCCACATATTGTCTGGCAAACTCGGTGTCTTCTATTAAATTACGTTTTAATTCTGCTTTAGCTTCTTCACGCCATTCCTTCCAACCATGGTACAAATGAAAACCGATAGCATTAGGAACTATAATCTCCTTATTACCAAACATCCACTTCACTTCAACTTCAGGAAAACCCTTCACCACCTCCTCTTCCGGTGAGTAAATGATGCAGCGATTTTCCCTGCCAAACTTCTTCATCTTATTTCTTATTCGAGCCTCCAAATTTCTTTGCAACTCCCTTGACTCTTTTAGGCCTTTTCTTAATCGTTGAGCCAAATCAATGGAGTCTTGATCAAAGAATGATTCAACATCTTCAACTTCCAAAATACTGGGAAGAATTAATTGCTCTAAGTATCTTCTATGCACAGTTTCCAAGTCTTTCTGAAGATCAACTTTTGGGAGCTTCGTAATTGATCTTTTAGGAGAACTGCAACACAAAATGAATATTTACAGAAGGACATGCAACTTCACATGCATCATAACAGAACTAAATAATATTATAATTAATTACAAAAATATGTGGTATGTGGACTTAATTGACTTAATTATCAATTGTCAGTTCAAACAATCATGGAATTTATGCTCAGGCACCCAAAATAGATATTTCAAGATGTGAGTTCCCATCACAAACAAACTTCAAAGAAACAACTCTTCTTTATCGAGTCCTATGGCCAATTAATTCCAAATGATGTAATGCAGAGTGGCCATATGATTATATAACTATACTACAGAGAATTACCACCAATTCCACTTCAAAATACATCGCCATTTGCAGCAAAATTCAAACGAAGTCTGTCCAAGTTGAGAGATTCTAACATATTTTCTTAACTATTAAGCCTTTGAATTGGGCCATTCGACAATGTTGCCCATTTGCAACCCTACCTAGTTGATTATGTCCATGTTACACATGTAGCAAAACTCGAGTGTAAGAGTGAAATTGAAAAGTCGTATTTAAGAATTCATTCAGGTTATCAAGGCATCTGAGAAAAGGTCATCATAATATACCTTATCATAACCTTCTTTACAGTTTCTTGCTTAAATTTCTTCACCAACTGCTCACATTCCCTCTCTATAAAGGAAATTTCCCTTACTCCAAAACTCAATGCTACCGTTTCCCTCCTCAAAATTAAGTCATCAATCTCACTAACTCTCTCCCATATCTCATTGTAATCCCTCTCCAGCTCTCTCATTTTCTCGTCTAACCTCTCCACCCTTTCCTTCTCTGGGTCCTTAATCACCTTCTGCTTTAATTCATCATAATCTCCTTTAGCTTTCGCTATCTCATCAATAATCTGCCCAGCTCTTCTCTCCAACCGTCCCTTGTCGCTCCTTAATTCTTTTACCTCTGCATAAAGCTTGCTCATAATCTCGTTTTCCAATTCTCCCTTCTTCAGACTTACGGCCTTCATTGCCAGTTGCACTTCGTTCATATTACCATTACCTTTCCTAACGTCTTCTATGCTCCTTAGTAAACGTGACACCGTCTCTAGCAAACTCTTTGTGCAGTCAGTGTATTCATGACCCTTCAAATTCTCATTTTTGTCCTTACCCTTATCCTTCTTTTCCACAACATCCTCATTCACCACAGGCGCGGCAATTGCAGGAACTCCAACGGCCCCGAAGGAAGAAAAGCCAATGGCAAAGCAAAACAAAGGATAAAGAAATTGTCTAAATAATGATTTGGAAAAGGTTCCCTCAGGATTTTCATGCTTCACATTTGCAATAGCTAAAACGCTTCCATTGTCTTCTAACTTAACCGACCGATAGCCAGGAAAATCTTCCAAAACAGATTCTTGTCCCCCTTCTGAGTGAATGGATTTTGAGGAAAAATTAATAGCTTGAGCGCCAGACGCGAGTGACGTGATGTTTCGCGGTCTTTTCCAGTACTTTGACTTGAGACCTCGGTTTCGAGTTCGACGGACGGTCGCAAATGGTATCTTCAAGTGAAGTTCATATGGTGATTGAACAAGGAATTTAGGAGTACATGGGACATGAATCGGAGGAGAGGCGACAGAGGCCTCCATGGGAGCCAGAACTCAGATAAGGAGAGTATCCCAACAAGTGATAGCCATTGTAAGAATTTGAAGTGAGCGCCAAATTCTTTTCTGCCCCGCTATAAGCCTGCAGGAGGTTTAGCCGATTGGCGAATTGGAAAAGAGTGACCTGAGCGCGGAGGTTTATGTTGGGCACGAAGGTAAAAAACAGTAAAACACACTGGTTTTATTTATTTCGGAAACCCGAGACAATCAACCATTGATTAGTTGCATGAAGCGTTTAACCAGTTGATTGATGATCATCCATCAAAATATGAATTTTGAAAACTGGAGACAATCATCGATTAATTTACGTTATGCCAGTTGATGAGTGATCTCTGATCATCAATCCTCAATAAATATATCAACAAAAAAGTATTATAAATCATCTCTGTATGTTTGTAAGAAATACTTTTTACCAAGTGTTAAAAAAATTACTTAGCACGATAAACCAGTTGATTGATGATTATCAATTCTGAAAACTTGAAAGAATCGGCTATTGAATTTGGCCACTAATCAGCCCTCAGTACCCTGGATCAATATAGGCATGCCGTCAGTTATAAATTATTTGACCGTATGTTTGTAAGAAATACTATCCTTTTCCACAATGTAATAATGTTAAGGGTTGGGTTGGTGCGATGGAATTGATTTAGATGGAAATGGAAATGGAAATGGATATGGATATGGATATGGACTTTAAAAGTATGTTTGGTATGTTATGGAAATAAGACTTAATTTTTACATCAAAAGACCAAAATATCCTCCTATATATAAAATAAATTCTCAAAACTGTACATCCATCTTTAACATCAAAGATTAAATCGTTCTCTCTCCTCCGTCTCCTTCTTCCTTTTCAACAAGACAGCGAGCTAGTAAATGAAAGTGGGTGATGAATCCACCTCTCCATTCCTTACTTCTCCCATTAAACCAGCTTTATACCTAATAACAAACTAATGTTTTGGTGATCTAGCATTGATCTGATTGGCCTTTATATATTGATAAATCCACTGCTGCATCTATTTCTTTGGCCATATCTATCTGTGTCTTCCTCTTCGAAGGTAGATATGGAAGCAAAAACCACCGCCGGCAAATCGACCACCACCCACCTTCAGCCGAAAACTTCCGTCGACGTCCTTAACTCTCAACCCAAATCTAGAGATCTGCAATCGTCGAAGGGGGATGGAGAAGGGGAAAGCGCTGCCACCGTTGCAAAAGGTAGTCGCCGTCGTTCAACTGAATCAGCGAGGGACACTGTTGCTGTCATTACGGCGGTGGGGTGAGAGGCGCTGGTGGTCGAGCGTAGTGGGGACTGGGGAAAAGGCAAATAGGGTAAGGTGGGAAATGAGAGTGTGGAATTGTAAATCTTAGCTTTTCTGATGGAATTATTTTGATGGAATTTGCTTATGTGGCTTCCATCTTCAATTCCAATTCCAAGGCCAATTCTTTATACCAAACATGTAATGAGTGTGGAATTCAATTCCAATTCTAATTCCACATCTCCAATTTTAGTGTACCAAACAGACCCTAAGAGATATTGTAAGTATTTATCTAATTTATGATTTGAAAAGTTAAATAACTCATTTAATTATAATATAGGTGATGTAATCTCTGCAGTATAATATTTTTATGTAACATTAAAAAATAAGTTGAGCAAATTAGTTTTAAAAATGATAAATACAAGAAATGAAATAGAAAAAATATTTTATATTCAAGACCAGAATTCACCCAAACTCAAGGAACAAAAAATCAGACGGGGCAATGAACTAGTTGCAGCACAAGTTCAGTGGTCATTGGGTCAATTGGGGTTAGACCGGCCAAATTAAAATAATAAAATTTAATTGACAATAACAAAATAACAATATTAAGCATCATAAGTCATCACTAACGTCATACCTAGTTACTTCTTCAAATATAACCCATAACTAACATCAAAATATAGTTGAAACATAATAATGTCAATCATCATTCATCAAACATAACCTAGAAATAATATTAAAATGAGAATGTGCAACAAAACTAAAATGTTAATCTCTTAAGAAAGCAAGCAAAAAGTCTTTCCCCAATTAAAATATACTCCATTACAATTATAAATTATGCATCCTTCTTGATGACAGTTATTGCTCAGAAAGCAAGCAAAAAGAAAATCCCAAATCACTAAATCAGAAACCGCAACAAATGATGAGGACAAGAAAGGCGAGAAATCAAAATACCAAATCTCAAATGACAGTCATTAGCTCGTTGCTTAGTAAATCAGAAAGGCCAAATCATAGTGAAGTCTCAACGTTCGTCATCATCGCCCACCGTTGTCTCTTGCCGCTCGCAGCTTTCTGTTCAAGCAGTTGGCCCCGTCGTTCATCATTAAACCGGGGCACGGGGTCGGGTAGGGAGGGAGTTCACATTTCTCATTTCTGTTCTAAATCTGATATGCCCAGAGCCCCAGATCGCGTTTTGACTCTATTTCTGTCTTTTTAAAACAATTTTTTTAAATAATGTTAAAAAACATCATTGTTTTGGGACAAATAACCTACCATTAACATAACTCATTTACTAGGTGGTTGACCCGAGTCACATTAAAACCAGGTGAGTCGACTCAGTTTTGACCAAGTCGACCTCCCCCCTTAAAGGTAGTAAACCGGATTGGACTTGGGACTGGTTCATTGGTTTTCCGGTCCAATCGGCGGCCCGGTATTTCATTTCATGCCCAAATTGGATCCCTTATTCATGACTAGAGGAGTAATAAATAAAATTATAATAATGTAAAAAAAACGGCATTTTTACCCAAATACTTTACATGGCATAAAAAATTCCTAAAATGTTACAAGATCAAAACTATTTATCAGAATCCTATGACTAAACTCGTTCACCAAGAAAATGAAGTTTGATTTATCGAAGTTGTTCCCCATTGGAATGATTTCCACTCACTTGCTCCACCGTGCATTGCTGTTTTTTTATTTTCTTTTCCGGCCAAAAAATATATTTCATTGAAGCTAACCTAATGAGAGATACAAGCTTGGAATAAAAAGTTTGCAAAAAGAAAACACAATACATGACAATGCAAAGAACCCTAAAAATAACTTAATCCTAAAATAGGTGTGAGAGAGCCGCTGCAGTAGTTAAGAATCCTACTGCCTTCATAATCCCTTGTTTGGAATCTGTGGGTAGAAAAACGTCGTCACCGACAACAAAGTCATTGTAAAAAGTGGTTGTTCGATGAACCATCTCAAAGAATTCACCGCTTTTATCGACAATAAGGCAACCAGATTGGTTGTTGAAGAAACTTCACGAGAATATCTCATATAAGGAAAAGCACCCACAAACACCAATAAAAAAGATGAAGACAGGGAAGTCGTTAACTCCACGACGAACCGCATGGTCCCAACTATGACATACACTTTGGATTCACTGTTGCCAATAATGCATAATAGTCTTTTGAAAGATGGAGCCAACAATATATAAGAATATAGTTACCAATTCCCAATCCCCAAAACTGCGAAACGTAGCCACCAAGTGAGATTTGCTGTCATTGAAATTCTTAACTCAATTTATTGTCGCAAAGAAAATCAACACCACTATAAAAAAAGCCAAAGAAACATGCAAATAAATTGATATCAATACAAAATACGGACGTCTCCACTCCTAGCCTTAATGGGGGAGGGAGACATCATGAAAAAAGCTCGCCCAACGACACATTTGAACACACACTTCTTCAATTCACCCTCCTCTTCCTCTTTCCTTTTGGGTTTTGAGGAGAGTCACTGCTAACCACTCTATCCCTTCACTTCTTTTTTTCCCATTTTGATTTTCCCTCTATTTTATATTTTCAACCAGATGAAAATAACATGAGTAAATTTTATATCGAGAGTAGTTTTATCATAACAATTAAATTAAGGGAAATATATTAAATAGTTGAAGAAATATAAAATTTTTACAAATATGATATAATATATCCAAAATGTACACATATTTTTATTTGGGTTAATATGCAATTTTGCCCCCGAAGTAACTACTCAAGAGTACGTGATATTTGGAAGTTTTTCGAATGACAAATTTACCCTAAAAGTGACCAAAATGTAGCAATTTTACTGTTCACATTAAAATTGTTAATGGTCCCCATCCATTTTTAACAATCAAGTTTTTTAATTGTTGAAGCAAATTTGCTCATTTTTAACACTCCAAACCCAACGCTAATTTTTAACTGTTGAAGAAAATTGCACCTTAACATTTTTTTATTTTCCATAGAAAGTAACCACTTATGAGTATTTTTATTTTATTTCCCCCCAAAAGTAACTGCTTGGGAGTGCTAGGTCTAGACATGATAGCTAGAATCCCATGAATATTAGGTCATATCTCACGATTCAATTCAAAAATAGGTGAAAAATATAGAAATATGTTGATGTATCTTATTTACGCATGTATATTGCGATTGCAGAAGTGATGCGAGCCGGAATCCCGCAACACCGTTGATTCCCATAATTCTAGATGAACTGGGTTGTGCACATATAGGATCGAATCTTGCGCAGTTTGACTTTAGAAAACCTTTTTTTTTTTGTTTCCTTTTTCTGATTTTGTCTAGATTTATTTAGGAATTTCCTTTTACTTCTATGATTACCCCTCATTCTCTCTCACTTATCCCAATAAAACCCTATTTTTTATTTTTTTGAAGTATTATTTGCCTTTAAAATGTTAATATATATAGGTTTTTGATGTCTTCTTATGTGAAAATTATATTAATACCATCCTTAAAATTGATCATAAATTTTATGACTTATAATACTTTTCGATTCATGATCCCAATAATAGACTTTCTGATTCACGATTTGTATCTCAATTCGATAATCTTGGTATGGAGTATTAAAAATGAGCAAATTTGCCCCAATAGTTAAAAAACTAATTTTGACTGTTAAAAATGGACATCAGCTGTTAAAAGTTTTAACAACAACGATGAAATTGCTATGTTTTTATTACTTTGAGGGTAAAATTTCTCCTTAAAGAATTTTCAAATACCAATGCTTCTAGGTGATTACTTCAGAGACAAAATTGCACACTAACCCAGATAAAAATATGTGTAAATTTTGTTATTTTGTATCATAGTTAAAAATTTATATTTCTTTAATTCATTTAATATATTTCCCATAAATTTAATTAGTAAGATAGAAACATTCTTGATATAAAATTACTCACTTATTTTCATTTGGTTGAGGATATAAAATAAAGGGAACATCAAAATGCTCGTGTGAGTGTAGGGTTAGGGTGCTTAATTGTAATTCTCCCCAAAAACCCCGAAAGAGTCTAAGGAAGGAAGAAAATGGGTCTTTAAATATAATTTTAACTGAAGATCAAAAAGGAAAGGAAAGACAATAGTGGATTGTGGAGCATAAGATAAGTGAAAGTCGTTCTAATGGAAAATAACTTCTTCAATAAACCAAACTCTTTATTTTTGTATGTTCAGATTAAAATTCACCCAATGTATGCAATTTGGGATGGTCAAAAGAATTGAATAATGAGCCATATGAGGTGAAAATTGCATGCATGGCTTTGCAGAATTGCAATAAGCATGATTTATCTACCAACTTTTCAACTATCACCTAAAAAGAATCAAAGTCTATATTACATAAAGTAAGAGAAAATAAAGAAGAGAATACTCTAAAGGAAAAAATAATTTTTTTTATTACTTTTAGGAATTTTCTTTTATAATATTCATTTCTCCCTAATTTTTTCTCATTCTAAATACAGGATAAATTTAAAAGCTGTGCCCTCACTCTCTACCTATCCATGAGATGAAATGGCAGAAGCCTTTATTGTCCCCTTCATTATTCACGTTTCAATATTCTTTTTTTTTTATAGTAAATGATATTCCACAAACACATCATAAGCTATCCTCCTGAGTCAACATGCAATCTCATTCTGTTTACATCATTAAATAAAAAGTTTGTAATAGCATTAGGGGGCGATTCTGTGATACGAAGATTAATCGCCATCTTCCAAACTTCTTTTGCCATAGCATCTGCAACTGTGTTAACTTCTCGGGTGCAATGTGAAATTTCCACCTCCCAATCTCTATCCAGCAGCGTGTGAATCTCCAACATAAGTTGTAAATCAGGGTGTTCCCGAGATACCGTACTCTGAACAAGATCCATTACTTCACTACAATCAGACTCAATCATAATTTTCCTGTATCCTCTATCCCATGCCAATTTAAGTCCCCACAAAACACCCCAAGCTTCCGCAGTTACAATCGTTCCTTGCCCAATCTGGTACATAAACCCCATCAAAAAGTCATCATTGTGATCTCTCAACACACCTCCACACGTGCAAGTCCCTAAGTTGTCATTCCTAGATCCATCGGTATTAATCTTCACCCACCCAAGCGGTGATGGCATCCATTGGTGTTGATTCCTTTCTGCTCTCCTATTTTAAAGCAAGCTTGTATTACCCCATGTTAAGCAGACACGAGCATGAGCTAAAATAGCCTGTGTACTCCAAGTATTATTATTAAAACATCTGTCATTACGAGCCAACCAGATATACCGGCATAGTACCGTAAACCAAAGACGAAACTCGAATCCCTGTATTACGTCTTTTCTTCTCGCACACCATGTAAGCCAGTCATTTCTCCCAAACATGCCAAAAAAAACGATCACGCCAATCCGGCGGTAAGAATCCTTTCCATAATTCAGAAGTGAATGGACAATCCCGCAAAACGTGGAGTACTGACTCGAGAGAGTTATGGCAGATATCACAAATACCCGTTGGATGACTACTACGATGGTAACGCATCATGTTTGTCATTAGTCGACCATGAAAGCACAACCACAAGAAAATACGGTCCCTTTGAGGAACTTTCAATTTCCAAATACATCTCCTCCAGTTATTACTGAGAGGTTGTTGTGTTCCCATCAGGTATTTGTAAGCGGATTTAATGGTGAAAATTCCATCTAACGACCACCTCCATACCGGAAAATCCTTCCCATTTAGCTGATTGATATTAACTCGTGCAATAGCTGTACAAACTTGGCTTGGAAGTAGGTGATTAAACTTGCTCATATCCCATTGTCCGGATGAAGTGATACAATCAGCTACTCACCATTCAGTAACGTCTCTCGGCAGTTCTCTGATTACCAAACTCTGAAGCTTGTCAAAATGCGGTACCCATATGTCATTCCAGAAAGAAGTGTTATGTCCATCGGTAACTCTCCATATTAAGCTATCTTTGATCTTGTCCCAACAGTTACGAATACCCCTCCACGTACTAGACTCTGACCGGCGCTTCTCAACTTTAGGAATGATATCATTGCCGGCTTTATATTTTTCTCGCAAAATCCTGACCCAGAGCGAATCTCTTCTATTAATCATATTCCATCCAAGTTTCATCATAAAAGCCTGGTTCTGTTGACGTGCCAACTTAAGACCTAGGCCTCCATCCTCCTTACGTGCACATACGAGGTCCCAGGATAATAGATGAGGTTTTCTGCTAGCTGAGCTACTACCCCAGAGGAAGTTACGACAACGTTTATCAATTTCATCACAAATCCCCAAAGGAAGAGGCATTGTCTGCATAGCATAAGTTGGCATAGCCGACATAACAGACGACACAAGAGTATGCCTAGCAGCCATCGATAACATGTTAGACTTTGAATTCGCCAGGCGAGCATCCATCTTATCCAGAAGAAAACTATACGTAGCCTTTGATCTTCGTTCATGTAAAATAGGCATACCCAGATATTTCCCTAGATTCGATGTCGGAGTAAAATTTAAAAACTCGCTGATTTCTTTGCATTTTATATGATTTACATTTTTAGAGAAGTAAACTCTTGATTTTCCGGCATTTATTTTCTGTCCCGAAATGTCACAGAAGTCATCCAGGATAGCCTTAATAACCCCTGTGTTATCTAGATCTGCCTCTGCAAACAAAATGAGATCGTTAGCAAAAAAAATACGAGAGACAGGAGTACCTCGTTTAGAGAGCCTAAAAACTATTTCCCGCGTTCATGGCGGAAGGAGGAGCATATTAATATGTTTTAGTGTTAGTTTGGGATAATTTATTTTTTATTAATAAGTATTTATAAATTATGATTTATAATATATGAGATAAGTTTGTGAGAGAAATTTTATCTCGACTAAAATAATAAATACTTATTACTAAAGATAAACTATTTTAAACCCCCTGGTACACTTGTGGGTTTTTGTTACAGCGGTAAGAGCTTTTTTTCTTTTTCGCCAAAGCTAACAACATCTTTTATGCTATAATTTTTTTAACCATAACTCACGTATGCCAAATAATTTCTATAATAACAAATTCGAACTTACAACCTCGTTTTGTGTCATTTGTGCCATAAGAACCCGACTATTCCTTATATGATAAGCCTTAAATTTTCCCTGTTTTTCCGGAAATAAGATATCGTAAATGGAACATATTAAAATTATAAAAACATCACATTATTTCTAAGTCATATTTTAGGTGAAGGAGAAAAACGCTGTAATTCTTTTTTTAAGTTTTACGTAATATTTTTTTTATTACTTCAAAATTTTGAAAAACTGTTTGGCCAAAAACTTTTTTTTGAAAAACTTGTAAACTAAAAATCTGGATTAAGACCAGCTCCAATAAAAGGAATAAAGAAATATTAATAGAGAGACAGATATCCGTAATTTTAAAAAACTAGGGTATTTGAGTCTAGTCTAGTCTGGTCTAGTCTATGGTTCAATTTTAAAATCAAAAAACCTAATTTCGCCGCGTACGGACGGGTGATTGCTATCCGGGGAAGAGGAGGGAAAATCACGACACGGGCCAATCAGGCAGAACAATCGTTTGGCTCCCAACCATATTTATTCACAGGTCGCAGCGATTTTACTTGGTTCGGACACTCTAAAACAGCCTATAAATGCCCATAAGCCAACACTATTAACCCATCCGTGTTGGGTTCTGCTTGAGCGGTTAAGGTATTACACTTCAATATTTGCATTGGTTTTACATTTTCATTGCTCTATTTTGATCAAGACATGGCTGGTTTGGAAGTTCTCACTGGGCCTAGGTCCTTGTCACAGTACATGTGACGTCTGTTTCGCCACTCTCTGGACTCGCTTATGCTAGTCTCAGATGTTGCTTGTGGTACACACAGGCAATGTGATCGTCTACTGCGCGTGTTCTTAATTCCGGACAGAAATTTAGTCACTGAAGGAGTGACATAAAATGCTGGAGATTTTAAATTTCATAATGGAGGTTTCAAATTTCACATGCTAGCAAGTTCGTGTTTTTCTGGCTCCTGTCCTGCAGGAATGACATAAAATACTGTTTTTGGTAATTTTGAAAATCGAGAGATTTAGGGTGATGTAGTTAATTATGTTATATATGAAATGCCGGTGAAACAAACGGCAAGGATGACTTCATTGCCCCTATTCGAATAGCAAAGCTGTTGCTGTCCCCCCTTGTCTTGTTTTCAGTTCGTGGGCTAACAGTGTCTTTAATCTTCGTAAAATCTCATTTGAGAAACCAATCGTGCTTGTATATTGTTTTATACTTTTATGTTTGTGTAATCAGTCGTCAGAAATAAGTAGATAGACTTTTTGTGGATGTTACTTTAACTTTGTTGTTCCTGTTGACGTTAGTAGAATCTTGCCTTCATAATAACAAGGACAGTTAGTAAGATTATGAATTCAAAACTCATCGGCTACATAGAGCTGACTTAGTGATTTGTGAAAGAGAAACTATTATCTTAAGCCCCTTTGGTTTCTTCTGAAAATGTTGCACAGGATGTATACATAGTTGATCCTGTTTAGTGTACAATCTAGTAAGATTGTGGGTTCTTTTTAATATTCATGCAAGTTACAGATGGAGGGAAAGACCGAGGAAGTGGAAGATATTGGAAGTGCTTCAAGTGGTTCATTTATTGATGATTCAGATGATGGGTCTTCAACTTCTGAATTAGATGACAAAACACATCCCGAGGTGAATCACATTGATGTTTTCCTTTTTACTTACTTTTATGTCTCAACATAATGTTGATAAAAGATATTCTCTCTTTTTATATCCGTAGCTGAAAATGTGCTTCCCTGATGTTAATGCTCTGAAGCTATATGGATTTATTATTGAATAAGGTTCATGTTATTTATGCAGGAACCTTTGACTGAGGAAGAAATAGAAGGTCTGATTGCTGAGTTGTTAGAAGTTGAGGGCAAGGTACGATTATTTATTATTTTACCATTAGACTTAACTACCTATTTGTACTTATACATACGTGCTCACTCTCATATGCATGAGCATTCTATATCATGCAATAGTGGCAGATAGTTTATTTGTTATATTGTTTAATGATCCAATGCATATAATCTTCTTTCAGGAATTACTCCTAATTCCTGACTTGTATCTTCTCTTTATACTATATTCAACTTCTACTTTCTCTTCATAGTTTCTTCTTTCACTGATTAATTCCTCCTCTTTCTTTTGATGAAAGAAGAATTTAGTAAGCAGAGGAAGACTTCTTCAGGCATAACTGCAGACTTAGATATTCACTTCTCGACTTTTCTGTGGCTTAAAGAAGCTGTTTATTAAAAGGAAAGTCGATAATAAAGCAGTGTAGCATAAGATATCCTTTGAGAAGAAACGAGAAAACACAGGAGATATACAAACGGGAATGACGCATTAACTCAGCAAAGCTCATCAATCTCTCTATTTATCAATAGATGACTAGGAAAGCAAACCCCCAGCTGAAGTCCATAAATTTGCCAAAGAAAGTCATTGCACAGCATAAAATAAGTGGAAGTAAAGATTCGTCCTTAAATTCTGGCATTTCTATCTAACCTTAATGTAAATAATTGCATGCTTTGCACAATACCATATGCCATGCTTCCTTAGTCTCTGTGCACATGTAATGTGGTGTGCCATCTGTAAATGTTAGGTGAGGGACCATTGGGGTGGTTAAGTAAATAGAAAGGGGAATAGTTAGTTAATTTATAACTTGTATAAGAGCGGTAACTAACAGATTGTTTTCCTTATAACTGAATGCACAAAGTGAATTTCAGTCTCTCTCTCTCTCTCTCATCTCTGTTTTCTCTTAGTCTCCTATCCCTCTTCTCCTTCTTTTTATCTTTCTTCCTACAATACACCTATCACAATGCTTATGAAGTGACATGATAGGAATCTTTGCAAATTTTCTAGACAGGATGTGTGCATCATAACTTTCTTGCAGCTTGGCTTTTTAAGAAGAAATAGCTATCAGGAAAAACTTAATTCAAACGGCAGTAATGCTTTTGTGTTAGGAAAATGTTTTTCTTTTTTATTTTTTGCACATCATCACAAGGTACGAATGGAGTTTCTCTAATATTTATTTTAGGCTGCAGAGGCTCAAGAAGCTCTTGAGGAGGAGTCTCTTAACAAAGTAGAGATTGAGGTTAGGCGAGAGTTGGAGCAAACTCTTCAGGGCGATGATGTTAGTTTCTTCTCTTATCTATCATTTTATGGTTCTCATTGTTTTTACCTTTGATTTGTGTGTTTTCACTTGTCTGTAGTTGGAATCTGCAGTTGCAGATGAGATGACTACTTTAAAAGAAGAGTGGGAAGCTGTTCTGGATGACCTTGAGACTGAAAGTGCCTACTTGCTGGTTTGCTTCTAACTTATTTATAAAAGAAGAAAAATGTTGGGGAAATACAACTATCAACTTTATGAGAGGGCTACATGTCTTTCAATTCAATATTCAAATGATATATAAGAAAAGAAAATTAAAATGATATGTAATCATAATAAATATTAAAAGGGCGGCCCAGTGCACAGCTCCCACCAGATGGGGTCTAGGGATGGATAGATGTGCGCGGCTTTACCCCTACAATCGGAGAGACTATTCCAGATTTTGATCCCGTGACCTCCAAATCACATGGCAGCAACCTCACCGCTGTGATAAGGCTCACCTTCTATCATAATAAATATTAAAAAGAGGGTTATTTAGTTAGTTATAATGTAACAGTTAGAAGGTTATAGAGTTAGTAGTTAGTTTTCCTATTCTAAGCCTATAAATAGATGTAAACTCAATTGTATTTCATCAGATTTGTTAGACTAATGAGATGGCTTAGTGCATTTCCCCTTTCCCTCTTGTTTCCTTCCTCCTCTGCTTCTCCTCTCTCTTTTCTGTCTTTTTCTCTCTGATCTCTCTCTTATTCTCGCTCTTTCTCTCTTATACAGAATTACTATTCTGTAACAGTGGATTCTTCTTCTTTCCCTCTTTCTCTCTTATCCAGAATCACAATTCTGTACAAAAAAAAGATTAAGAAATATTAAGGAAGTTGGCATAGTTTCAGCATTAGCAATGCTCTCCAATCTCTCTGCAGATCTGATAGAGAGATTTCTTCAAAACATCCATGTAGAGTGCTCTAAAGAGGGGTCATAAGCACTGCCCTATCTCACTAAACGTCTAATGTAATGGAGGTTTCCCTCAGTTACAATACATGTTTTGGTTCATTAGTACTGGTCCCCTTCTCTTTTATGTTCTGCAACTTGATGTTGCAAGGTGCTGGAATTTTGCGTGGTTGATATGTTTTGGAAGTTTTCTTGGAGCATTCATAGTTCTTTTCAAAAGTGTGCTCATCTTTTGCTCTTCTGTGCATTCATGTCGTTTTGAGTAGGAACAACTTGATATGGCTGGTGTTGAGCTGCCAAGGCTTTATAAGTGGATAGAAAGGGAGGTTCCGAATGGTTGTTTGACTGAAGCTTGGAAAAAGAGGAATCATTGGGTCGGTACTCAGGCAACTGAGGAATTTGCGGAGTCAGTTGCTGATGCTGAGAAGTATCTACAAGTCTGCAGACCTGTTAGAAGGTGTGGTTTCTGTATGGAATTTTTTATCTTTGGGCCTGGCAGTATTTAGTTATAAGCTTTTATGTATGTTTGGTGTTGGTCCAGACGACATGGTAAACTGTTGGAAGAGGGTGCCAGTGGATTTCTTCAAAAAAAAGTTGATGAATCCAGTGAACCAGTAAAGGAAAAAACTGAGGCAGATTGGGATATGTTTAACAAAATATTGCACGATGGTAGTGATGCTGATGCTTCATTTGGCAGTAAGAATTGGGCTTCTGTTTATTTGGCCAGCACACCACAGCAAGCTGCGCAGATGGGATTTGAATTTCCTGGTGTCAATGAGGTGACAAATATGTGTTTTAGATGTCTTTGGCCTTCCTATGTTAGTTGTGTATGACTATTTGACTTTTACTGAATAGGGTTAGTGTTACAAAAATAATGTAGAAATTCAGGATTCAATTTTCCGTTTAACTTATCGTTTCATAAATGGAAGCTATATTACATTGACAGACAATATAAAGGAAATAGTTTTATACTCTGATGGGTACACAATGGGATGGGAAACCTTCCCCCAAAAACTTTCTGTTGAGGTGGGAGAACCACTCCGCTTAATTGACCCATAGAGTGTCTCATACTACTTAATGTGAGACTAACTACCTTGAAAAGATTCTTGAGCTTGGTTAGGTCCAATCCAAGCCTAGCCTGTGATCTTTGATGTGTTTCAATGCATCATCTCCGCTGTTATCCTTGGCAATTTCTTTTGCTTGTCACCGTAAATCATGCGCATGTTCTATTATTCCTTAGTTTCTAGTTTAATGTTTTTCTCCGGTGAAATACATTTTATCAGGTGGAGGAGATTGACGACATTGATGGCACTTCTGCTGATCCATTTATTGCAGCTGCAATTACAAATGAAAAAGAGATAGAACTCTCTGATGAACAGAAAAGGAAATTTAAAAAGGTCTGTCATTGTTTGGGCTATCAATTATCATAATACTTTATATCACCTATAGATATATTGTATGGAAGCGTTGTTATAGCTTCTGTAATAGCTTGATTTTCTACGTTACTTATGTCTGAAAATTCTTTTATATCCAATAATTATGACGAGTGAAAAGTGAAAAAGTGGGTTGTTGGAAGATATTTCTTGTCCATTGGATTTTGATCCTACATGCTGTTGTCCATTTGTTAAAAAGCTGTAATAGTTTAGTGGACACCAATCATTATGTTTCGTTGATGTGCCAGTAGTAGAAAAGTTAAAATACTAATGGATCTTCGTCTGTTATTGTGTTGGTTAAAGAAGTTCTGCAGCCTATGATTTATATAACTTCTTTTCTAAACTCTACCATGATTTCACCTTGGAAGCTAATCATTTTAAATGGAACATGCTACTTATTCAAATGCCTGGAAAGTTTGTTGGTGGCTTTTCTTTTTAATTACCACTGCCAGGAACGAACTAATTAATGCAGTTGAATGCCCTTTTTGTCTCAATTTGCACCATGCAAGGTAACAAATTTATGGATTTACTTTTTTAATGGGAACTTGTAGTTTAACTCCTTTTAAATTTTTCATAGCATAGTCTCATTTTATTTTAAACAGAAAAAAAATCATTTTATCAGCTTGAGGTATTGACCCTGTCCATTTACCATAATCACGCACATGCTCCTACACCTGCTGATATGATATTTCAGTTCTCCGTATTTACTAGTATGTCATTTCTGCATTTTTTACCTTTCATCAGGGATCTAATTGTACAATTCTCATGAATTTCACAGGTCAAAGAGGAAGATGATGTAATTGTTGATCGGAAGCTTCGAATCCATTTAAAACGAAGGAGGTATCGAAAGAATAAAAAGCAGGTGAATTTTATGATTATGATTTTCCACTTTTTGTCCAGTTGACCCATAAATTGGATGATATCATTTTCAAATATATTGAGGAAATACTATTATTTATTTAATTATTTAATATTTAATATGAAAAAGGACATTGTAATTGGTGGCTATTAATATCTCATTATTTTATTTAAATAGTGTTTGTTTAGAATTTTAGATTAGTGATGTGACAGGGTTATTAAGATTGGTTAATACTTAATTATAAGAAACCACGTGACTTATCTGTGATTAAATTAATCTTATTTTTGCACCTTGTCATCATATCCAGTCACTGATTCTGAATTTATTTCAGAGGGAAACTATAGAGAGTCTCAAACAGAAGTCTTCATCTGTTGATTGTTCTAATCCTGATATGGAGGAAGAAACTTGTGATGATGGTGAAAAGGCGACTACCAATGAAGTTGGATGTCTGAATATGAAGAATGATAACATTAAAGATCTGGGTAGCAATTATGACCTTGACCAAGTGAAGCCTATGAATATTGGCCCTTTGCCAGAGCTCTCTAAATCTTCATTGCCTGATGTTGAACAGAGAGGTACCAAGCGACAAAATGATGGTGAAGAGTATAGTGATACAAAAAAGAGTCAGACTGTCATTAACAGTGGTGGTGAAGCTGAAGCGGTTGAAAATAACGTAGTTAGGAATACAAATGCATTAGATGATCAGTCTGAGATGCAAGGCACCTGTACCAGCATTGCTGATAGTCTTCCTTCACAGCATCTGGATAAGAAATTTTGCTGCACTATTTGTGATAAAGTAGCACTTGAAATTCACGAACATCCTCTTTTGAAAGTGATTATTTGCAGGGATTGCAATTCTTTAATTGAAGAAAAGAAACATATGAAGGTATGAATGTGAAGTAAATAGTGTTTTCAAGAGAAATTTTCTTAAAATGTGTGTTATTCAGTGCACGTTTAAGATTTAGAATATTAGTAAATATAGCTATTAGTTTTAAAAGTTTGATTACAAGTTTTTATTTATCAGCCGCCCTAATATGTTTAGTTGTCCTATTTTTGGATGAAACAGAAATTTTCTCTGAAGAGGAGAAAGTATGAAGTGTTAAGGATGAAAAATCTTCAAAATAGAAAATCAATGAATACAAAAAATGAATGATGTAACAAAGTTCTAGTAAGCTTAAAACTAATGTAGAAGAGCTGTCCAGTCATTTTGGATGTTAGAAATGTAGGCTCCCTTCTAATGCCTGTGAGCCAGGCATTGAAGGCTAGCCATGTAAACAGCTCTACCCTATAAAATATTTAAATATGAAGGTGTTCCCTTGAAAATATCAGCTTATAACTAGTTTAGATCCTGTCTATTGAGGGGATCCTTACTTGATTCAGCTGTCAAATCTGAGCTGTCCGTATTTGATATGGACGGTGAAGGAATAAGTAGGGTGAATGTTCTAGCTCAATATATTCATTGCACACATGCTGGGGAAAGGGCCCAAAGGGGCCATTGGACCTGTGACATGTCATTTGTGTTTATCCTATCTAGTATTAGTGTCCAAGTGTTGGATTTCACCATAGAAGGATCTTTGAATCTCCAAATTGACTTCTGAAGAACAAACTTTTCCCTTGTAGGAGAATGAGTAAGGAAATGACAATGATATTTATGAGAAAAGGTACTAGAAGGGTCAAGAGTCTGAACTCTCATATCATGACTAGAGGAGAAAGAATCAGAATCAATAAAAACTAGATAATTTGAAGCAAACTACTTTGTAGTTTCTATTATTCAAGTTCTTGAAGGAGAATGAAAGTTTCAAGAGCAATTAGAATTAGAAAGTTAGTAAAGATGATGAAGAAATTTTGCATTGGAGAGACAAAGTAGAAAGACAGTAAAGATAAGCTTCAGAAAAAGGAACCTGAAAGAAGTGTTCTAAAATTTTATATGAATAGTGTATTGTCCTGGTAAATGATTTGAGGTTGCCTTTGCAAGCTCTTGTGTGGTTATAAATTTATTTTGGAATCTTAATTATAGAAAGAAGAGGGTGAACTTTGGCGCAGCGGTAAGGTTGCTGCCATTGGACCTGGAGGTCACGGATTCAAATCCTAGAAACAGCCTCTCCGCTTGCGGGGGTAAGGCTGCATACATCTATCCCTCCCCAGACCCCACCTGGTAGGAACCTTGTGTACTGGGCTGTCCTTTTTTTCTTAATTATAGAAGGACTATAAATTTGGCTTTATGCTGGCCTACTATGTATATTTAATGTATTATATTTGGAAATACTGCAAATATCTCATTTATTGTCTGTTGCCTTTTAATGATAAATTTATTGAGCCAATTTGTTGTCTCAGGATCTCCATCCTGATTGCTCTGAGTGTTATTGTGCATGGTGTGGAGGAAACAATGAATTAGTTAGCTGTAAGTCATGCAAAATGTTATTCTGCAACAACTGCATAGAGAAGAATCTTGGTACAGAATTCCTTTCTGAAGTTCAGGCCACTGGTTGGCTTTGTTATTGCTGTCGTCCAAATCTCTTGCAAAGACTCTCGTCACAACTAGAGAAAGCTATGGGATCCGTCGAAACATCAGTTTCCTGCTCTAGTAGTGATTCAGACAATTCACAGGAAGAGATTAATGTTACAATCAGGTGCATTGATCCTATAAAGTTTAATTATTTAATTTGTGGACATCATGTAACCTTTATCTTATTTCATTTCAATTCCTATAGTATCAGTGTAATTTCTTGAATTTTTCCAATCTTACTTGCAATCAGGAGCACAACTTGTATTAATGTCTCTCTTCCTGAGGATTCTGATTTTGAATGTGAATTCATCATTATTGCCTTTACCATTTTAGTTTTATTTAAGATAGAATTGTTTAATGCATCCTTGGCCAAGGCCTGTGTTCTATTATTTACTTTTCTATTTGACAGGCTTACAAGGTGTAAATCTTGATTTTCTTGCCATCTAGGTTTTTAAGGAACACAAGTTGAGATCTTAGCAATTATTGCTTTTCCCTGTGTTATTGAGGATTTCAATTTTGTTAGAAGGTTATGTTCTTTCTTTCTGAAATTTATTTATTTTAGGAGTGTCTCAATTTGAAAAATTCATCGATTTTTATTTCTCTGATTTTTTCCCTGCCGTGGCTATCTTGTTTATTCATGCATTAGCGTCATAAAAAAGCCCCTAATGAATTGTGAAATTTTTTATTATGAAACGTCTTTTTTTTTTATTTGGATATCAGTGCTAAGCGAAAGCGCAAAAAGAAGATTAGGAGAATCCTTGATGATGCTGAATTAGGAGAGGAAACGAAAAGGAAAATTGCAATAGAAAAGGTTGGATGTTGCTTGCTTGGTGTGTTATGCCAACTTCTGTTTTCCAGATTGCTTATCATTCTTTTCTATCTTTATAGGAGCGTCAGGAACGTTTGGAGTCATTGCGAGTGCAGTTTTCTGCCTCATCTAACATCATGGGCTCTTCTGAATATAACGGAAATTTATCTGAAGTTGGAAGTTCTGAAGTCCTTGGTGACGCATTAACAGGCTATGTTGTGAATGTTGTGAGGGAAAAAGGTGAAGAAGCTGTCAGAATTCCTCCTAGTATATCAGCTAAACTGAAAGTGCATCAGGTTTATATTCTGCTTTTGGTTAATATGTTTATTTCCTGCATATTTTTTCCATTGTGCCTTCTAGTTTTGACTTTTCCTTATGCTTGTCCTCACCGAGATCCTTTGTAACTTCTTGGTTATAGATACCAAACCTTTCCAGGAAACAACTAGACGGGTACAGATGTATTGTAGAGTCTGAGAAATGAGCCACATTGATTATAACTTGTAAATAGTGTGGCTTATTATAGATTTTATATCTTATATTGATAGGGGTTAACATAATTCCTTTTTGTTTAGGTTTTGCATCATTATTGTATATCACTGGAAATGATGTCTTGTGCATCAGCTTGGCCCTTTCTTGTCTACTCTATTGAGTTCATCAGTTGAGAATTCTAGGATTTGGTGGTTTTCTGTCGGACTCGTCTTTCAGCTTGACATCGCTTTGCCAAGCAATGGTGGTCTAACAATATGATTAATTATTGATGGGCATCAAAGTGGGGCAGGGAACTTTGTCCCAAAAACTAGCTATTGAGGTGGAAGAATCATCTACCTTAGTACTCCATTGGGTAGTCCATACCAATTGATGTGGGAATTTGGGATCTTGTACTATCTTAGTTTCTATCAATTGGCTGCCATTGGAATTTTAATGTTCTTATGACTGCATTTTATAACACTTCACTCAAAGGGATGGAAAACCTTCCCTTAAAGCTAACTATTGATGTGTTCAAGAGAGGAGAGGGAGGAGGAGCTCACTATTGAGATGGAAGGATCACCCTACTTGAGTATTTAATCATGCTTTTCATGCTACTTGATGTGTGACTTAGGGCCTATTTGGTGCACAGAATGTATTTTAATGGAAAGAAAGGGAAGAGGAGGGAAATTTCTAGTCATGGACACATTTGGGGCCCATTTAGTACATAGAAGCTATTTTGATGGAAAGGAATAGAAAGGCAATGAATGGAAAAATTTAAACCATTGACATGTTTGGTATGCAAAAGAAATGAAAGGAAAATCATAAATTGAAAATAAAAATAAATGAAATTAAAAACAGTGAAATACCCAATTTGTCCACACTCAAAGCACAAATTTTTTTCCTCGATCAATTGAACCCCTTTATATGCCCTCCCAACAAACAACAACAACGCCTTTATCCCACTAGGTGGGGTCGGCTAAATGGATCGCACGACGCCATTGTGTTTTGTCGAAAATCATATGTTTAGATATATTATTAATCAAAAGATCTCTCTCTGTGACCTCTTTGAGCGTTCGTTTCGGCCTTCCTCAACCTTGTTTTACAAGATTTCATATTGCTTGATCAACCCTTCTCACCGGAGCATTCAATGGCCTTCGTTGAATATGTCCAAATCACCTCAAACGACTCTCTACCATTTTTCCTTCAATAGAGGCCACTCTAACTTGTTTACGTATATGAGTATTACGAATCTTGTCTTTTCTTGTATGGCCACACATCCATCTCAACATCCTCATCTCGGTTACCCCCATTTTATGTTCATGTTGTCTCTTTAAAACCCAACACTCACTACCATATAGCATTACTGGTCTTATAGTAGTGCAATAAAACTTCCCTTTTACCTTATTAGGTATTTTCCGATCACAAATAACTCCAGTAGCTTTTCTCTATCTGTACCATCTAGCTTGAATTCTGTGATTAACATCTTCATTAATTTCACCATCTTGTCGTATGATTGACCCCAAATATCTAAATTTTGTCACTTGCAGAATGACTTGCCCTTCCAATTTAATTTCCACTTCACTTTGACCTTGTCTCTTATCATAATTGCAATGTATATATTCAGATTTGCTCCTATTCACATGAAAGCCTTTCAATTCCAAAGTCTGTCTTCATATCTTAAGTTTAGAATTAGTTTCCTCCCTAGATTCAGCCAACAGAACTATATCATCTGCAAAAGCATGCATTTAGGGATCTCCTCTTTTATAGGCTCAGTTAGAATATCTACCATTAGGCTAAACAAATAAGGGCTCAAAGCATGTAGGTCAATCCTTATAGGAAAGTCATTTGTAACACCTCCAAGCATTCTAACATTGGTTGTAATCCCCTCATACATGTCCTGAATGACTTTAATATATGCAACCCGCACCCCTTTCTTTACCAAGGCTTTTCCCAAAGTACATCTCTTGGCACACAATCATATGCTTTTTCCAAATCAATGAAAACCATATGCAAATCTCTTCCTTTGCTCCTATACTTTTCCACTAGCCCCCTTAATGAATAAATCGCTTCTGTTGTAGATCTTCCTGGCATGAATCTAAATTGGTTATTAGTAATATCAGTCTTTAACCTCAACTTGCATTCAATCACCTTTTCCCACTATTTCTTTGTATGACTTATAAGCTTAATTCCTCTATAGTTTGCATAATTCTGAATATCCCCTTTATTCTTATAATAGGGATCAAAGTACTTTTTCTCCACCCATCCGGCATTTTCTTGGATTGTAAAATCTCATTAAATAATTTTGTGAGCCACAACACCCCCTCTTCATCCAAACATTTCCAAACTTTAATAGGAATACCATCAGATCCAACAGCTTTACCATTTTCCATTTTCTTAAGAGCTTTTTTAACCCCGCCAACTTGAATTCTGTTTTAAAATGAAAAATTAAAATCACCTTCTCGAGTTGTCAAATCTCCTAATCATAAGGCAACCCTTCCACTCTATCGTTGAGCAACTTATAAAAGTAAGCTTTCCACCTATTCTTAGGGCCCGTTTGGTACGGAGAATTGATTTTGATGGAAATGGATAGGGAAACAGAGATGGATATGGAGATGGGGTTTAAAAGTATGTTTGCTATGTTATGGAAATGAGTCATAATTTTTATATGAAAAGACTAAAATATCCTTCTAAATAAAAAATAAAAAACTGAACCGGTTTTTCAACGGAAAAAACTCATCCCTCATCTCCAATCTTTGAACATGGATTTTTTTTTTCCAGAACTAAGAACACATTTTTTTAGAACGCAGAGATCTAAGCTCATATCTAAGAACACAAATTTCAGTTGGTGAAATTTTTGACAGTGGCTCAGATTTTCTATCTCAGCTTTCTCAACTCTTTGGATGACGCATTGGATCCAAACCCAAACCCAAGAACACAAATTTCTTTTTTTCAGATCTGAAGCTTGTTCAATAGAGAAGGTGAAGATGATTTGCCGATGCCGATGCTCGCACACTCGCCGTCTTCCTTGCCAATAATCGCCGATGAGTGAGCAAGAAGTGCTGCAAAGGTCATCTTCCTAACTAGTAACACCGTTTTCCTCACCGACACCGACGCTCACACCCTCAAAGGTGGCAATGAAGCTTGCGATTTTCTGCAAAAGTTGCTTTGTGAAGGTTCCTTTTTCGTCCTTGCCATGCCATAATCACTGGTGCGTCAGCAAACGGTGAAGATGGGTGGAGTTAAGATGTCGCCGTCGTCTCCGGTGGGTGAGAGGAGGTAATCGTATTCGCCGGTGAGGGTGAGAACCTTTCCGATTTTGGTGAGGGGCAAATATGAAATCTACATACATGGAATTGCAAATCTTAGGGGTTGAGGGTGGAAATCAATTCTGGCCATTTTGGTGGATATGGAATTGGAAAAAATTCCAATTCCATCATACCAAACAAACTTATACATGGAATTCAGTCACAATTCCATTTCCATGCCCCCCATTTCTATCATACCAAACAGGCCCTTAATATCTCCATCATTAAACAAAACTTTACCTTCTTCATCCTTTATACACCCCACTTGGTCCAAGTTTTCGATTTTCTCCTTGTTCTTTGCAATCTTGTAAATCTTACACTCTCCTGCTTTTGTCCTTAACTCCTTATAAAACTACTCATATGCTTTATTACGAGCTTCACTCACTACCTTCTTAGTCTCATTTTTAGCCAAACGATACCTTTTCCAATTTTCAACATTATTACACAAGTATATGGTTTTAAAACAATCTTTCTTATGCTTGACTTTCTCTTGAATAGTCTCATCCCACCACTAAGTCTCCTTATGTTGCCAACCAAAACCTTTTAATTCTCCCAAAATTGCTTTTAGCAACCTTCTGGACCTTTTTAGACATATTTTCCATCCCAACAAACCAATTCAATAAAAATAATTAGAGAATCCAGGGTAAAAAAGAAATCATCCAAATCAAATAATAACAAATTCCCCCATTTAATCGATATACCAAACCCAAGAAATCATTAAAAAACTGAAATAAAATCAACAAAGTAGCTTCGTCTGCCAATGAGTTCATTAGAGCAGGTAGCCACATCTGGAAAGAGGGTAGAAGTAGATTGGAGAGTAGAGGGTTGATGACAATAAAGTCGACAGAAAAAAAAAATCAGATTTGAGTAGCTCAACGGCACAATCCTCCAACGGCAATCACGACCTAATCTCGACGATGAACATGTATCTACTCAGAGAGTCCGATAAAAGCAAGGAAGAAAGAAGACGGAGATGCTTTGGGGTTTTTTGGTCTTTTTTCACCATTTTCCCATTGGAAAATACACTTCCCACGCTTAGAAGAAGTAGCTGCTCTTCCATTATGTAGGTGAAAATGGCTTCCCATCGCAAAAATAGTTCAACGTACCAAACAAGGAAAGCTGGTGGGAAAATGGCTATTTCCCTTTTCCTTAGGCTGATTTTCAGCCAATCAAATGGCACCTTGGTATGCAAGGGAAAGGAATGGAAATCGATGAATTAAAAAAACAAAGAATAAAATATAGAAAAATAATATTCCTAAAATTCCCTTATTTCTCCATGTAATAAAAGCTCCCTTGTCTCCTTTGACCTTCATGTCACCAACCACCATCTATGTCTAGATTATCTTCACTAATACAACAAAAAGACATAAATCCACAAAAATCAACATCTCAACAGTCCCTTGTCTTCCTTGCTCATCCATGACTAGCGGTGGAGCAAGGCTAAGTTAAAACTTGCTCTCCGGGAAAATGGTGCAGCCAAACTTGTTTTGTGAAGGAAAGAAAGCTCTCTACCTTTTCCATCCTCCAATTTTCAGCCTACCAAACAGCCCCTTAGGCATACCATTTTACCTTGGTCCTTGTCAATTATAATCTTGGAAGCTGACATGCCTTAATATGCTATTATAACTAGAAGCGATTACAAACAGTTCCAAGTTTCCTTATGACGGGTATTAGGAGTAGGAATGATCCTTATCCTCGCTTGAGATCCTGTGTTCTGGTCTTTTTTTTTCCTTTGCGGTGCCGCCCTTGAGCATCTTCTATGCTTTTACCTGGATTGGTTTTTTGCTTGTCGTTCCTACCCTTTACTCACCATTCATTTTTCAATTGCAGATTGCAGGAATAAGATTTATGTGGGAGAATATAATACAGTCAACCAGAAAAGTGATGGCCGGGGATAAGGGTCTTGGTTGTATTCTTGCTCATACGATGGGCCTTGGTAAAACCATTCAGGTATTTTATTCATTCTGGAGTTTTTAATATGTGCATACAATAAAAGAATAAATTCTGGCTCTGTCAAAATTGCACATGACCATCTAAGGTGCCAGCTTCATCAATGACAGATATATGTTTTATTTTGAGAGCCTTTACTACACTTTCTTAGTAGCATACCTATACATTCTTTTATGTATTTTATTTTCTTTTCATTTTATTATCTGAAGAATCTTGTTCTTTTGCACTGATACATACGTGGTAATTTACTGTTTCTGGAATTGAACTTACATCAAGTGCTAAAGAGGTTAGCGAATATTAGAGCCATCCAAATCTTTAAGAGCCATGACAGGAGCTCGTCAACAAGTGGTGAGAAAAACGCCGACTTTTGAGGCCCAAGGGGCCACTTTGGGAACCAAAGATGCTGCACTAGGGTTAGATATATTATATATGGTATAAAAACACCTTCGAATGAAAGAAATAACCTTGTGAGCACTGAGCGGAGACTGAACACAATGAAAATAGGGCTGGACAGCTACAAAAATGTCACATAAGGCCTTGTAAGCATTGAACAGAGACTGGACACATCGAAACTCGGGCTGGACAGCTACAAAAATGTCATGAAACAAAATGAACCGGTGCCAATCATGGATTTTGAGGTGTTGGAATTTTCTTTTTTTGGGGGGGGGGGGGGTTGAAGGTTTCTGAGCAAGTTTGGACAAACAGCAGCCAAAATGTGTACAAGGTGCTGTCACGTGTTGGTTCATGGAGGTGTGGATGGTTTTTGTTGGGTGACAGCTTGTGAGATGATTGCGGGAACTCCAGTTAATGGCAGATGACTCGTTAGCTGCATTTGATGTTGATGGCACAGCATATTTCATAATAATATGATTGCACAATGAGGTGGAGGGTGTGGGAAAAGAAGAGAAAACAGGAACTTCTTATCAGAATGATGCACACAGTCACCAGTAGCTCTCATACCATGGAAGGAAAGATCACAAATGAGAATGGAAACTTAGTCAGTGAATTGACTGAATTCTGACTTACATGTGCATCTTATTTATGGTAGATGTACAATGCAAGGAAATAATGACTAATAATTACAAAATTAAATTACTCTAATCCAAGCAAACTAATCAGCCATAACCATCCTAATTATTTACAATTAGTGATAAATCGAATCATAATTTACATTATGCACTTCTATTTTTGCTGGTTAATGGTTTTGGTTTGATTGACTGGCCATTTTAGGTGATAGCTTTCTTGTACACAGCAATGAGAAGCACTGATCTGGGGTTAAGAACTGCACTTATTGTCACACCTGTCAATGTGCTGCACAATTGGCGGCGGGAGTTCATCAATTGGAGGCCATCAGAAGTAAAACATCTTAGGATCTTCATGCTGGAAGATGTATCAAGGTTTGCTTTTTATTTTGATATTTCTTTTAGATTTAATAAGATCCAAAACTGTCCCAGCAAAGCCGATTCATAGACATTTGACGTGATATATTACCTTATCCTGTATATGAAACTCTGTAACTGATTTAGTAGCTTGGCAACATTTAAAACATATTAATAAGGACCATTCTACTGAATACTGAACTTGCATCTACCACTCTATGTTGTGTGTTTTTTAATCATGTAACATTGATTATTGATAACATATTTTTGCGCACATTTACTGCTCATGGGTGAAATCATTTCATTGCCAATTTAATTTTTCTTTTGCCAGGGATAGGAGGGCAGAAATACTTGCAAAATGGAGAAAAAAAGGTGGCATATTTCTGATTGGCTATACTGCTTTTCGAAATCTGTCTTTTGGAAAACATGTGAAAGATAGACACACAGCCCGAGAAATTTGTCATGCTTTACAGGTAACACAATGTGCTGGTTCCTTTGTTGCACATGATTTTCATTTGCATTCATTTGACAATGTTTGCTTGTTACTGAAGGATGGACCAGACATACTTGTTTGTGATGAAGCCCATATGATAAAGAATATAAAGGCTGACATAACCCAAGCCTTGAAACAAGTAAAATGCCATAGAAGAATTGCACTGACTGGATCACCTCTTCAGAACAATCTCATGGAGTATTATTGTGTAAGTTTTCAGGGATGTTACAACTTGGATAACTATTAAGGCATCATACTTATTTTCTGACCCATCAGCATTATATCCGAATCAGATGGTTGATTTTGTAAGGGAAGGTTTTCTTGGAAGCAGTCATGAATTTAGGAATCGGCAAGTCTTTCTTCACTCATCAATCTGATTGTCATAGTGTTTTAGCATATGAATATCTTTGAAAATTCTCTCCTTATGTGCAGCTTCCAGAATCCTATAGAGAACGGTCAACATACTAATTCTACGCTGGATGATGTGAAGATTATGAACCAAAGGTCTCACATCCTCTATGAACAATTAAAGGGCTTTGTTCAACGAATGGACATGAATGTGGCGAAGAAGGATTTGCCTCCAAAAACTGTCTTTGTTATAAGTGTCAAGCTTTCTCCCCTACAGAGAAAACTGTACAAGAGATTCCTTGATGTGCATGGATTCACAAATGACCGGGCTTCCAATGAAAAAATGAGAAAGAGATGCTTTTTTGTAGGGTACCAGGCATTAGCTCAGGTAAATGTATATATCTTTGTACAACGTGGCATATGATTTAATTGGCAAAGCATTTTCATTACTCATTAATTAATAATCTGATATTGTAGAAGCAGTGGCTTTTGACGTTATATAAATTTATAGATAGATAAGTTAAAAACGGGAAGAAAATTTTCTTTAAAATGCTTTTGAAAGCACTTCTGTTTTACATTACTATTTTTGCCAATTATATAATTCTGTTGGAATATCTACTGCTATAATAGTAATAAGTAAATTGCTATAATACTGAATTCAAATAACCATATTGATTTTATTTTTGAAAGCTCCAAATAGCGCATTAGTTTGTCTTGTTCAAAAATCTGGTGACTAGGCTGTATAATGATATGTCAATGGCAACAAGTGATGTAGCACAAAGGCGGGAGGGAGAAGGAGAAAGAGGAAGAACAATAGAGATTGTGAGATGTGTGACAGAAGTATAAAAAACGATTCAATAAGAAATAATCTCCCAATGAGAAAATGACTATTTATAGAGCTTTAAATACACTAATTAAATTAAAATAATAACAACTTAATCCTTCTTTTGATAGCGTAATAATAACTTAATCCTAATCCTAAGTAGAATAAAATAAAACGTAATTTAAATTGATTGAAAGAAAACCTACTTTAAATTGAAACAACTACTGAAACATCAAATAATTCTAACTATATTTCCCTCCAGCAAGTCTCTTGCATTTGCTATGTTATGATTGCTTCCTGTTTTCTCCCAGTATTTGGTGACCAAAAAGTTTATTGTATGTAGTAGATATGGAACCATCCTGGGATCTTGCAATTGACAAAAGAAGAGAAGGACTATGTAAGACAAGAAGATGCAGTTGAGAATTTTCTTGTGGATGGCAGCTCTAGTGACGAAAATTCTGATTATAGCGTGCCTGTTGGAGGTAACCTTTTGTATATGTGGATATGGTAACCCTGCTCCCTCCCAATTTGCCTCATTATTTTTGTGTCATATATTTCATCTGGAGATAATATTGGTATTTGGTTGATCTAAGACCTATCTATAAATGCAGTGGCTGGTATTCAGAGATGCGCATGTGTGCATGATCAATCATTGTTAATTCGCCATCAGTGCACTGCACTGACTTAAATTAGAAATAATTTTTTTTAAAGAATTTGGGATGGTTTTTATTGATGCTGAACGAAGCCTGATTATATTTTGGTTGTTGGATGATAGTTCAGCATGTGTGTATACACCAATAACTATTAATTATTAAACAAATGTGTGTAGTTGGAACCTTAATTTTCTTCTTTTCTCAATTATGTATCTTTCTTGACATGATGTATTTCTGATCGAATTATTTATCATCTACTATTCATATGCTCATGTATACATGTTTTGCCATGTTTGTCAACTCATGCCTTACAGAGAAGGTTAGATGTGCAAATGAGTTTCTGCAAAGGAAAGACGAGAATGGCTTTTTTCTAAAGGTATGAAAAGAAGGAGTTTCTGCTGATAAATCCTGTTCTAATGCCAATATGTCAAGATATAAATGAGACGCATAGTTGCTTGGTTACCATCTTGTATTTTACTCTGTCTCCATCATTGGCTTAAAAGCATCCTTTCATTATGTTTTTAACAACCTTGTTTCAATGTTGGTGCTTCATCTGACTTTTCAGGGTTGGTGGAATGATCTTCTGCATGAAAAAAATTATAAAGAACTTGATTACAGTGGCAAAATGGTTTTGCTCCTAGACATACTAACCATGAGTTCTGATGTTGGTGACAAGGTGTTGGTTTTTAGCCAGAGCATACCAACACTAGACCTCATAGAACTTTATCTATCAAGATTACCTAGACGAGGCAAACATGGCAAACTTTGGAAGAAGGGAAAAGACTGGTATAGGTGTGTTTCGTCTTTTAGTCTGTCTAACTTGATACTCTTGTCAGTCTTTTGATGTGGCTTTGTTTTACCAATCAATAAGTAAACATTCTTAATTTCTTTTTCCTTGTACTATGTGATTGGGAATATCTGCTTTCTTCGACAATATACTACTGGGATTTTCATTTTGCTTGCATCCTTAAAAAGTCTATGGGTTGATCTGTCTTTTTGTGTTAGTTGCAGCTTACGTTTTTGAATTTCATTATCCTTTTTTAGCTTCCATCTGGACTCTCCCAAATATAGTCTTTGAAAGAGCACCTTAGGTTCTAGGCTTAAAGCTTCTGTTAAAATTACTAACGGAGACAAATATTCTTACAGTAATATTTGTGTAGATGTTTTGTAATAAAATGTGCCGTTCATGCGTTGAGATAACTGAGATCTCTTGCTGGTTGTACCATAATTTTTCTTTCTGGTTCTTGAGATCTGAGCAAAGCAGTATACCATTATATGCTATTTAAAATAATCTGTTCTTGCTAATACGGATTATTTCTCCTTGTTTTATCTTTCCCAGTTGGCAGTATAATATCTGTCTGTCTGATTGAGACTTCCAGATATTCTTAACTCTTTCATATTAGTTTTAACCATACGTTAATTATTTCCTGCAAAAGTTTATCTCAATTGACTACTATAGGAGCTTTATGATGAATACTTCCAAATTAGACAACTACTATAGGAGCTTTATGGTGAATACTATAGGCGCTTTATCTCAATTGACTACTACTTCCAGTCCTAAATGTAGGTTGCACTATAAACTAGGTCTTACATTTAGGACCGGAGGAGTACTATTTTGAGTTTTTTTTTTTTTTTGAAAATCATGTTGTTTAAACTCTAGGCTGGATGGAAGGACAGAGAGCTCTGAAAGGCAGAAGCTGGTTGAGAGGTTTAATGAGCCTTCCAATAATAGAGTGAAGTGCTGTCTTATTTCGACCAGAGCTGGTTCTTTGGGCATTAATCTCTATGCAGCTAATCGTGTTGTTATAGTTGATGGTTCTTGGAATCCAACATATGATCTCCAGGCCATCTATCGAGCTTGGAGGTAAGCTTCAGGCTTTTGTCTCACATACCAAATATGCCAAAGTAGGGAATCTATTTCTGATTCTGTTTCCTTACTCAATTTCTGCATACCAAAAAATGGGGCCTGCACTTATGTTTCACATTATAATATATATTCCTAGGTGAAAAGTTGGTAATAAGCTAAAAAGGGTCAAATGTGCATGTCATCCATAACTGATGCAGTGCAAGTTAGCAAGTACTATAATATTATCTGAATGGATTACCTCTTTGAATTATTGACTTCCCTCTGTGCTGCCAATCAAGCTACAGGTTCTCATATAGAAGGGACTCGAGTGTCTTTTAGAGAGAGTCACAGGCCCTATAGCTTTTCACATGATTAGTCATAACTGCTATTGACCTCATTCGTATTCAAATAAATTCCCCACTTGGCTCAGAATAGTTTGTCTGGTTTCAGAATGGAAAAGAATCTTCAAAGGAAAAATCCTATATGCTGTTCTTTATATCTTTAGTACCATATACCTTGATCAAAATATAAAATTTGTAATGGCTATTAATAAGGTGATAGGTGTATGATTTTCTTCGGTCAAACTATGCACTAAGGTTCACACAATTTCATTATTCACAAAAGTTTAGTTTTCTATTAGTTGATCAAGGACATGCCTGGAAATCTTTTCATGTTGCAGGTATGGCCAGAAAAAGCCTGTGTTTGCTTACCGATTGCTGGCTCATGGAACTATGGAAGAGAAAATATACAAGCGCCAGGTAATGGAATGTGATTTGGCTTCTATGGATGTTTGTGACATTCTAATGACAGTGAAATGGTTCATATAGGTAACAAAGGAGGGGCTTGCTGCTAGAGTGGTTGACAGACAGCAAGTGTACAGGACTATATCTAAAGAAGAGATGTTGCATCTCTTTGAGTTTGGTGATGAAGAAAACCCTGAGACATTGGCTGAACTGAGCCAAGAGAATGGGCATTCAGTGGAGCAGACAGTACCACATTCAAATGGAACCAGCCATTCTGATAAGTTAATGGAAAGCTTACTCAGCAAGCATCGTCCAAAGTAGGTTTTCTGAACTTGCAGCTATTATATTTCATTGTTTTGTTTGTTATGATTAAGTATATATGGCTTAATCTGAAACAAATAAATTATAATTTTGAACGGGATTTTTATTGGACTTTGATTTTGTGAACTCTCAAAATTTTGCCATGCAAAGATATATCCTTTGCTGCTAGGTACAGCTTTTACAAGCAACAGCGAGGTAAATATGTTGGATTTTCATTTTTCTGTGATACATAACCCTAAGGAGTCTATATGCGGCTGAGCTTATACCACCAAAAGTCCAAAACATTGTCTTCTAATCTGGCTTATACTGGCGACGATGTTATAGAATTTATTGAGAGCTAGGGTGCCAATTCAGCTAATAACTCTCCTACTGAGTAGGTTTGGGGCCACATGGGCGGATCTGTTAATTGTTAACAAAGCTAACTTCAGGACTTATTTGGTGTATATTATAAAACATGGGAACTATTATGATGGTATTTAACTTGTTAGAACTGATTTGCTGGCAGTGATAAATTTGAGGGATGAATATGGTAATTTTCTTATATAAAGCTTGGACAGTTAGACTGAACAAGTTTGTTTCAGTAATAGCTGATTTGTGTAGAGACAGACTTATCTGAGCAATTGAGCATGACGCCATCTGATGTGATATTTTGGCAGGTGGATTGCCAATTATCATGAACACGAAACGTTATTGCAAGAGAATGAAGAAGAAAAGCTTTCAAAAGAGGAGCAGGATATGGCTTGGGAAGTATACCGGAAAACGTTAGAATGGGAGGAGGTGCAGAGAGTACCACTGGGGGAATCACTGCCTGTTCAAAAACCACAAGAGCCAAATGCAGCACCCCCTGCACCAAAGACACGCAGCCTCTCACCAACAAGGTTGAGGAACAGTTTTGTAACACGCAAATGCACCAACCTTTCACACTTGCTGACGCTTAGAAGTCAAGGCACTAAATTTGGTTGCAGTACAGTCTGTGGGGAATGCGCCCAAGAGATCAGATGGGAGGACTTGAAGAGCAGAGATGGGAAGAGCAGCAAGGTGAAGGATAACTAACTAATCTATCTTTTGTTGTTGTAAATGGTTAATGCCCCGAGGTCAATATATGTTATTTGTAATTTGACCATTGTAAATGGATTGGGCGTCATGTTCAAAATCTTTTTTGAAGAGACCGTATGTTTACGTTTACACTCACGTTTCTGGGACTATTTTCCAATTGCTGGCGTGGCTTGAAGGTCAACCCATCTGCGGCGGAGTTACGCCTGATGTAAATGAAACATATATCATACAGTTTGATTACAATTGATCTATTTTTCATGTTGGGTTCATAATGGAAATTTGTTATACCTTGCAAACTCTTGAGATTTTCGGATTTTGAATATCATCGGTAAATCAGTTTTCAGCTGCATGAAGGGAACGTCTGACGGAGAACAATCGGTGAAACAAAAATTAGTTTGCTTAGGGCGTTTCCCCATCCCAAGAGTAGCTTTTTCATGGGCACCTGCTTATGGGTGATTTTGGCTTTTTAAGCTGTCTGGGATGGCTTTCTTTTAATTGGGTTTTTGGCAAAAAAAAAAAGAAGCAACTTCACCATAAGCCAAATTTTTTTTGTTTTTTTGCTTTTCCATCATAGAGAGAGACAAGTAGCTTATGAAAGAAATATGTTAGGTTTCACTTCTTTTTTTTTTTTTATTGAAATACCATTCTGCTCCTTATTATAAATCCTTAGAGATGAAATATTTTAGGTTCCTGAGAAATTTAATAGGTGATAATTACTTGATAATTTTTTATATAAAAATTGTAACAGTATTCTGATTTTTGTTATTCTCACCAATTAAATTTTTAGGGGGGCTTTTCCCCTATTTTTTCTAAAATAGTTCAGTATTGTAAAATTTTTCTCAATATTACATTACCTCTTTTTATTTTTATAAAATTTATGTCTTTTTCAGTCTTTTACCTTTAAACTTACTTTTCTATTAATCATTCAAAAAGTTTCTGTATTTTTCATATCAAGTTTCTATATTTTTCACAATATGTATACATATAATATATATGTATTATTTAATAAAATTTACGTATTTTTCAGTCATTTCTATCTAAACTGGCTTTTTAAAATAATCATCAAAACAAGTTTCAATTTCAGAAACTCCACACTTATACTACCGTCAATCCAAACATAAATCACATTACATAATCTGACTTTTATCCAATTTTAAGTTTGTAAAAATCAGATTGCAAAAAAAAACCACTTTTATTATCACTGTTACAAACACAATCCGGATGCTACCAGCTAAGAAAAACCAAACAAACAATCAAACTCCACTGCTCCAGTCAAGAGTCAGGGACGGATTTGGGTGATTTTGGGGTGGGTTTGGGGTTTGTAATTTTCTTTTTACTATATATAACTAGAAAATATCTAAGTTATTTTTTTTATACAAGACAAAATGATATTAAAATAGGAAGTGAAGTTTACCTCTATTAGCATTAGTATTATTTCTCTTTCTTGTTTCATTAGGCTTTCTAATTCAAATATTAGCCCTCTTACTTTTTGTAACATGTAAACTTGACTTCCTATTTTAAATATCTA
This sequence comes from Inga oerstediana, assembly GCA_963210345.1. Taxonomy (NCBI): domain Eukaryota; kingdom Viridiplantae; phylum Streptophyta; class Magnoliopsida; order Fabales; family Fabaceae; genus Inga; species Inga oerstediana. The sequence goes on along the minus strand of OY723401.1, from coordinate 706,263 downwards.
AGTTATTTGAGTAAGAGTATGTTGGAAATTAAAAAAAAGGCACCCTCACCCTAGATTACTTATTAAATAAAGCTACAGGCTTATAGTAGATAAATTTTACTATAACGTTGACAGACAATGCTGCAACTTCTATATATTTATTATTAGTTTTTATCTCTCAATAATTCAATTTTGAATTCGTCGCCTAGTGGTGATAACTTGTAACGTACTGCTCGGTTCCAATTTTCTGTGAAATTTGTGAAGTATCAGAGAAACCCTGAAGTATGTCATATCGTCATTCCACTCAAACTTTTTTTTCATAGTTCTGTACAATGCCAGACTAGATGATTGGATAACAACGAAACGATTATGTGGATTGTTGTCTTGGGTAGTCTCTCCTGTCCTTAATATAATACATATTTATTTAATTTGATTAGATTAAGAAAATTAGTTAAATAAATTAATATGATATATATTTTCTAAAACACCTTACCTAATTATCTAATTAGTTAAGTGCTTGTTTTGTTTCGTTAGATTTTCTTCTTTACTTGACGCTGTCTTGGTCTCACTAAAAGTGATACAGGAGTTCAAATAGTGTTTGGAACTGCGCATTACAAAGCAAATTCGTATTGTCACGATGAAATCAAACTCTTGCCATAAGTGAACAGAAGGAACCAATGAAGTCTTATCATTCATTTAAACTAATTAGGGCGAAAGTGTAAAAATACCCATCTACATATCTCGCATGTGTCTCTGGCACCATAAACAAACCTTGGATGCAAACATACCCATGATCTTTACAAAAAGGGGCAAAAATACCAGCTCCGTCTATTAAGGCAAATGACCGTTAAGTTTTTTTTTTTTTGTGGGCCCCACTTTAATATTTTTTGCATAATTATTTTAAGAGCTAAGGTGGAAAAATTACCTATTTACATATCCTTTAGGTGCAAAAATACCTATGATCATTAAAAAAGTGGACAAAAATGCCAACTTCGTTAATGAAGGCAAACGTCCGTTAATTTCTGGTTTTGTGAGCTCACTTTAAATAATTATTTAAAAAACTATCACCCTTTCTCTCTTCCCGCACCCTTTATCGTCTCACCCTCCAAACTAGAGCCCCACCTTCACACCGGCAATAACTCTTTCCAGCCACCCACATGGTCACCGTCTTTATACTACCTGCTCCCTCCAAATGCCCTTCCATAGTTCATCATCAAAACTTTTCCCTTCATTAACGAAGCCATAAATTAATGAACATTTATCTTCATTAATGGAGATGGCATTTTGTCCCCTTTTTTAATGATCATAGGTATTAATTAAAAGCTATGATCATTACAAAAGTGGACAAAATGATAATATGTATTAACTAAAGCAGCATTTTGTCCTCTTTTTTAATGATCATATGTATTAATTAAAAGCTTAAAATACCTCTCTACATTAAGCTTTTAATTATTACCTATAATCATTAAAAAGGGGGACAAAATACTAGCTCCATTAATTAAGGCAAACATTCCTTAATTTCTAGCTTCATTAATGAGGGGAAAAGTTTCGATGATGAACTACGAAAGGGCATTTGGAGGGAGCGGGTAGTATAAAGGTGGTGACCATGTGGGTGACCGGAGAGAGTTATAGTCGGTATGAAGGTGGGGCTCCAGTTTGGAGGGGGAGAGGGAAAGGGATGTGGGAAGAGAGAGAGAGAGAGTGATAATTTTTTTAAATAATTATTTAAAAATAATTAAAGTGGGCTAACAAAACCAGAAATTAACGGATGTTTGCCTTCAATAATGAAGCTAGCATTTTTATCCACTTTTTTCATGATCATAGTTATTTTTACACTTGAAGGATATGTAGATAGGTAATTTTGCACCTTAGCCCTTAAAATAATTATTTAAAAAATATTAAATAGGGCCCACAAAAAGAAACTTAACAGTTGTTTGTTTTAATTGACAGAGCTGATATTTTTGCCCTTTTTTATAAAGATCATGGGTATTTTTACACCCAAAAATTGTATATGGTGTCAGACACACACATGGGATATTTGCATCTTCGCCCAACTAATTAATATGCAAAACCATTTCAGACCAAACAAGCAAAATGTAACATCATTGTGGAATCCTTGAATTACAAATAAATACCGGAATCATTAGATATACAATTTATTTACATTCTCAAAATTCCTTCACCATATCTTGATAGTTTTGTATTACACTCCCCCATCAACTTCACCATAGCAACGTCTCAACAGGCTTCATAAGCTTTGATGCCCACAAGAATGGGGTGTGTGTGTGTGTGTATAACTTACAACAGCAATCTGAGGTATACATAGTTTAACATTGACCAGTGATTAGATGATAGTCAAGTGAAGCATATTTCATCTCCTAACCAATTGGCCTTCTCCTTTGGACCAGTTGGCCCCTCCTCACTATAAAGCTCCGTTGGAAACAGTTCAAAAAAGTTCTTCAGTGAAAATCTGACAAACAACGGAAGCAGATCGATCAGCTTTTTGATTTCGGAGTGTGAATCATAAAGAATGGTAGGACCCCACTCTCTCATGTACTGCAACCAACATGGCTCTTCAATGGCCCCATCACCCAGATGCTCAGCCGCAACAATCTTATATTTGATGCTTGAATCCACAACATGATTGCTTCTGCCTGCATCATTCCGTACTCCAATTCCTAGTTTGGATGATCCCTGGAGGTAAGTCCCTGGATGAGGGAAACTAGCATGCCCATTTTTTGATGAATAAACTATTGGTTTGCTCCCCTCTATAAACTCCAAATTAAACGCGTTTACCCATTCACCCCCACTATGCTGAGAGAAGAAAACAGACCATAGGTCTCCTGTAAAATTGCTCACACGAAGCGTGAAGTGTTCCCAATCCCCCACATGTTCTCCTATCCTCTCCATTGCAATGTTCAGAAATCCTACTTTGATGGTGGCAGGCCCATTGAATGGACAGAAAACCCACATTGCAATATCAGTGAACGTTCCTCCCAAAGCTGGTTTTACATGAACATAGAGTTCTGCACTCTCGATGTTTCCCTTCTTTAGATCATTTCTGTCCTTGTCGTCATCACTTGGCAAATCTATCCAAAAAGCGCCATCATTTGTCCCTCCTCTTGGTAAATTGGAGCCCTTGTAATCTATAGCTTCTCCCCCCTCACCGCCTTCCTTATATAAAAGGGCTCCATTTTTGAAAAACCATTGAACTGATGATGGCAAATATATTTCATCAGGATGGAAGAATACAGTGGGCCCATAATGCTCAATAAGTGCATGAATCTGGTTGAGATTTGGCATTGCATTTAAGGAGGAATCAAGATTCTTCAAGCATGAGATACCTATCTCTTGTCCGCGATCAAAGTGGGTACTGCAGAAGAATGTCCCGACAGATACCCCTCTTCTTCCCAACAAACACCTTTTCCTGGGTCTGGTGTTACAAACCTGAAAATGGATTCTCGAAAACCTGGAATTTATGGCTAGTAATACATCACTAACCTCACAAGTTTCTGTGAGATCTGCTCTCACACATCTAACTTGTTCAACACTGGGTTCTTCTGGTTGGGTAGTGATCATAATACCCATGGCCTTGTAACCCATTGGAGGGTTTGGCAACCAAAAGTAACCACATCCATCATGTGGTGAATCAGAGCTCCATATTAAAGAGTAGTACAGGGGCCTTTTCAGAGGTGGAGATTCTAACAAGGTGCCACGGGTATGATTAGCTTGAAGTTCAGAAGAAGTGGCTTCACGAGCCACAAGAATATATCCTCTCAGTGGCTGATCATTGGACTGGCAATAGTGACCAAGGCAGAAAAAGCCATCGGGAACCTCCACGGGTCTATAAAAAGTAACACCCTGAGGTCTCGAATCCAAGTCAGCGTAGCTCCAAACTCTCTCAAACTTGTTTATGCTCAAAACTTCTATTTCTCCGAGGCATATTCTTCCACTTGCAAAACTGCCACCTAAGCCAGATCGTTCAGATAAAGTTAAAATGAATGCTATAATATCTGATGAAACTACAAAGAAACATTTGATAAGGTTCCACTCATCAAGAAACGAATTGAGTTATTATTCCCGAATTAGACCACAATCATTTATTATACTAGCTTATCGTCAATATGAGCTGCTGTTTGCACCATAACAAGCAAAAAGGGAAAGTAAACCTGTTTCCAGCATTCAACGATTAATAAAGTGCGTGCAAAAGGTAGTTAATAAGTGTAATCGATGCGGTGGATGTGCAAAGACAAAATTGTATTATTTTTTTGCTCAAACAAAATTGTATTATTCACACAAAAAGAGGACAAAATTGAATTTAAAAAAGTGGAAGAGAGATGACGAGCAACGGAATGGAAATAAGAAAAGTAAGAATCAGAAACCTGGAGGCCACTGTGGAAGAGGTGAAGGGAGAGAGAAGGGCTGAGGGTAAGAGGGATAGAAGTGAGGATCAGAATCGCAGCAAAAACAGTTGCCCCCAAACATGTCTGCATACAATCCACTGAACCAGAAGCTGGGCAAAGTCCGCAACTTTATCTTCCAACAGTGATTTTCGTCTCTGAAAGTAACAGGGGAAGAGCTCTGAATCTACAGCGTCCCTTTTTGATTTCGAGCTCTCTCCTTCATCAGAAACTACGAATCCAGAGAGTTTCTGTAGAGACGGTCAGACGGACCAATCTCTCACCATCTCCTTCCTGCCTCGTCCCCTGCAAACCCGTCTCTCAAGTCTCTTTAAGTCCCAACCTTTATATATTTTCTATTTCTTTATCTTTTATTTATAATTCATCAGAGGAAAAAAAGGGTGAGAAAGTTTATTATTAACCATTTGCGAAAAATCTAAGGAGAATTGTTAAAAAAGATCTCATGGATAATTTATTTATTAAATGATACCTGAAAAGATATCTTATACATGGAGGAAAGATATCTGCACACGGAGGAAAGATTTTTGCATATGTAGGGAAGACTTTTGCATACGTATAGGAAAGAATTTTGCACACAGAGAAGATCATCTACACACCTGGGAAGATATTATGTACACGTGGAAGATAATCTGCACACAAAGATCCCATTTAGCAAATAAGTTGTCAATAAATAATACTAATTAATACCACATATATATATATATATATATATAGAGAGAGAGAGATGTAATTGGGAATCACGAGGTTTTGTCTGCTTACCGTCGTTTCATTTTCAGCATCAACTTGTTCATAATTCCTTGGAGCTACCAAATTTGATCTCAGTACTATTAAGCGAGTGTTTGTTAATGGAACATTTAAAAATAGTTTTTTAATTATAATTTACACTATATTAAATAGGTATATAAGATAAATTTTATCTCAATTTATATCAATAAATATTTTTTAGATACCAAACTTAATCCTAAATAAATACTCCCTCCGATCTTATTTATAAATAATTTTCTCTCTCATAAAGCATGTCCCTTTTATAAGTAACTTTTACTTTTTGTCTGAAAATATAAATTTCTTTTTTCTATTTTACTCTTATTAAATACTTATTCTCTTTCATATCTTACACTCATTATCTCTCATACTTTTTATCTATTCTCCCTCATATATTCTTTTCATAAATAGAGATATATATAAAAAAAATGATATTTTTTATATACTTATTATTTTTAATTATTAGTTCATTTTATACTATCAAAAGAAAAATTGTTTGTAAATAGGGTTTGAGAGAGTAGCGTCAATTTAGTGGGGACACCGTCATGATCGCCATCTCCCTTGTTGGGTTGGGGTTAGTAAAACGAAGACACAAAATTTATGGGGCATGGGCCATGTTCAATTGTTGATTGCTATTTGTTTGAGGCGTAAGGCCGAAAAAATAAATGAAAACGTGAAAGTGGAGGCCACATGTCATGTTTTTTTTTTATTTGATGGAGGAGGCCGTCACGTCACGTCTGCGGTGTCTGCCTTCCCCTTCCAACTAGCATGAACGCGCGGGGAGCAAATTTTAAGGGCAAAATAAAGAAAAACTTAAAAAGAATGATCAAGAAAAAGAATATTTATTAATAAGATCTTTAAAAATTGTAATTATTTTGAAGAACTAAAAATTAAAATATAAATCTTCAATTATAAAATTAACCTTGGCAAACTCCCTACATCTTCTCTTACCTCATCTTCTCAATTATTGGATGTATAGTTATCAACTAATGTTCTCTCCTCAAGCATCTTCTTTATTGTTTAAGAATTTTACATTTTAGTATTTTTTTTATTTTATAACTTTATTTCTACTGTGCATGCTGTTTCAGTTTTTTTCCCATGAAAAATCACATTTTTAAAAAAAATACTTATAAGATTTTTTGGTGATTTTTTTAAACATTTTTTAAAAAATAATAAAAGCCTAGAAAGAGGTTGGTTTGTAATATTTATAGATTTTAGAGGTTATTTTAATCATTACATCATCTAATTTCATCTAGGCACCTTATATTTGACTGTTCAAAAGTTATTCCCTCTACAAAAGATCTGATTAAGAGCAAGTGTCATGTTTATTGGCGCCAATTTCAAATGGATATTTGAACTTCAGAGCTTTGGAAGATAAAAGATTTAAGATTGAGATTGAAGATGAGTATAACTGTTACAAACGTCCAACCATGACACAATACAGTGACATCATGGACAAACTTAGACTTTGAAAAGATATATAACAGATATTTCGGAAGGGAGGGAAAAGCAATACATGATAAAACACTTGGACAGTGGATATCAAACAGATAAGTCCAAAATACATTAGACTTTATGATAAGATATGCAGATATCAAACATACACGTTAAATATGATGATTCAGGTCATATTTCTTTTTAGAAGTAAAGCAGTTGAACAATTTTCATTTTCACTGCCAAAGTAACACGTTTGAAAGTAACATGAAATTGTCAAGAATCTTAGAAGAACAGTCAAGAATTTTTGGTCAAGGTGGTTTTTTAATATATTGCATCTTTCACTCTCTATTTCTGTCACTTTTGCTGATCTTATTGCTTCAGTTACAATTAATTTTGCTTCAACTACAGAAAATTCATGGAAAAATAAGAGGTTCACAATATGCCCCTAATGTGTTTCAAGCACCAGTTGAACAATAGTCCAATCGTACAAGTGCTAAATTAAAAAGACAAAATTATACTTTATACAAGTATTTCATAAAAGTGTCATAATGTGAAACCATTTTGAGGTGTGGGTACTGGGTAACAAATCCAATAATACATGAAACATCTAATTTATTATAGTACTTATACTTCTATTAATACTCAAGTCACTAATAAAGTGCATGAATGCCACATAAAGATGGTATGCATACAAATTGGTCAGCATATTGAAATTCACAGAGACATAAGTATGTCATCTGTTCATCACCATGTAATTGGAATTAGTGACAAATTGAACTAATTCCTATATGTTAAGATTATAGTCTTCCCCTTCCAATTTGGATAAAGGATCCGCAGTGGAGCTTCCACTCTTCGACAATCACCATTTACGTCCTTGCTTTATGAACCTACCACCTACCACATTGTTTTTTATTACCAACATCCACTCTTCATGTAATTAGGTTTAACTCTGGACAAACGAACCTTTAAGGAGTGAGGTTATATGTAGTGAATGTGAATCAGATATGGCATGGGGACAAATTTGACGGTGGGGATGACTCTGATGAGATTAATTCTGATTGGTGGACATAATTTCAACGTTTGACAATGGGCACTCCTGTACAGGAGGTGTGGCCCAACTAGTACAGGCTTCTACTTGGTCTGGCAAGTGAATTATATTGGAAGTGGGCTTGGATGTGGAGAAATGGTGACCTAGCTAGGTCTTGTATTTAACCAAGCCCAGCACGGTACATGGCCAAGCTGATTCACGTGTTGGCGCATGCCATGGGACTATGGGAGCAGCATTATTTTATTTTTTTTGCTCAAATGGGAGCAGCATTATTCACTGATGTCATACAGCACTCTTGTTTTTTTTAAGGAAAAGTGCATTTAGGTCCGTAAGAAAAAATATGATAAAATATTTCTTTAAAATCTTAAAATTATATTTAAGTTTCGTGAGACTTTTTTATAATAAATTTCAATTGTCTAATACCCATGGAGTTGTTAGTGCAAGCGCCCTTAGACTTGTCGGTGATTACCTCTAGGTGTGTGTTTGGTATTGTTTATTGAGGGTCAATAAGCACTTATTACGTAAGTCGAGATAAAACTCCTTTCACATACTTACCTCGTATACCGTAAATCACGATTTATAAGCACTTATTGCCCAAAAATAAGCTATCCCAAAAGATTTATCAGCAAACACTCATGAACTTATCAATAAAATTGAAATTTATTATAAAAAAGTTTTATAGAACTTAAATGTAATTTTAAGATTTTAAGGAATAATTTTCTCATATTTTTTCTTTTACATGACCTAAATACAATTTTTTCTTTTTCCTTATATTATTATCTGATATTTGCCCCTCCCGCTAGACCTTCTCTGGATTATGTCATACAACAATCCATTTAGCACCCTTTGCATCTTCTTATTCATACATCTCTCTCTGCGAAAAAGCGTATTGAAGTAACGCATCCATTTAGAGAAGTAAAGAACCTATACCTGCAGATAGTAAGACGCTGGTTTAGCCAAGTTTCTCCTAAAAGCGATATGGCTCTATTCATCTATCGATGCAAGTCCCCGTGCTGTTACAACTGAAACTGACACAAACCCACTCTCGGTATACACACACACACACACTATATTGCACATTAACGGGAGCTTTTGGGCGTAGTCATATAATTACTTCCCAGCTAGTTGGAGCAATCAGAACGCGGGAGTCCAGTACTGCACGTGCCCTCAATAGATACTGGTATAGGCCTGGTTTTCTGTTTGACTTGTCGTGTTAGGAAAGAGAGGCGTGTGCTATGAAGCCACGTGTGGGCGATCAGAAACAGCCTCCTAGCTAGGCTGAGCTTCAAATTCAGTGTATGCACGCATATATACATTAGCTTCTCTATCCCATCTTTTTGCCCACGTTTCTCTTTCCCATCTGATATAGGAGTATCCAGATTCCGTGGAGCTGGAAAAATGTTACATCCTCGTCTGCAGCTTTTTGCGAGAGTGTAGAGCCGCCGTTAGAGCACTGTTGTAATTGAATACGACATCTAAAAGAAAAGAGGCAGAAACGTCCTCGGCTTTCCCAACCCTCTTGGATAGCTCCTCCTCATTCCTGAAAAGATACAATGTATCATTTTGTCATTTGCCCTCGCTACATCATCATTCATCAGTTCATAAGGTCAAAGCGACGCGACCCGACTTTAGTATTAAAGGGGAAAAAATGATAGAAGCGGTAACGATTAAATGAACAGAACAATAAAACCAAGCCTCACAAACGCATCCTAATCATTTCATGGGCGTCATGTTCCCCAGTTGCCGGGACCCAGTGGAAGAATTAATACTCCGCTGAGGCTGACGTGGGGCTCAAAATTCAGTGGGCTGCCTGCTTCCTATACACTCTGTCTTCTGTTCAAAGCAAGAGACGACAAAATCGGATCCTCAGTCCTATGTCCCGGCTTCCCTTCTTGGGTGGCATCAAATTCCCCGTCCATTCTCTGTCCATGCTTTCATTCATTTAATTCTACTTTCCTTTTCCTTTCTTCTCCTACTTTACCCTTTCCCTTGCCTCAACATTGGGTTAAACTTTCAACCTTTTATATTTACCTTTTATTCTTATATGTATGTATGTATGTGTGTGTGTTTTTCCTTTAAATTCGTTAGCTATCAGTAAATACGACGGCCGAATCATGCATATATTGGCCAAGAGAAATGCGCCTTAGCCAGCTGACGTATCTAATTGTTGACGGGCCCTCACAGCTAGATAGATTGGATTCTCTCATGATCATTTTTTCCAATTCTACATGATGACTACATAAGGCCAGGCACTGATATACCAATTATTTTTTTTGGATGAGAAAGGGAATTGGGGGGATCATAAGGACCTGAACTCTATCGCTCAATTATTAGTTTAATATTATTGTTGTTGCAATTGTTAGGGAGGGTGAAGCAATAATAGATACCGGGACTAATTATGGAACATAATTTAGTGTATGTTTTAATAAGCTCTAAACCATAGTTTTAAAAATCTTTTTTCGTAAATCGAAATAAAATTCTTTTTATATATTTATCTAATAAATGGTTAAAGTAATTCTTCAAAAAATTAATTTAAATACACACTTAATTAATGGTGCTTAATTTGTGGGACCCGTGAAGGGATTGCGAATGTGGGATTTCGGGATCGGGGCTTGATTCTATGGTGGCGGGTGAATGCAAAGCCTTTTTGGAAGGCTATATAGGGTGGGCCCGCTCTGTTATGATTTATCAGACACGGACGGACACAAGTGGGAACTTCGTACTTGGGTCCATGCATGACATCACTGATTTGTTTCTTTATTTATTTTGTTTCAATTTCCTTTTTCTCTCTGCAAATTGCATTCCGGACCAATGGCTTTTTTGTTTAAAATTCCTTTTAATTTCTCATGAGTGTTCAGATTGTTGTCATTCGCTGACGAGCTGCCTTTATGAGTTGGATCCAACAGGAATAAGTTAATCTTATTCTGAGTTCGTAATTTAAATTCTGGGCATGTGAGGGCCGTACGTTCGCTGGGGACAGAGGCTGGCTTTTGCCACGCTGTTCCAGTCCAATTCGCGTGAATAAAAAAAATCATAGAAGCACCCAGTACAAAATATGCCAACAAGGCGTGCAATTCAAGGTTGTCACCTACTCAAAATTCAGTGATAAAAAGATCTGGTTAAAAAAAATGTGGGAAAGATTTTAGGAATACATAAGAAGACTGTTTTTATAAAGCATCACTTAAAATAAGTAACTCAAAAAAAAACCCCGCCCTGGTTACCTTATCTCAACCATGTTCAGTCAATTCAAGTCAATGTGTGGGAAGCTTGACTGTTCATATACTCGCTGGTACCTTGTAGTGCTAGGATAGGAGCGAGGAAGGCAGCACCAAAACGCATCGTAATAGACCAAAGTTATCCATTACTTTTGGTTTTCGCGTGCCCAAGCTCACATGACTTGGTAGCGCAAGAAAGGGAGAACAAGACTAACCGGAAACTTGCCAAAAAGGATTATCATCATAATCATAATAACGACGATGATTAATGATTACGCCAATTTGGTTCCTTCCTCGCAGCCTTTCACCACCTTTTTAAGCCAACGAATGCAGGCCAAGGCACAAGTCAACACTCGCCATCGGAGTTTATCCCCATCCGACGGCCCATAATTAACAACACCATACTCTTTCAGAGAATTTCCCCCCAATCATGCCAGTCAAATACAAAAAGCCTCGTACGTCTCTCTTATTAGACGGATAGAGCGAAGCTTGGCTTCTGAAGTTGTTTATAGGTAAATCCGATTCCATAAAGCCCAAATCACATCCATTCAAGCTCCTGCTTAGCTACAGCATCATTCTCATTCCCTACTGCCTCCACTTCCCTTTTCGCATCTGCTTTTGCTCAGATTCCCAGCTTATCCAACGTAATACCTGCTCGTTCTGTTCCCTCTCAGCTCCAGGTCAGCTTCCTACCCGCCCGCTTCGAGTTTTTGCCGATAACGCCGCTTCTTTTTTGCTTTAATTGGGATATTTTGATGTTTTCAATACACCGTGGAAACTTCTATTCCTTGTACTACTCTGTTGTTGTTGTTGTTTTTTTTTTTTTTGGTAATTTGCTTGATTCTGTACTGTGGATCTTGATCTGTTTTACTTTTCTCTGAATCGAGTCACCTAAACGATCGTTGATAGGGCTCGATAAATAAACATTATTCTGTTGCGTTCCTTCCTCGCTTGATAAACAGTTTTATTTTGCTGGTTCTGATGTGTTTAGCGAAGCAGTGGCTCTGCTTCTTTTGTAATAAAACGAAAAAAGAAAAAGAAAATGATTGAATGGATTGTGGGTGGGCGTATCTTTTTCTTTTTTACTGGTGGTCTGGAATATCTTAAATTCGATAATTGTACTGATGGAGAATTCCGTCAGGATGGCCCTCGTGGAAATGAAGGCTTAAGTATCTTGTGTTCAAGACTGATAACTGCATGATTTAACTCTAACGGTCCGCTCACCCCTTTTCTATATCACCGGTCCTCGTCTCCCTATCGTATTGGCTCTGACTCCATTCTTTTCTTTTTTTTTAATGTATTAAAAAGTTTTGGTAAGCAATAAATTGAGTTTGCCGGGATTCACTCCATTTATCTTGTTAGAAGCTTATGCTAGAAAATCGTTATGGAATTTTTTTGGGCTTGACCAGCTTCTGCTCCATCCATCAAGCCAAATGAAACCTTTCTTCCTCAAAACGCCTTTAGTCTTTCGCTAGAAAGGGATTCGGCTTTTTAATATCTCCTGTTGACTCCTGCTCAAAGTTGGCTGATATTCTTATTGGGCACTGTTCGTTTACCAAACCCAAATAAAAACAACAAAAAAGAAAAGTCTTGTCTTTCCTTCAATAATATTTTTCAAGCTTACCATGCACTTGAATGTTGTCCCGTGGGTGGCACAATATTACTTTGCTATTCCTGTTTGACTCCTGCAAAGAATTTGTTGATTTGTGTAGTGCGGTATCTACGACTATTCATTTATTTTGGCCGACCTATAAGTACTCCTTTTCACTTCTGTATGTTTACAAATTCAGAAGTATTGTATATTCAGACTTCTGATTGCATATTTGGGCTTAATATCATCAGAAGTATTGCAAATACATTATGGGCTAACCATCATTATTTGTATCTGTTTCCTGGTGTTGTTTTATTCAGAGACACCACAATCTATGCTCATGACTAGTGACATTAATAAAACAGGCTCATGATGAAATTACTATATATTTTGTTATTAGTGGTTGAGTACTGACATTCTACTTGCTTTTCACATCAGGTCAGACAAAGCTGAGTCACTTGGGAGACTTCAGGGTAATGTCTTCATCTTTTCCTCTTCTTCCCACTAGTATTGAGGACAAATATATGAAACCTCTGGATTCTTTTTCCTCTACTGCACGAGACCTGAATGCAAATCCTGCCTCAGTGCAGGCTGCTTCGTCAAATTCCAACCTCAGAAGTGGTGGGCACATGTTTTCATCACCTTCTAAATGCCTGAATGACATATCTTTATCCTCAATTTCACAACATGATAAACACTATCAAGATTATCCCTTCATTTCTAAGACATTGAGAAGAGATGATGTGATGCCCCGGCTAGGAGCTTCCCTTACTCAGAGTGGGGAAGATGCGTCTTTCCCACCTTCACATTCTTCTCGTCCAGAAATACATTCGGCAGCATTCATTTCTCAACCCCCGGAAAGTGATGATATTTCCTGGGGACCAGATCCCTTTCAAGATATTCTTAATCTCTCTGTAAATGATTCTGTCCAGAATGATCAGATGGAAAGTAGTTCTTGTTACATGTCTGATGACAACACCAAAAAATCTGATTTTGCGGAGTGGGTAGATCAGTTAATATCAGTTGATGCATCTCCTCATCCAAACTGGAAACAGCTTCTTGTTGACGATAATGTACCAGATTCAAAATCAAAGGTTTGTTTGTCCAACTAAATTTTGAGGACAGATGCTTTTCTACGGTCTGATCACTCTAGTTTCCACACGTGAGCTATTTTGTGATGGATTAAAAAAAATATAGTCAACTTTGATGCTCTTCCCCTCTTGTAGATGCTAAATACCTTAAGTGACATGTGTGTAGGTCTTGAACCTTCTAGTCATGGACATAATTGCAGTTCCATAAAGCATGCCATGCGGTTCTCTCCATGTTTCCCTTCCTTTTACTTCTTTCAGCATGTAGAAATTATGATGTGTTTAGAAGCTTAAAGGTGCTTATTTCTATTTGCAATTTGTTTCGTTATTATACGCATTTCATTTTTGTGTATATAGTCATGGTGCATTTTTTCTTCCCTTTCTATTTCCTGGTTCCCAATAGTTTAAAATATCTTTTTATCGTGTACATTAACATTGGCCCCAGGTTTCTTTTATTTACTTCTCTTTCTATTATATAAGATGCTGAAGCATATCCTAATTTCTTGATGCAGGAGACCTACATCGCCAAGCAGCAGCATGCACCATCTGGAGAAGTTAATGTTTCTCCTACTTCAGCGTCAAATTCACAACAAAGTAAGCCTAGAATGCGTTGGACTCCAGAACTTCATGAAGCTTTCGTGGAAGCAGTGAATAAGCTTGGTGGCAGCGAGAGTATGTTTCCTTCTATTTGCTCTCAAACTTCTTGACCTTCTCATAGGCATTGATGTTTTACATGGTCCCATTTTAACATGCAGAGGCTACACCCAAGGGTGTTTTGAACCTAATGAAAGTTGAGGGTCTTACTATCTATCATGTGAAAAGCCATCTACAGGTAGAGTTTTGTTTTTTTAAAGTTCCTCTTCTCTATAGCTGTATTATCATTGGCATAGATAGCTACACTAAACCATCCCCTCTTTGTTGTCTTTTTTAAAGGTTTTTTCATGAATTGCTTGTTATTTTAATTTCAGAAGTATAGAACAGCCAGATTCAAACCCGAATCATCAGGAGGTATGTGCATGTGTTTATATAATAACTCCACTGTTTAATATAAGTTGTCCTTTCTCACATTATATGTATATAGACATTCCCTTTTGTCTCAAGATGCAAATTATGAATGGACTGCCCTTTCCTATCTGCAGGAGCTTCTGAGAAGAAGTCGACATCAACCAAAGAAATGAAATCTTCAGATTTGACAGCGTGAGTATTGCCTGTCTAGAATCTTGTCCGATCATAGTGACCCACAATTGTTGACTGATCTCATTTATAGTGAGATTGTTGCTCTTTTTGTATGCATCTAGCAGAGTTCGTTGCTTACTGAATGTAAATTTACTTTAATTTATTACATATATTTGATTATCTCATTGCAATCCTTGTGTTTTAAATATAACATTACAGTGTTGCCCAGAACACATGTATCCGAAAAATGGTCCTGAGAAGAAGTTCTAGTTTTACTATAGCAATAATACCTATTATTCCCATTTACAATGTCAACAGTTGCTCCATGTGATTCTGTTGCATTAAATTTAACAATTAATGATCAAAACCGTATTTTGGATTTTGGTTGATGTAGCATGGGGATTACTGAAGCATTGCGGTTGCAGATGGAACTCCAGAAGCGGCTTCATGAACAACTTGAGGTACTTAAAGATCACTTTGTTCTACTTCTGGTCCAAAATTTTACGTACTAAAATTGCAAGCCAAATATTGGTTGCACATCTCCATGGATCACAATAAATGGGTTTTGTTAGAAATTAAACTACTTGAATGTGTTAATACAGGATCTTAGTTGAAAAGGTGTATCATACTACTTTTTGCCTGCATGAAGCTACTTGTGTTTAGATTGTGGAAGTTCTGTGAATATTCGTGAGTTTAACTCTAAGTATCATCGTACCCTTTGGCCAAAAACAAAACAAAAGAGGGGGGGGGGGGGGGGGACATTCTACCCCAGGTTTTCTGGTCGGGCTGGGGTTCTTACAGTTTAATTTAGGGCTGTATACCTTGTAACTATAGAAGAGGATAATTTTTTGACTTGGTTTAAAGGGGGGCTCGCTTTAAGTTTTGGCATATTCTGATGCTATAGTTGTTATGCAGATTCAAAGAAAGTTGCAGATTCAAATAGAAAACCAAGGGAAGCGTCTTCAGATGATGTTTGAGAAGCAAAGAGGGATGGAGGACAGCAAACACAAAACATCATCCCCCTCCTCGGACAAGCCTATGGTATTAACTTCCCCCACGAATGAGGATCAAGAAGCAACAATCATGGGCGATGAATGTTCTGAGGATGCCTGCACAAAGCAAGAGGTGGAAGAAACTAAAGTTACTGATGAAGAAGAGGTGGGCTATGATCAGTTGGGTGCACCAGCCTCCAAACGGGTGAAAAGTGTATGACAGCAGAATTATCTAACTTGTGATGGATGGTATTTAGTATTGCTGCTTCTAGGAATAGCATGTTGGAATTGCCCTGTTGATTTATTATTCATTATCCGATTTGGGTTAAACCTTCGAGCAGACTGTGTTGCTCCTGACATTTGCTGTAGATAAGGTTTTATATATATTTTTAAAAAATAATGCTTTCTGATTGTCATAGGAACGTTAAAATGTTGGATATTGCGTTGAAATGGACTTGCGTTGGAACCTAGAAGTGGCAACACGGGACATTTTCAGTCAAAAAAAAAAAAAAAAGCCCTAATGAGTGTTTATGAAAAAGCCCTCCAAACGTGACAATGTTACAAGTTTGGCCCGTCAAAAAGTTTAGATTCACAAAATACATGCTAATGCCCTTAACAGCCCTAATGAGTGTTTATGAAAAATCACATTCTCATGAATTTTAGCCTGGAACAAATTATAAGTATTAAAAAAAATAATCACGCTTCGGCATTTGAAGATTTTAAATCCTTATTACCCTTGACAAACAATGATATTCAGCATGTTTGGAGGGACAATTCACAGCCCAATCGCGGATCCACAACGTTTGGTCCAAAATGAGATGTTTAGATGGACGATCAGCTTATGGTTCAAATGAGATTTTTCGTGCGATTGGGATAAGCATCAAGTGGAGCTTATAGCTTCTAAATAATCGCCACTTTCGCTCACCACGGCAAAAAAAGCTTGAAAGAGCCAAGGGCTTGGAGTTGGGCACTGTAGGGGCGAGAACCAGAGAGTGTGTTTGAAAGGAGAGGGAGGACGTCGACTGCACACCGTCATTCTTCCACATCACCATCTCCTTCAAGCTCCACCACCTTCTATTGTCTTCACCAACATCGCACTTCCATTTCCGATGGCTTCCAGTGTCGGAGAAGCACCGTTAGACTGAGAGAGAGAGCGCTGACAAGAGCTTCTAACGTGATTTCCTTCTCACCTTGCTGCCGACCCAAACGGCATTCCCCTCACCATACTTGACCGTGATACAGTCGAGAACTCCGACCCCCACTTCCGACGACCATCATAGTTGAGAGAGGCAGAGTATAGAAATGAGATAAAGAGAGAACCAAGACACGAGAAGGAGACACACGGCTAAAAGGAGGGAGTTGAACGCTTACAACACAAACCAGAGTTTTTATTTATTTTCCAATGAAGTTGATTTTTCAGGCGAGCTTTTTCTTCATAGTTCTAGCGTCTTTTCTAATTAGAACATCACAGCATCCTCATCCATTGGACTCGTATAATTTTATTAGAAAAAATTTTCAAACTGACGTGGACTTTAAGAAAACAGATGAGAATATAGTTGATGTAGATAATAATTAAGATCACTAACCATCATCGGTTATATTTTATTTTATCAAAAACTCTAAATTTGTATAATTTCTACTTTATTCACATTTTTATTATAATTTTAATGCATTTTATAAAAAAGATAATTCTCTTAAATATTATAAAAGTCACTTATGTAAAAACCAAATCAAACATTTTTCACTTTCATAAAAGCATTTATCCAATCACCAAAACAAATATTAATCATTTTACCCAATTTTATTTTTTCCCAATCTTAAAATTTTATAAATTAAATTAAATATAAGCCATTTTTCCCTTGTTATTTTAAACACACCCATTATAAATTCCAAAATTTAAATTTTAGCCTGGAGCAACAGTTTTATTTGCAGAATAAACATCCCACAATCAAAGCGCCGAAGAATTGACACCATCATGCATGATCCAGCCCCAAAATAAAAATAAAGATTAAAGAAAACAATTCTGGAATCGTCTCCAGGAGATCCACCAAACTCGCCTCAAAATCAAGAGAGGATATCAGATTCAGAATTGTCTCGATCTCCCTTTTTCCACTATCAACACTTCTAATTAACGAGTACCTCTCTGCTTTTGGATTCGACCCCAAGATCTTGGCGACTCTGAATTTATGTTCCGCCCTGTATAACTCCAGTAGCTCCCAACAGTACCTATGATCGGCGTTTCATCTGGACTTCGGCTTTTCGACCTTCTCGAAGGTTTGCTCGATGCCGAAAACTTCCTCAGCTCTTCCACGCTTAACGCTCCAAGGATTGGCCTATCTTCATGACTCACCGGGGATACCGAACTCCTTTTACTTATAGGTGTGCAAGCTCCCACAGAATTCGTACCATTCTTGGAGTCGGGTGTGGTGACCAACCAGCTCGAGAGGCTGGTCTCGACTCCGATTTCTTCTTGATTTTCATCATCGAACTTCTTGTGTCTTGCTATATCATTTGACACCTTCAAACCACACTCTCCGCTCTTGGATATACCAGTGATATCTTTCTCTGAAGTGATGTTGTTCTTTTCGCATTTCAGTGGCTGCGTTGCTGTTGCTTTCTCCACCCTCCCTTGAATTATATTTTCAATTGGATTCAGTATTGGGGAAACATTTTGAATCCTCCCACCGCTGCCGACGAAGGATTCTGTGCCACGGACTGGCATCGGACTGTTTACTTCATTCTCCGCCTTTTCAGCTCCGGAAACTTGTTTTCTAGAATCAGTGGATAGAGAAAACAATGATTCCGAAGACTCTTCTTGAATCCACATCAGATTAACTGCCCCGTCACCCTCGCCTCTCTCCTCATTGTCAGCATCATCATCATCATTAACGAATTTATCACCGAAGTCCTTTTCACACAAATCAAAATCTTCGCATTCCTCGTCGGAGCAATCTTGGTATCTATACCGAGAGAAGTGAGATGACTTTCCTGATGCTACGGAGCTGGGCCATTCGCTTGCTTGAGGCGATTCGTCTTGGTCTTGTTTGTTTTTATTCGAATCCCGTATTATTTGCTGGGCAGATGGCTCTTCATTGGTATTTTCTTTCAAGTCAAAGTTCACTTTCCTCTTTGCATTCCATTTTGATGTCCCTTCAAGTTTAATTATGAACATATCTGGGCTATCCTTGACTTTGACAGGCATTCCTTGAGGAAGATCTTCCTCTGCTTTGACGGGCTTTTCCTGAACTCTGTCGGGGCTTGACCCAAACGAGCCAAATCCCTCGTTTGTGCTTGAGGTAGCATCCCCAGGTGGCATTGGACTGTCAACTTCATACTCGGCCTTTTCAGCTGCAGAAACATGCTTTCTAGAATCAATGGATAGAGAGAACAATGACTCTGAAGATTCTATGGGAAGCGATTTTCGATTAACCTCATCCTCCTCTTCATGTTCATCTTCCTTCTCATCCTTCAGGCTGTCAGCAGTGACCTCGGGACCACAATTTATGTGAGGGGTTACTTCTTTCTCTGTTTTCTCTGGTTCTGTAGTATTTTCCTCCAACTTTTTTACCTCTTTGGCACATAACTCTTCATTTGCATTGGCATTCAGGTCGTGCTTAATTTTCTTTATGCCCCTCCCAGATGATTGCTTTTCAAGTTTTATTCTGCACAAATTAACAAGCAGCTAAATGAGAAGAAAAAGGGAAAAGAGAGAGCTCCGCAGGTCAGTATCATTAGCTTACTTTGATTGTGTGTGAGTAATGGGTTCTTCAACAATCTGGTGCTCTGCGGGTTGACGCTTAACATCTTCATCTGCTACATGAGTCTGTAACCATATAGTTAAAGAAAATAAGCATATAGAGAGAGAGAGGCATGGATGGAACAGAAATCATGTGAAAAATGGAATAAATGAAAGAGAGAATACTTGATGTGGTGAAGGAGTTGCGTGAGGAGAAGGAAGGTGTTTGCGGCGTTTGGAGGCACCAAAACAAGGTAGAAAGCACCCCATCATTAGGCGCTGATATCTCCTGTAAAGTGCCTTTACATCTAAACAAGAAAACGGTCAAGAAAGGCTTCAGGACCTGCTAGTCTTGAAGGACTTTCAAATAATTTGACCGTTGCGATTTTTGTTATGGGCTTTCAAAGTTGGGCCATTGTGCTACATTTAATTGACCCACTCACTTGCATTGCACAAGTTTCTTTAAAATTTAATGGAACTGAACTTCCCTTTAATTAGGCTGCGTCATTTACAACCATTAGGATATGCACGAATTTCCTAAAATCATGAAAATTAGTTAAGATTAATTAAATATAAAATATTTTTAGAAATTAGAACTTTTCAAAATTACCCACAATCCAGCTAAATCCGTTACTTAAGCTGATAATAAAAGAGAAGAAGACATTTTTAAAAATATGTTGTTAATGTTTTATTAAATTTTGAAAAGCGTCTTGTGTTAAAGACTTGGTAAGACCAAAATCATTTACTTACATATTAAGCTGCCTATGCATAATTGATCAACTGCGCAACTCATATTTTATATTTTGTGCTGTCCACGCCTAGTTTATTATCAAATATGAGTTGTGCATTATATCTAAATTATTTAATTTAATGTAAATATTCGTTTAGGATATAGCATGACGGATTAGAAAAAAGATGCAAAAATAAAAATAAGTTTGCATTTGAAATGTTGAACGACCAATGCATGAAAATGCAACTTAAAATCAATCCTTTATTTTGAAAGAGAAAAATTGACATGTTCAGGACAAGACAGAAAAAAAATTGAGATGTTATATTATTTTTGAGAAGTTATATTATTCATGATTTATAAATAATATGATTTTTTTTATACATCTCACGATGTATCTAAAATTTCTGCTCATTATTTATAAAATAATTTATTAATATCTAAGTAAGTTCTGTTGAGATTGAAGGCAGTTTGTTAAAAAATACTCAAATCGAATTTAACTATAATTGCAATAAAGTTTCTTAAATGAAATTTATTAAGAGACACTTGAGCATGGAGGATTGGGCAGGGCGTAGGTTTGAGGCGTTAAGAGACAGGTGAAAAATTCATACAGGGCTCGTGTTGTGCCGTTGACCGACCTAGTTTGTGTATCACAGTTGAAGCATTGGGGATGAAGCTAATTAATTAGCTAAGCCACATTGATTAATTAATTACTCTCGGCAAAAAAAAAAAAAGATTAATTAATTACCAATTAATTACTAATTTCTAGGGGAAGCTATTCTCTTGGCGCTTTCATCCACCAGATCCATCAACTTTTTTACGCCTTCCTCATAATTATTATTTTTGGGTTGTTAATATAAGGGCCAACTAACTTTTTTTTTAAAGAAGAGTAAAGAAGATAAATAAATAAAATCATAATTTATGTTGTATATCATTAGATTATATATCAATTTATAAATCAAATAAATTAGTTAACAGAAAAACAAAAAATATAAATATGTAATTTAATTAAATTTCTTAATCTATTAAAAAAAAAGTCAACTGCCCATTATATTTAGAATCGAAAATAGTATACTATTTGCTTCTTGGATCTACATGTTGTATTATTATTATTGTTACTACTATTTTTTTTCTGGTCAAGATTATTGTTACTCCTCGTACTTTATATTTTACTCCCTCCAATCCTAATTATAAGATAAAGTTGATTTTTTTTGGAGAAATTAAGAAAATTAATTAAATTACTTTAGAGTATTTTTATTTTTATTTTTTTCTTCAAACTAATTAGTTTGACTAATAATCTAATATATAATCTGAGAATACATAATATATGATATGATTAAATAACTTATTTAATTTCCTTAATTTCTCTAAAAAATCAACTTTATTTTATAGTTAGAACATGATATAATATAAGCGTCACACATAAACGTGCGGCATATCTTATTTTAAGCACATACTAAAATAAAGGCAACGCTGCATCACGTGGACAGCTATGCGAATATATATTTTTTCAGGGTCATCCAATAAATAATACTCCCTTCTGTCCTAATTACCACTCTGGTCCCTATTATAAGTTCTTTTTGACCAAAAAATTTGGTCCTATTTATAAGTCAACTTTCAGTACATAAATGAGCTTATGACAATTTTGTCCCTATTTATTGTACCCATAAAGAAATAATTTAAAGAGAGATAAAGAAGAAAAAGTTGAAAAGTACACATTCATAAATGAGGGTATAGTTGGAAATTTATCCTATAATCATTGGGTTAACTACTTTTTCTTGGTATGTGGGATTTAGGTAAAAGGGACTTATAATAGGGACCAGAGTGGTATAAGACAAAGTTGACTTTTTTGGAGAAATTAAGGAAGCCAATTAAATTACTTTAGAGTATTTATATTTTTATTTTTTTCTCCAAACTAATTAATTTGACTAATAAACTAATATATAATCTAAGAATACTAAAAATATGAATACTCTAAAGTAATTTAATTGGCTTCCTTAATTTCTCCAAAAAAGTCAACTTTGTCTTATAATTAGGACCGGAGGGAGTATTATTTTTACAGAAACTACCCGGGACATTTTCAATTCTCCAGAACCCCGGGGGGGTTTTACCCATGAAATGCAAGCCTTGTTTATTTTAGTGAATTTAATTCACATATATTGGCATTAACATTAAATCAAGACAGAGAACTCATTCGGCCAAAGAAAATAAATCAATCAATTATCGTTAAAAGGTAAAATGAAAAACATAACAAAAATTTATAGAATTAGGCCTAGCAAAAGGGCTAATATCTTATCATGTGGTGAAAAGAAATATTAATTTTATCAAGAGAGAGTTGTCATACTCAAGCAAGACAAGTTAACACTCAATATCTATTTGGATTAGCAGTGGAAAATTAATTTTTTTTACCATCTGACTTTTGTAAAAGTTAGATAGGATGAAAGTCAGATTGTAAATATAATTTATGTTTGGATTAATGGTGGCAGAAGTAACTTTTTTTTTTTTTAATCTTAAACATGTTTGAATTAGTGTTTGAAAAATCTGTATAGGTGGAAAATAACTGAAAAAGACATGAATCTTTTATATATATATATATATATATTATTTATACATATTGTAATAATTTAAGTGAAAGAGTATAAATAAAATTTGATAAAATAAAAAAAAGTTCAATTATCCACTTTTCATACAATAATCCAAATCTGTTTTACCTGTGAGATAACAAAAAAATCATTAGGATGCCTGCCAGAAAGTATCAAACTTCTCTTATTTAGTTCGAACTTAGAATAAAATTTACTCATCAAGAGCTGAAAAATACATGTTACTATATTTTAAAGAAAAATGAGATGCTTTCACGAAATACTCTCCCTCTCATAACAATAGAACACAGTTTCTACCTTAAGCATGAACATGATTTCATAGAGAACAAATAAATAAAATGAAATATAGAACTTAAAAAAGAATTTCTTAATTTGATTTTCTTCCTATTATCTGAAATACATTTTTCAGCTTTTGCAGCACAGCTGGCTAGAGATTCCAACAACACCTTCAACTTATCAACCAAATTGCAAAAATAACAGTAGGGGTGTAGATAGAATTTTAAATAAAATATCAAACCATGCTCGTTAATTAATTCTTCGACAGTAGAACCTATTCAACTACATTTAATTGGAAGCTTGCGGGGGGAAAATCAGCGTATGGACGCAACAGAGAATAATTAGCCTCAAATAAATAAAAAGCTTGTAAGGGAGAGAAACAAGCATATGGATGGATGGATACTCTGTTTATATCTGCTTCTATGGATACAAAATAGAGGCATACATACATGAAGGCATACATAATAATTAGCCTTAGGCCCCACAGATCTCCACTGTAGACAACCAAAGAAGCTAGAGTTCGGAGAACGACCATAACCTATCGGTGCTCTTTTTTACTGCGGCGACGCTTGCTCACGATGAGATCAACCAGCACATGCAACAACAAACAAGAAGGGTGAGACACGTGAAGAAGAAGGGTGAGAATGCTCCTAACAGTCTTCACCCACTGTTGTGGCTGTCATTGTGAAAAGCTCAGAATTTGTGCTTCTTCCAAAAGTCACGTTGGTAGGAGAAATCCAATAGAGCCAGCTGCTTCCCCAAACAGTCCAAATCATGGCCATTGTGTGTTCTCCTCTTTACTGCACCTTTTTTGGTCTGAAATGCTTTGTCAAACAGGCTCTCAAGCAAGATTGCAAGTGCTAGTTTCTAACTTGTACACTTTTAACTCTAAAAGTACAGTTATTTAAAGCTCACACTTTCACTATTTAATACAAACAAGTTGGTCTGCAGTCTGCATACAATATTTTGTTTTACAGAAAATGACTATGGTCCATAAGCCTTTATAATATTTTATGAGTTTGGTTCTTAAACATTTTTTTTTCTTGCTAAAAAAACACGAAGGAGAAGAGTAATACTAGTAATTGTTTAAGGAAGGAATAAAATGGATAACAGTAATTTCATTGGAAGTTGCTGTTTGAAAAACTAAGGCATTATTCAACCAACACCATTTGCCATTTTCGCGGCAAGAATAATGGTACGATCACCTTTTATGTGGAGATAAATCTAGCACTATCCGTTTTTGTGGGAATCACATCCCATGCTCCGTATAATGATTTTTTATTTTTAATGAAATTTATTTATATACAATTTTATTCTGTTGGAAAAAAAAAACTACTATTTAAAAAATTACATAAATTAAATTTAAATGACTCAAATTTCATTTGATGCTGTGATTATAGTTGTAATCCGTATCCAATGAAGATCCGGATCTTATGTATCTTAAGAACGTAACATGTTTATAAGAAAAATAAAGCAAACATTTAGGAAGTATCACTCGCTCCGGTCTTAAATATAAAATAGAGTTGACTTTTTTTTAGAGAAATTAAGGAAGCTAAATAAGTTATTTAATCATATCATATGTTATGTATCCTTAGATTATATATCAGTTTATCAGTTAAACTAATTAGTTTTGAGGAAAAAATATAAATATAAATGATCCAAAGTAATTTAATTAGTTTCCTTAATCTCTCTAAAAAAGTTAACTTTGTCTTATATTTAAAATCGGAGGGAGTATTTATCAAGCTTGACAGTTGGAGAGCTCGTCGAACGCCTAGTTAAATAATTTTAAGTGCATGTTTGAGAAACCCTACACCATGGTTTCAAAAGTTCTTTTCTGTAAGCCGAGACAAAACTCTTTTTTTGATATACAGCTAAGACAAATTTCTTATCGCATACCTACCTTATACATCGTAAAAAAACTTCTAAAAAACTAAAACAAACATGCACTAAGCAGCCAATGACATGAAGATTGAATTTTTTTTTTTTTAACAAAAAGGAGTCAATTTTATTAATCATCAATCAAAATATTACACTCACTAATTCAAAAAGCAAAGACTCAATGCCTAGCATACAACCTAAGCAATCAAAGCATATTAAAGACCTAGAATACAACATATATAAGACTCAAAATAAGATGCAATATACACTAAACAGATCCTCAATCCTTCTAAAGAGTCAGCCAATGCCAACCGGTTCTGATCTTCCATCCTCCTGCATTCCACAAGCCCCATCATTCTTCCTTCCATCAATTAAGTCAGCCGCAAGAATTTCCACTAGAGGACAAGAAGCTGTTTCCAGCCACCCATTGGGTTCCAATCCCCTACTTCCCATAGCTACTAAAAAATCAGCGGCAACATTATCTTTGCGAGCTACCAAAGAGAATTCCACTTCTGGCCTTTCCTTAATTAATAGAAGAATCTCCTTCAAAACTGATGCACACTGCTATTCTACTCCTGCTACAGACTTAGCCTTCAAGTATTTGAATAATTCCTCACAATCAATCTCAATGCAGCACTTCCTCATACTAAATCTGTCACATGACATTAATGCCTCTCGAGCAGTAAGGCATTCAGCATCAAAAGCAGAACAAGCCTCCACCTTCTTCCCCAATTATCCCAAAAATATACCAGCATTATCCCTACATATAATTCCTATACCAGCATGTTTGGTTTGTCTAAAGAAAGCTCCATCTGCTTTAATCTTCACAGTGCCTTCCCCTGGTGGTTACCACTTCAATTTCCTTTCCAAGCTTTCCTGCCTCAATCTGCAACTCCTTCCTGACTTAACAGCTTTTGCCTTCTATACCTCACTAACCAGCATAACAGCTAGGTCCACAACTCTTTTAGCATCAACCAAGGTCTCATTAAAAATCCAATCACACCTTCCTTTCTATACACCCCAGCATATAGCAGCCACAAGAGCCTTACCATCTTCAGAAATGTCTTTATTCTCCAGAAATATTTCCTCACACCATTTCCTTATGCTGGTTATTTGTTTATTGTGGATTTGTAAGGACAATGAACATCTAAACCAGCATCTATGAGCCCATGGACACAGCAATATCATATGTTCCACAGATTCAATCTCCAAACCACATACTGGGCATAAAGCATCCTGTGCACATTTTCTTCTATGCAGAGCTTACTTAGTTGCTAGAGCATTATTTAACATGCGCCACATAAATTGTTTTACTTTAGGTGGGATCTGTAGCTTCCATATACACTTCCAGAGCTTCTTAGTAACTTGATGCGAACCACTAGGCCTCATACCGATTTCATTGTCCCTGTCCAATTTTGCAATTTGATAACCTGATTTGACACTATATATATACCATCCTTGTGTTTCAACCAAACTGCCTCATCATTCCTGCCATCAGGTTTAATTCTAATTTGCAAAATTTCCCCCTTTTCATATTCAAAAATTTTCCCGTCAAGCTTACTAAGATCCCATCCACCATTCTGCATTAGTTTAGCAACTTTAAGTTCCTTTTCTACACCATTCTCAGGGGAATATTCAAGCTTTCCATTCCTTAATTCTGGGATCCAGTTGTCCTCCCAGACCCTTACCTCCTTCCATTACATACCTTCCAAAATAGTTGCTTCCTCAATAAATCCTTACCCTCCATAATGCTCACCCAACACCAAGAAGCTTTACCCCCTTTCTTAGCCTCCATGAAAGAGCATTTTGGAAAGTAAATGTCTTTCAGAATTCTACTCCAAAGTTCACTTCGGTTTTGAAGCATTCTCTAGGATGTCCTAGCTAACAAGGCCTTGTTAAAAGCCTGAAAACTTCTAAAACCCATTCCTGCTCCCCTTTAGACCTTGTCATTTATTTCCAATTTTTCAAGTGAATCCTCCTACCACTTTGCTCATTTTGCCCTAACAAAAATTAGAAACTAAGCAGTCAATTTCTTTACAACATTTTTTTAGAAACAGGAAACTTGACATAGGATAAATAGGAATGGACTTAGCCACAGCTTTGATCAACACTTCCTTCCTAGCAAAAGTTAATATTTTTTGCTTCTAACCTTGCATCTTCTTTCTGATCTTATCCTTTACAAAACCAAGAGCAGCTGATTTAGATCTATTCTATAGTAGAGGAAGCCCCAAATACTTGCCAGGTTCACTTGTAGCTTTAATTTCCAGCACCCCCTCAATTTCCCCTTTAAACTATGAAGTAGCATTAGCAGAAAAAAAATATGCAAGACTTATCTAAGTTCATCTCTTGCCCATATGTTGTACTATATATTTCCAAAATCTTCTTCATTACCATGCAATTTTCCTTTTCAGCTCTCAAAAAGAAGAGTGCATCATCAGCAAAGGAATAATGAGATAACATAGGCCTTCCTCTAGATAATCTCACACCCTTCAAATCACCATTTTGCACATGAGTCTGAATCATTTTAGAAAGGACATCCGCAACTATAATGAATAAGTAGGGAGATAAAGAGTCACCTTGCCTAACCCCTCTCCCTGGTTTTAGCCTTGCCACTTTTTTCCCAGACAATAGTAGCTCAAAGTCAATGAAAGTCACACACTCCATTATCCACTTAACCTATTTCACACAGAAGCTCATTCTCAGCATAACCTCTGTTAGAGCAAGCGTTTCACCCAAGAGGGGGGTGAATTGGGTGATACTAAAAATTTCATTGCAAATATGAAAACTTGATAGTGAATATAATGCAGTAAAGAGTAAGGAGAAATATCATCAAAGTGTATACCGGGAGTTATACTGGTTCGGTCACAACCACTTTGACCTACGTCCAGTCCTCAAAGCTTCTCTAAGAGTTTCACTATAACTTTCAAGATTCAGTGGGTTCTTGGCACCTCAGTACAAGCAAGTTCCTTCGCCTGGACACTTGCTCCCCCTTACAAGTTGTAATCTAATCCCAACTCAAGGTTCTACAACCTTAAGTTATCTCAATAACAAATATTGAGTTTGAATGAAATATCTCTCTCACAGAGTGAATAAGAATCACTGAAGCATAGAATTACAAATATGAATAAAACAGAGTAGTGAGCTTGATGATGCGTTCGTGTATATGATCTTGTTGGTTTTTCTCTGTTTGAATGTTCCCATATATATAGAAGTGTTGGTAGTGACCGTTGGAACATTTTCTTCTCGTCCGTTGGAGAGTGCGCAGCCACTGTTGACTTTTCCAGTATTTGAAAAATATCCGTTTGCAGTAGGTTGCGGTAGGTGACATTTGAACGTTACATTTGACTTTCCTTATTTGGTAAGATCTCTTCATTGTTTATCTGTAAATATGCTAAGAATACTAATACAATGAAAGGTTAATCATATAGGAAACAAATCAATGAATGTTGGAATGATTTCTAAATTTCTGGACTTGCATACTCGAGTATTCATTAAAGTTTACTCGAGTACATACTCGAGTATCATCGGGAAAACTTTGATAAACTGCAAGTCAATAAGCAACCATAACATTACTCGGGTAGTGCATGAAATAAACAAAATTCAAACCTTTAGAAATACCTATTTACTCGGGTACTTACTCGGGTAAAGTACACTTTTCTTCATTAGTTACTCGAGTACCAACTCGAGTAAACCTTCAAATAAATTTTAGGTTACTCGATGCTTCACTCCAGTAATGTTGGCAGGATTTCAAGGCCGATAGCACTTCAAGTTTGATTACCTTGTTACTCGAGTCCTTACTCGAGTAAACATAAATTTTCTGCATAGCTTACTCGGGTAATGACTTGAAGTTCTCTTCCAAGGAACTCTGAATACTCGAGTAGTGGCTTGAAGTTTTTCTTCTAAATAACTCTGCATACTCGAGTAGTAACTTGAAGTGAAGGGTGAGAAAAATATTTCATGTTATTCGAGTAATACCTTCAGGTTTTGCTTACCACAGTGAGTTACTCGAGTAGCGCCTCGAGTAACATTGGCAGGGTTGAAAATGCCGAGAGCAACACATTTCTTGAAACAGAGTAACTCGAGTACATACTCGAGTATCATTGGCAGGCCGAGAGCAACTTGAAAACTTTTACCTGGTTACTCGAGTAGCTACTCGAGTAACGTTGGCAGGCCGAGAGCAACTGCCAGTAAGTTACCTGGTTACTCGAGTAACATTGGCAGGCCGAGAGCAACTTGGAGTCATTTACCTTATTACTCGAGTACTTACTCGAGTATCGTTGGTAGGTTACTTGAAGGTCGACTCTGGTTACTTCAAGTTTAAGTCCATTACTCGAGTACGTACTCGAGTAACCCTTTAGAAAACTTGCCAATGATCAAGTTTCTCATCTTTTTCTCTTGGCCTTTCTTTATTACTCCAATGCTTGCTTCAAGAGATGATTTTTCCTGTTATTACTTTGTTCAAACTTATTTGTTTATCAAATCTTTTTCATACCATTCTTTGTTATCATCAAAACATGAGATCTAACAACCTCCATCAGGAAAATCCAATCAACTTTATCATATGCCTTGCTTAGATCAATTTTGAGAACTAGTTCCTTCCTAGAGCCTTTCTTTCTTCTTTTCAAATATTGAAAAGCTTCAAGAGCAATAATCACATTGTCTTGAATCAATCTTCCTACTACAAAAGCCCGTTGTTGCTCAGTAATATATTTACACATCATTCCTCTTATCCTAGCTGTTAAGATATTAGCAATTATTTTATAGGACATATTGCACAATCCTATAGGACAAAACTAGCCAACAGATTCTGGTTTATCCACCTTTGGGATCAAGATAATGAGTTAAATTTAACCTTCAAAGATCAGAATTCCCATAAAAGAACTCTCTCACCATACTACATACTTCCATCCTCACCTCTTCCCACGCAGACTGATAAACTAAGGCAGTAAAACCATCAGGCCTTGGTGCTTTGGTAGGGCCCAGATCAAACACAGCAGCTTTAATTTCCTGCTCAGTTGCTAGTCTGGTTAGTGAATAGTTATCATCATCAGTAATCACACTGTTTACATACCTTAATGCCTCTTTCATTTGATCAGGCACTTTAGGAGAAAAAAGTTATTTATAGTACTTCTCAAACAATGCACTGATCTGATCAGGTTCCTCTTCCCAAACCCCTATATTTGATTTAAGTCTTGGTATTTTATTCCGCATCTTTCTCTGAATTACAATGATGTGGCAGAAGCAAGTGTTTCTATCCCCATGTTTAATCCAATTCAACCTTGACTTTTCCCACCAGAATATTTCCTCTCGATCCCAGGCCTCTTCAATACTTTTAAGGATCTGTTCAGCTTCAGCTACCTTTGCATCAATCCATATCCCTTCATAGCACGCTTCCAACCTCCCCTTTAACTCTTTAATCATCTTCTTATTATTTGGAAACTCCTTTTTGCTCCATTCTATTAATATCCTCCTACATCTGTTCAATCTTTTACTAAAATCCTCCATTTCAATTTCTTTCCTCTTCCAACCATAGGTCACAGTGCTTTTAAATTGCTCATGCTTAACCCACATCACATTAAACTTAAAAGCTCTTGGAACCCTCTCATCCTGATAGCAACAATCAACTACAATCAAGCTGTGATATGACCTAATGGGTTCTGTGTACAGAACTTGTGCTTTGCTGAAATGTATTCTGAAATCACAATTCCCAAAGCCTTTATCAAGTCGTTCTTTTATATTGGCATCACCTCCTCTCTTATTATTCCAAGCAAATCTAGGCCCTTTAAATTCAAGATCAATTAATCCACAATCATCCAATACTTGCTGAAAATTAAGGATTTTCCTAACAGGAACAGGCCTTCCACCCTCCTTCTCTGACTGTGCATCAACTTCATTAAAGTCACCCACACAAACCCATGAGCCCTCCACACCTCTTGTCAAACCTCTCAATCTTCTCCATACAATATCCCTCTCCCTATCCTTCGGCGCGCTATACACAAAAGTGACAAAGCTTGGAACACTTAATATAGATGAGCATATTCTAACATGAATCAAGTTCTTTGATTGAAAAAGAACTACCATATCAATTCCCTCACACCACCAACCAACCAAACCTCCTGATCTTCCCCTTGGTTCCACATACATTTCCTTTTCCAAGCCACAAACTCTTCTAATTTTACTCAACTTCTTATTAATCATTCTTGTTTTCATCAAGAAAACAATTGAGGGTTTATGTTTCTTGTTACATGCTTTTAAATTCTTAATTGTCAAGGCAACCCCCAAACCTTGACAATTCCACGCTAGTAGCTTTATGGTTCCATAAAGGCTGTTTCAGGCCAGCCTCCCATACCTTCAGCAATCACTATCCCACCCCCTTTCCCACTCCCAACTGTTACTGTCTTTTTCTTATTTTTCTTTGCAATTCTCCTGCTTCTCGCCTTAGTTTTCCATAATTGTCTAGCAAAACATGCCACTACATTCTGCTTAATGTCCCTCTCATCATCTATCCTTCTCTTCTTTTTGGTTGTAGCCACTACATTTTCAGTCCCAAATTACCAATAACTTCAATAACATCAACTAGTCCTTTTTTCTTATAGAGCACAAGTGCTTTCATGTCAGCTTATTCTTCATATGGAATCTCAACACTATATGTATAATCACCCGTGGCAGCTACATCTTGCTTAGAAACATCCATATCTTGCCCATTAAGTTTACATCCACTAGGGCCTGCTCTATCAGCATCTACCTCAGTTAATTCTTCTGCAACTTTCATAGTAACAGAATTAACATTCTTCAAATTCATTCTGCCAAATAGGTCATCCTTCTTTGTATCCCTTCCTGTTCGCATATGTTCTTCTTCCTTCTTTTCACTACCATCAACCTTACACAGATTAATGGTAAACAAATCATTAATACTAATCCGCTCTACCTCCTTTCTCCTTCTGTCTTCTCCATTTAGTATTAGTTTCTCCCCATCCTGCCTTCACTACAACCAGCGCCTCCTCCCATGATCGAACCTATTCAGTTGTGGTCTAGCTACCATATCTCCACAGCTTTAGATCTTTAATCTCCATCAATCTCTCATGCGCACATGTACGGAATTCATGTCCAATCAAACCACATTTATAACAAAATTCTTGTACCTTTTTATATTTGATTGAAAGCCAAGTCCGACCAATATCAGGTTTTGGAATCCAAAATCCTGACACCAGCGGCTTCCTAAGATCCAAAATCACTCTGACACGCATATAACTTCTCAACAGTCACTCATTATATTTCAGATCCTCAGCCATCACTACCTCTCCAATTCGCTTACCAATACAAATTGCATTCGACAAATACATTGCTTCCAGAGGCATACCATCCAGTTGGATCCACACTGGACATTTACTAAAATCACAATCTTCTATTACCATGAATTTGCTCCATTCCATCAGATTTAGTAAATGGTTGTTGATCGACCATAGATGCCCTCTGAGAATTCGATTGAATTTATCTTCCTCGGTAAATTTGAAGAAGAAAGCATTCTTCGCAACAGCAATGACATCCAAGCCTGAATGTAAGTTCCAAGCCTTACGTACTATCATTTCTATCATCGCTCTAGCGATCTCCTTCTCTAATAGTAGCTTTCCGATTATCACCTTCGTCGATCCATCCTCATTCCAAATAAGTGGTTCATCAAATATATGATCTCCACTACTATCATCTGATAGCGTCGACTTCACTATCGGCAATTTCTGATCATAATCTGTAAAACCCCCAAAATTCACTATTTATTTATTAAGGAATTATTGAAAATATAGATTTTTTTTTACATGCAATGAGATGATCATGCTAAAACAAGTAGTATTTTCAAGTAGTCTATCTATTACATATATATATTATTACATGGAATTTTTATAATATAATCAGATAAGTTTGTCAGATCAAATAAAAAAAATTCCATTCTCTTCTTGCACACAAAAATACTAAATAATACTTCCATATTCACCAACATCCTTGAAAGGCTTTGCTTGATTTTAAATAGTGCCAAGAAGTTAGTCTGACTTAAAAAATGGTCAAATGTATTACTTTTATTCTTATAAAAAGTGAACTTTTCTAAAAGCTAAGCCCCACATTTCCCTCACAACTAGGGAAGTAACATATTGAGTAAAACTCATATAACTTCAAGTGCTCTAATATATTTGTTTTTTCTTTTCGCTTCATATATATTGCCATCCTAACGTTATCTGCTACTTCTGACGAGTTGAGCTTATTACTTATTGAATACACATCCACACACACACAAACACACACACACAAAAGAATATTTACGGTCCACCCATGCCTCGTTGTGGAGTCTTTATACATGTACCCATAATAAAACTAATTAAATAAATTGCAACGAAGATGAAACTAAACATTATATTAGATTTTTCTTATCAGACCATACAAAAGTTGTGAAACACACATCCCTTAATATATCATAGGGTATGTAATAAAACTAAAGTAACCTTCCCATATACATAACATAGTTTCTAATGAACTAAGCACTTTATTCTATATTATTTCTACGTAGTGCTTTTCCATAATCTACTAGTTGGTAGGATCCTCATTCTTAAACAGGTCTGCTGGGAGGTCTGGGAAATCTTGGGGATAGTTTCCATACACAGAACGCATGAATTCTTCAAGAGAAATGACAATGACGTCGTCACTGGGCTCATAGAAATTCTCGAAAGGTGGTGGTGGACTTGGATTGAAAGGCGGAGGATCAATAGGGTTGGTGGTATGAACAGTGATGCTATGTATAACTTGGATATCCCCGACCTGGACCCATTCGATCCTAACCGAAATCTCAGTAACTGGCATCTGGGCATTACGTAAACAAAGACGGGTAATAACAATAAAATTTTCAACTAATAATACCCAGCTGCTTTTAAACAGAAAATATATTTAACCCTGTCTCAAAATTTGTACAAGAAAAAGAATAACAGGAAAACACCAGATTTCATGTAGTGAGAAAACTAGCACAGATACATTGATTTCTTGAGCACCCATCAAATTACATCACATAGATATGCTAGGGCGTCCCCTAGAGTGGATCCACAATTAATCACATAGTACTAATGGGTGAACACAAGATCTTCACACAACAACAATATCTGGCACTTTTCTCAAAAACCAGAAATATTAGCTTAAAAAAATATGATAAAGACATAAATATAATTTATTAATTTAGAAAGAAAATAAATAAGCTGAATCAGAAAGTATTACTCTACAGGGTATTATTACTCAGTAAGAAAAGTTTCTTACTTTGCTTACGGTAAGTGACTGGTCTTTGTTTGCGTTTTTATTTTTCTGAAGTAGTACAGATTTCACTGCAGTGAGAGCTGCCTGTTTTTATAACATCTCTACACCGACTTTACCATTGTGTGCCATCCTTATCCCTTTCATTTTTGATATTCTTATCCAAATTTTTATTTTTCTCCACGTCAATTCTTTGTTTCTTCCCCACGTCATTTTTTCCTAGAAGAGTATATTTATTTGCCTTCTTGTCTTCACGTTACCTGTTTTTCAATAAAGTAATTGCTTTTATGTATCATTCTCTTTCTTCATGTAACTCTTTGCACTTTTCTCCGTACATATATTGACTTTCCTTACATATGCATATATATATATACACACACACACACACTAAAACAAAATCTTCAAGTTATATTTTCAAAAGTCATATAAATCACAATTTATTTATTTGAGGGTGTTCTACAATCCACCACCTCCGATCACCGCCCGACCCCCTTACCACCTTTCCCGCCTAAAAACCGTTTCACTCAACTCTCACTCTCAAGTGTTTCCATGGAGAGAACCTCACGCTCCCACGCGCCTAGCATGAGGAGAACTGACGAATGACATGAAAACTGAAGTTGATCCTCAATAATTCTGCTAACCCATTTAAATAATTAATAGAATGGTTGTGGTGCCAATTTTGAACTTGTTTGGAATGGTTACTGTAATTTTCAAATGAAACTTTTTAATCTTGATTTAGGATCCTCCCTCCCTTTTCAAATATAAAAAATATTATCTAATTTGATTAGGTTAGAGAAGTTAGTTAAATTAGTTAATATGACATGATACCCACATTCCTTTTTTTTTCTTAATTATTGTTGAGGGATAATTAATAGTGGTAAGAAAAGATTAATAAATATAAGAACCATGTCTAATTTTAAGACTATTGTTAGCTTTCCCAATACGTTTTATATATATGAAGGATAAGAGGGCATATTCAAAATAAGTTGAGAGAAAGCTATATATTATATAATACTCTTCCACCATAATCACTGTTCACAAGCAATGAACAGTGTCGATTTTTTCTTCTATCCCCTACCACTATTCATAACTAATCAACAAACCAGATTTTCCCTTAACAAATTTTGAAACCTCCCGCCTTTTCCTACTTTTACAACTTCTTTCTAATTTTGAAATTTGAAATTGAAATTCTAAAATCGTTTTGCATCTCCATAACATTAGTTATTGCCATTGCATTTGGCTGAGCAATTGACTATAAGGCAGGTGGGTTTCATTATGTCTCTTCTTTTCTCGGATGTATGTCCTTGTGCCCTTGTTTGAGGCATTACTTGATTTCATGTTTATGTTTTGTAAATGAACAGTCATGGATTGACTTTCAATCATTTTGAAGAACATGGAAGACTTTGTTGCAGTTGCAATATGCGAACGCCTGCTACCTTTCGATTCGGTCAAAATAGGTGTTTGGAATGGGACCTGAACATTTGAAGGAGGTTGATCGATTGATTCTGCAGAAAGTGATTTGTCTTGTGAAGAAGAAGAAGAAGACAAGAGCTTTGAATCGATGTCTCCTATCCATATCATGTTTCCAAGGGAAGAATTTCCACTAAAACCACAATTGATGCTAAAGATGTCAACGGGATCGTAGAGGTTCTTCACCATTCGCGATATGGGGGTTCCCTGCGTGTTTTTCAGTGTTTGTTGGTGGGTTATTGGATAAGTAGAAGGGAGCTCTTATTGATGGAAGAGAATGTACCATAACTCTCCCCCTTTTAGTTTTCATTTTGTTCATTCACTTATGTTTGGTTCTGGACCTAATGTGCGAATTCCTTTTCTTTCTTTTTCTTTGCTTGGCAATTAGATTGCCAATTCCTATACTTGCCCTGCTACAAATATCGATAGCTGCAGTGATGGATGGGAAGGGGAATTCTTTCCTGGCATTCCCCAAATTAAATATGAGGTAATCTTGCTTATGATTTATGATAGTATTGTTAAACGCAGCTCCTTTAATTTGATCTTCTCATAACAAGAGTTTCTGTATTTTACACCACAGTGGAATGATTGGTGTGTCTTTTGTGCGTATATTGAATTAACAGGGTCCCTCCAGCAAGAACCACCCATTTGCACTTAAATATTATAATGCGGAGGAAGAAATTCTTGGGAAGAAAATGAAGGTTGGTTTTCCCATTATTATCAACTTTGGTTTGCTAATTTAGTAGGCATTGGAATTGTACTGTATGTCCTGATGGTAAAACTCTAGAGGTGAGTCAATCTTAAGTTTTTGTTCCTCATTTACATGAATTCATTGGATGCTGATATTTTTTAAAGTTTGAAAATTCTAATTTTGCAACTTCAAGAAGAGACATTGTTGTTGCACTTTATTCTAAAATAATGGTTTACTATTTTTCAATGATCTTTGAATCCAATTCCTCATCTCTTTGATGGCGTACCTCCTATCAGGTACAGGAAGTTAATGCAGACTTGGATGAAGTTGTGGCCCTTGCTAAAGAGCTTCAGGCACTATGATACAATGAACTATATAATTTTCAATTTTTAGTACAAAAAACCCATAGAATATTTATTATTTTTCAAAATCATGTTCTTGCCGGTCAAGTATCTATTTTGAGGTATAAAATAGGCCCCAATCACTTTAATGCAGTAGCTTTCTAGAAGCACCCCTGACGTGTGTAAAATCTGTATTTGACTATACAGGGAAACAAGAAAGTTCTATAGGGAACAACTCAGTTGTTCATGCATCCTCGCTATATACATGGCGGTGCTACAATGTAATTTATATTTGAATAAACTTTATGCATCATATATGCAATTCTCAATCAATGGTAACTTAATATGCAATTCTCAATCATAACATGTGTTTTGATTCGCATAGGAGTAAATAATGAAATTCTGTAAACAGTTATGTTCAACTGATCAATCAAATCAGCAATGCAATGAGACTTTTATATTTATATTTATATTTATTCCTTTTTTTCTTCTCTAAGAAATGATCTTTTATTAATGATTTTTATTTTATTCGTTTAAGGCACACTATTGATTGAACCCAAGCCACAAGAACCTACAAAACACCAGTATGCTTTTCATTATTTTAATTAATTATTTTATTTACATTACATCTTCATTCTTCTCTGATCTGGATTATGTATTCTTTCAAGTATGATTGTGATGCTGCTACCACAGCTAATTTCTTGAGAAAATATGGACTTATAGGTAATTATTAATTTATTAGAATTCTCCTCTTTTTAGTTGCATCATGCATGAACCTGAAGTTGATTTACATTTTATACAACTTAACTGCTTAACTTTATTTCTTTCCCTTCTGCAGATGAATTTAAACTAAACATCGAGTGCAACCATGCCACCCTTTTAGGCCATAGGTGAATCAAACACTGTGTTTTGAAATTCTTGTAAAGTCTCTGATCCTTTAAAGTATTATAAACTTTTAATGCCTTTCTACATGAATTATTTTTTTAAATTGTTACATATCCTGCTTCTTTATGGGTTGGCTTCAAATCTTTGTAAGAAGTTGTGGCTTTGATAGTATAAAACTGAAATTATTTTTCTTAATGTTTAGTTTATCACTGCATTTCTTCTCATAAAGCTTTTATGATTTCGTGAAGTTTTGGCTTCATGATTCACCTGCTTTTAAGGAAGGCTTATTGGAACGTTATCCCTTTTTTCTTGATATTGTGCTCAATCATATTAGCAATGATTTAGTTGAATTTTCACATGTTGTTACTTGCTTGAAACTTCTCTTTCCAATTTTTGGTAAGTACTTCCTCTTTTTAATTCGTTTTGCTTATCTCTCTTCATATTTTATTTTGTATTTTGTTTCGCTAATATTTTCTTTTGATCTTCGGGCTTGCTTCAAGGTTGTAAACTTTGGTTAAGGTCAAAATTGTCTCCAAGTGTAATGCGTAACACTCTACTTGGTCAATGTTTCCATACTCACAGTGAGAAATATGTGCTTTGGATTGGCTAATTTTGTGACACATATGTTCTATGAATTAGTATTTGACTCACATCTATGCCATTCCCATTTGGAATCTATGGGAATAGTTAATTGCTTTTGCTTCTTAACATGCTCTCCCAAATCATCTTGATGTAATTTAAACATGTTTACTATAGGAAATCCAGGGCCATTGTTTGTTTACCATTCATCTTGCTTATTGAATTTGATAACCCTCAAACAATCTGAATGATAAAATATGTTGTGTTTGCTTGCCCTTCAATCAGTGCCAATTACAGTTTCTCCAAGATATTTGGATATTATGTTCATCTCCATATTCATGCACTGTAGTGTTTCCTCTTTTTTTTTTTTGTTGAGATAGTCCATCATGTTATGCATTGTTGTAATTCTGTGAGTTGAAGTTTAAGCTGGACTCACTTTTAAGGAAAATGTAATCCTTTGAGTGCAATTTGCTATAGTAGAGGTGGACATAAGTTAATAAGTTCTGTTTTCACCAATAGGCAAATATATTTGGTTACCCTTCACTATAGTATTGTTTACCAAAAGGCCAGCTACTATTAAAATCCAGTCACTGCTTCATTTGGGCTATCTTTCCTTTCCTTTTCTATTATGTTCTTTTCATTTTTGGAATTTTATTGTCCTTTCCAAGACTTAGTCTTGCTTCTAGATTTGCTTATAGAAGTTAAAAATTTTTTTTTATAAGTTTAAGAATTTAAAAATGTTTTACTTAGTTAACTGCTTACATGTTTTAGGGACACAAGATATTGAGTTCGCTAAGCTTTATAAATAGAATTAAGATGAATTTCTATTTATGCTACCTTTTTTAACAAAATGTATTATGACAATAAGGGCTTCAGAAGGCTAGAATTATTATGTAGCATGTACTAATGTTTTTTTCTGAAATGAGTACACTTTGTAACAGTGTTGAAATAAGTACACTCAATAGTGTTCAATTTTGAAATCTGGAGGGTTTCTTTGTGCAGTGTCAACAATTGTGTTTGGAAAATGAGTATAATATGGAGAAAGCTCAATTTACTTTATCCAGTGATGATGAGATAAGGTCTTTTTAACAATAATGCTTCATTCATTTTTTAGTAGTCATTTACCTTTATAGTTCGCATATCCTATGCTTACTGAACCTTCAGAGATGATATATTATAAGCTGCTGCATAGTGCTACATTTGAAAACCACTATTTAGCATGAGTGATGCATGAGATACATAAGCATCACTTGCTGTCTTCAGATTATCTAATCAGTGTCTGCTTTCATCGCCGTTTCTACTTAAGATGGGTTTAGAGGAGAATGTCGTAGAGATACCCGACAAAAATAACTATGCTTGTCATACGATCACCTTATGTATGGTATGATGTCTTCTCCTTATACTACTACTAATTGTTGCTAGGGTTTCTACCGAAATATATATTTATGTATGCATGTGTGTGTGGAGCTGATTGCTGCTATGGTAAAAGAAGAATGGCTTGGGGTTGCAGCATGAACTCTAGAAAGATCATTGAGTGAGAAAAGTTACATCCATAAATAGATCTGTATTCTTTTGCATTAGATCAAGGTGAAAGACAACTGCTAACAAACATGCATTTATTAATTTATTTTTGAGCATCTTCAAGATTCAGTTCTAATGGGGGGAAATTTGTTGGATTTTTATAATCTATTTTTATCAAGCATACTAGGCAATATTGGATTGTTCCCTTCATTTTAAGAGGGGCATTTTTTAGCTGTGGATGACAACTATGTCCATGATATAAAGATAGGCGTGTATGCATTTTTATCATATAGGAAAAATCTGTGCTTTTGATTTCATGTGTATATATATAGGACTAAGAGGATGCATCTTTAGTTGAACTTTTTATCATAATATATAAACTGTTGTTTCATCAGTCAGACAAGCTATAGTACACATTCTCTACCCTGAAATAGTAATATAGGACTAAGATGATATATCTTTAGTTGAAATGGTTATTTGTCATTTATTTATTTCATTTGATTTTCACAGGTTTTGGGCGAATCTTATCAAGTAATAAGCACTCAGAAAAGAAGTCATGGGGTGGAATCTAGTTGAAAAAGTATGTGGGGTTAGGAAAATCAAGAAAAACACAAGAAATTATTAAGTAAGAAAAATTTGTCATTTTATTGAATACTTACTGTACAGGTGATGTGGTGCTCATGGAGTATCTAAGAATTACTTTAAAGTGATTATTAAGTGTAGACTACTATTTATAAATATGTTGATGTAGGTTATCTTTCTTTTGGGTTGTAACATAGGTTTATAAATTTTGCATCATGGTAAAAAAATAGATTAGGATCTTTATCATTAATGAACTATTATTAATTTTTAATCTTCCCATGATATCACATTTTATTCATAGTTGAACTCTTCTTCTTTTTTTTGGTCAGGGCATGATTCTTTTTTCCCTTATCAATAGGGATATAACAATAGGTAATGCCTTGTTGCCTTTGGAATTAATTGGACCAATCAAATTAAGCACATATAAAAATGGGTTTTACCTATCAAACAGCGTCCCAGTAACTTACTTTTTTTTATTGAATGTTGGTTTCGTTGCTTTTGCTAAATTGAATTTTTTGAAAATAAGTTTTCGGAGTCATTTTCTACAACTAATATCTAAACAAAATATTGGGGGATTTATGAGCCAATTATGAAGGGCACTCAACTCATGGACATGAAATATTACGTGTTTCCGTAATAACATTATTTCCGCACAAGAAAGTTAATACTAGCAAGAGTGTGAAATATGGATGGATTGAAGTTATGAAGACAAGTCAATGCTAGTAAGGACAATTATTAAGTCATGTTGAGATTATATCTATAGAAGCTCGCTTTTAGACATAGATCAATTATGTGTTGAAGTTCTGAATAGTTTTATTTTAATTAAAATTAAGATGAAATGACATATGATTTATAAGTTTTGATAGAATTAGGATTAAATGGCTCATATTTATAAGCTTACTATGTATTTAGAACAATACAAAGGATATGTGAGTATATTTTTCCTCTCTTGAGATTTAATTCGACTTAAAATTATTAGAATCAATTGTTTATATTCAAAGAATTATAACAATTAGAATCAATCTATACATACTGTGTACATATTCTTTTCTAAGATAAAACCTATATAAATCATATTATATCACTCTGTTGACTCTCTGTATCAATTGAATAAGTTATATTTCCTTCTTTTTATTCAATACACTATTTTTTCTTATTATTATATTATTTTGTATTAAATATCTTCTACCAATATTAGTCTGAAAAATTCATTTATATGAAAATTAAAATTTTTTTCCCTTAATAATATTCTCCCCGTACAACGGACAGGGAAGTAAATACTAGTTATATATATATGTGCATATTTGGGAACACTTATTTTTTAAATACAATTGTTTATTACGCAAGTTAAGATAAAACTCCTCTGATATACTTACCTCGTATATCATGAATCACGATTTATAAATATTTATTATCTAAAAATAAATTATTATAACAAGCTATGATAAACAATTTCAAATAAACACTTTGTTTCTGTAGATATGCGGCACAACAGCAGAGGCAAGGACCTGTGGCGGCCTGAATTGGTTTCATTTTGCTTGCTTGCTTGCTTATTCACCAATTCAGCTCAATCTGGAAGCCTTTTACGAATTATTACTAACATCGTCATTATCATCTTCATCTCCGTTCCCAATAAACCTTTCAACTTTATTCCCCCCCCCCCCTCGGGGCAACACACTCGCTCTTTCATCGTCACGTGTCCACTTCGCCCTGGCCCCACTTGCTCTTCCGCTCTTCCGCTCTTCCGCTCTCCTACAACCCCCCTACAACAAGCAAACTGTGATACTCACCCAACCACTCCTTCAAAATAATCACCCTTTATTTTAAAGGGGAAAAAAATATCTCAGCCAGCCCATACCCAATAGGCCAACATATCCTCATCTTTATTTTCCTTAAACAAAGATAACAGACAGAGTTTTAAACACTCTTTTCTTTTGCTAAAAAGTCACTAACCTTAAATACTTGCATACATCGATACTAATGATATTCACTGCCCTTGCCCCAATGCTTTGTTCTTTAAAGGGAAAATTATCCAAGTCTGGTCTGGTTGAGTTTAATTGTATGATACCGTATTACTCATAATGAAAAAAGTAATGGAGTGATGAAGTGAAAGAATCGTTTGGAATAGCAGAGGGACAAAGTTGATTATCCTTGCCCTCATTGTCAGGTTATGACCACCTTGTACTTGAATTGTTTGTGCTCATCCACAAATCACTCTCTCCACCACTTCACCTTCCCCAGACCTTCCTCTCCTTGCTATTCGTCTTCTTTTGTCTCTTCCCTTCCTTGATTTTCACATTTGTCATTTAAAAATTACTAAAGGGCTCACACTCAAATCTGATTGACCTGCCCAAACATCTCCCTGACCAGAGATTCTTATCTTCTTCCCCTGTTCATCTTTCCTCCTTCTGCTCTCTCTCTCCCCTTTCTCGTTCCTGGCCACCTTTATTTTCTTCCTTCCAACAAACAATAAGGCCTGTGCTCTTTTCAAAACCTGTGATCGAGGTCGCAGCTTTTCCTGTCATGGCTTTTTCTAATTATCTTCTTGTTCCTCGTTTAATTTGCTTCTTAAAGATAGTGGCGGGTTAGACCTCCTAATTCAGCCTTCCGTGCTTAATTACTGTTTTCATTTCTCCATAAATCCAAGAGAATTTCCTGCTCTAGTCTTAATTTTCTCTGATACTGAGGTGTTTGAGTGTAGCGTTAAGTGATTCTGTTGAGAACCGTCTTTTTATCTTCTGCAGACGGGATTATTTGCCGCGAAAACTAAGAATCCCGTGATTTATGAGGTCTCGTGTCCTCGGGGATGGAGTGGTTGGAAGAAGCAAATTATTGAAGCTTGAGTTGGTCGAACTGAAGATTGAAAAGTCGGAGGAACGAGTCCTGTGAGTTTTGTCTTGAGACACTCGTTAGTTACGAGAAAAAAGTGCTGCTGCGTTAGTTGACAATGGAGGCATTAAATCAAAAGTCTTTGGAGAAAGTGGTGTCACAGAAGGCACTGCAAATGGGAAGCTCGTTTCCATGTCAAATTTGCGTGGTGGGATTTCTTTGCGGAGTCTGCCTTACCTCTCTCTTTTTGGCTGCTCTTACTTCCTTTGGCACTTTTCAAATTGGTCCCCTTTCATTCTCGTCCATGTCCTCAGCTAATTCAAGTTCCGGCGTTTTAAGTAAGTCAGTTTCTACTTCGTCATTTCTGTCGTTCCTTACGGATATGCTTGGTTTTCATACAAAAAGACTCTGCAGCTGGTTTTTTAAGTTTTGCTGAAAAGAAGATAGAAAAACAGGGATCTTCCACTTTTGTTGTAAGGATTGAGCAGATGATATCACGGATTGTTTCTCTTTTCCATAGTTGAGTGAAA
This sequence comes from Inga oerstediana, assembly GCA_963210345.1. Taxonomy (NCBI): domain Eukaryota; kingdom Viridiplantae; phylum Streptophyta; class Magnoliopsida; order Fabales; family Fabaceae; genus Inga; species Inga oerstediana. Next base: position 662,624 of record OY723401.1, on the reverse strand, counting down.
ACAAAGATTCATTAAGGAAACTTGATGAGAATAATCAGAGTCTTGTACTCGAAGCGACTTTAAAGCTTTACGTTAATGTTACTCTTTCAAGTAATTACTGCCCTTTATTTGACTTCTGGCTCCTTCTTATACAGCATTAGTACCTTTTTTCTTCCGTCTACAAAATTCTTTCGAGTTACCAAGTAACAGTGAGAAATAAAAATTATAGAATCAGGGAAGTAGATCAATAGAATGCAGGGCCTCTGCGATCTAATTAATTATAGAGTAGAGATGGATGGAACTGCTGGCTGAATATATATTCTTTCTTTTTGTTAGATGAGGTTAAAACTACAGGCTGTGATTTGAAACTGAAAGAAACAGAGAGATTAATGGATTTGAAGATCAGTGGAGAGAGAAACAGCGATGAGAAAGTGTCTTTGCTTTATTCAGCTTGGAGTGGTCTGTTGTCTAAATCTTCAAATGAGGCATTTGAGAAGTTTCAGGAACTTGGAATTAGTGGGTCCAGCTTGCCAAGCGCACCTCATTTGGAAAACTGCAAGGTGAAGGCAAAGCTATATGAGCGCCTTGATAAGCGTACTGGAAATGAAAGCTTCCCTCCATGGACAGGTTGGAAAGGATTCTTACCTGCCTACCCTGCTTCTGCAAACAATGAGCACATTCAATATTTTACTCACAAGGCTGCGTCTGATGGCACTTATCCTCCCTGGGTATGTGTCTTATAATTTGTCTGACTCAAAACCCAACATGGAAAATATGTTCTTCATTTGATTTTGCCTTGTTCAGAAGTCAAAAACTCTATCAGTTTAGCTTGACTACTTTGCTACTTATTTTGGCATAAACAGAAGGGTCATTGTGATTTATTAACATAGGGTAAACTTCCACAGATTGCAGGATCTGATGAAGAAAACTATCCTTTGACCAGAAAAGTGCAAAGGGACTTATGGATGCATCAGCATCCACTAAACTGCAGGGACCGAGATGTCAAGTTCCTTGTAGCTGACTGGGAGAGGTTACCTGGGTTGGGCATTGGCGCTCAGATTGCTGGAATGTGTGGACTTCTTGCTATTGCAATCAGCGAAGGAAGAGTCCTTGTCACTAACTATTATAATAGGGCTGACCATGGTGGTTGCAAAGGTATAGCATGGTCATACTTCTCTAATACTTTATCTTCGGCTCTATTGAGGAATGACAAGCAGTGAATTGGACAATACTATGAACTAGCAATATTTTTCTGTGGGCAGGGTCTTCCCAGTCTAGTTGGAGTTGCTACTTCTTACCTGAAACATCCCAAGAATGCCGTGACCGTGCTTTTGAACTATTGAAAAGTGAAGAGGCACGGAGAAAGGGAATTGTGACAAAAAAAGAAGATTATACATCAAAGCATATATGGGCTGGGCCAACACCCAGGCAAGCTCTTGCAACTGCAACAATTATTATTTGAGCAGCTTCTAGACCGAAAATCTGCCTGTACAAGTTTTATTCTTCTAATGACAATTTATGCTGCAGGACATGGGGCGAGCCTTGGAACTATTTGCAACCAACAACTGAAGTAAATGGCAGCCTACTTGCTTCTCATAGAAAAATGGATAGACGGTGGTGGAGAGCACAGGTCAGAATGGAGTTATTTCTGCGTTTTATTTCTACACCTAGCCCCATTAACCAATGTTATTATTGTACACGATCCCTTTCTCAGTTTGACAAGTGTTATTTCACTTCAGTTTATAAGACGGGGCAATCTTCAGAACTTCCTTGCAGGATCGAGCGGTTATGGAAATCATGCATTGGTACATTACATAATATTGGTGTTGCTGTTCATTGTGTTTGCAGGCAGTACGCTACCTAATGAGGTTCCCTACAGAATACACGTGCAACTTATTGAATGAGGCCCGGCATGCTGCATTTGGTAAATTAGCTGCCAAAATGGTTCTTGGCGGGCTGCCGGGAGACTGGCCAAAGGTTTGTCACTTGTCACTGTCAGCTTTTGATTAATTTTTGTACTTGACATTGGTCTCGAACCTGTATTCATCCAGACTAGTTCTAAATGTAATGTTAATGGTTTTGGGTTATGCAGAATACTAGTAAGAAGCGAAGTTCTGATATAGATGATTATGTGTGGTCAAATCACAAGGCATGGGTGCCAAGGCCTCTTCTAAGCATGCACGTAAGGATGGGAGACAAAGCGTGTGAAATGAAAGTGGCGGAATTTGAAGAGTACATGCAGCTTGCCGATCGGATTAGGAGTAGATTCCCTAACCTTGACAGCATCTGGCTCTCTACTGAGATGCAGGTTCCAAGCTTTGTTGCTGTCTATATTTGTTAGTTTGATAATATTAGATGTGACCTAACATTATGAAGAATGTAACGTGGATTCAGGAAGTGATCGACAAAAGCAGAGAATACGGTCATTGGAAGTTTTACTATACAAAGATTAGAAGGCAAGAGAAGAGTAACATGTCAATGGCGGAGTACGAAAGGAGCTTGGGCAGGGAAAAGAGCACTAATTACCCGTTGGTGAATTTCTTGATGGCCGCTGAGTCGGATTTTTTTACCGGGGCATTGGGGTCCACTTGGTGCTTCCTTATAGATGGCATGAGGAATACTGGGGGAAAGGTCATGGCTGGCTACTTGAGCGTCAACAAGGACAGGTTTTGGTAGACTGACTACTTGTAAATAGGTCTATGGTCAACCAACGCCTTTTCTTATTAGTCCAAGCCGTTGTTGTGCCTGAAAGATGGCATGTCTGGGGTACTAAGCGCAAATGCAAAAAAAAAAAATTCATTCTTTCTCTGTATGAACAACAATAATAGTAATGCACCCTTATCTCTGATGAGAGTGATCCAAATTATTTCTTAAATTTTTTTTTTGTGTTTGACTTTAGTGTTCGTACATAGTATATTCAGGGCCTTTCTTCGGAGGAAACTAAATATAATGCTGTTTGGACAAAAAAATTGAAAGATACGGGCATTTTAATGATGAAACGTGAATGAATTTGAAGATTGCGGGAAATGCTGAAGCAAAGGAAACATGAGAAATCTGGAAAAGCTATGCCGATGGCCTGGAAAGAGAAGCTCTGCCCTCTCTTTAGAAACCTATTCCATTATGATGCATCATTCAACTTTCGAAAACAACCCAAAGAACGAACCACTGCCATATCCAGGTGAAGACCGTAATAGTAAGAAAGTTAAGTTGGGAGAAACTAACGAAGTCATGGAGCCGACCCTCTCCTTGACGATACTGTTATCAGAAACTCATGTTTCCCAAACTCCCTCGATAGAAATTGTCCTTGAATCTCAAGGCGACACAAGGGCTATAACCAATATCGGTGTTAACAACATGAATATTGATTCTAAGCCTACAGAGCAATCAACCCCATCTTTCAAAGATAACCTACTTAATGCGAATAAAGGAGATACGAAAGCAGATGAAGAAGACGAGGAACTCACTCTTCAACAAGGGGATGTGACCTTTGAATTCAAGGGAAATATCCCAACTGTCAATTTTGCAGCCCATATACTGGAGGTCCTCAACAAAAGAATGGGGTTCGCTGTAGTGATTAAGCTCTTAGGACGCTCAATAAGGTATCGCCCCCTCAAGACTCAGCTTTACAACATATGGAAGCCAACAGGTCAGTTTCACCTCACCGACCTAGAAGATGATTATTCCTAGTGAAATTCAAGGAAGAATTAGATTACCATAGCGCTCTCATCAACGGCCCATTGACAATATTTGGCCACTACCTCACTATCCAACCTTGGACTCCCTCCTTTAAACCCCAGAATCATACTATCAGTCAAGTGTTTTGCTGGGTTCGATTGCCCAAATTACTAGTTAGATATTTACCATAAGACCATTATAAGGTTGATTGGTAGGATTTTTGGAGAAGTTCTACGAATCGATTACAACACTTAATCAGGAGATAGGGGCAAATTCGCTCGATTAGCAGTCATCCTCGACCTAACCAAGCCACTAACCTTGAAGATTCAAGTGGATGGTGAAGTGATCTATCTTGAGTATGAATGCCTCCCAACCATATGTTTTAACTGTGGGCGATATGGGCACTTGGAAACCTCATGTCCGAAAAAAATGGAAGCTCAACCAATATTGTTGCCGAAGAATGTACCGGCACAACTGGAGTGTCCTATACAAACAACGACTGATGAATGTGAAAAGTGCCAATTTGGTGCATAGATGCAGGTACAAAGGAAAAGGCGTCCATACATCAAAGGTGGCAGAAGGACAAAGGTAATGGAAGCACAAAATTTGTCTCGAAATCCAGATTTACCGTCCTGAGTGAACAAGGAATTAGTGAAGAGGACAGGCACGATGCTTATGAGAATGCCAGAGAACATCCTAGTGAAAACTCCGCATTTGTGAAATGAAAAAGCAAAGACCGTATAGGGTCATGCAACAAGACACAACCTTGAACAAAAATTACAATGAAGCCATTGTCATTACAGATGAAAGAAGCCTGCAATGGAAAAATAATCCATACCACTCTACTAAAAACTTGCGACAACCCTCTTACTACCTAGCCCAGTAGGTGGTTATGGACCAAGCAACCTTCCATAAAAAACCTCCTGATCCATCTTCAAGAGGCAAAGGAGTTAAAGTATCTCCTAGGCTACATATTGTCAATGTAGGGCCCAACTCCCATGGAACTGTCTCCGCCTCCAATATGTCAGTAAAAACTATAAAAGAAATTGCCAAAAGTGTACAACAAGAGCTGAACAACGAGGACACTGCCATGCATGTAGAGGGAGTTGAATTTATCCCTATAAACTCTTCTTGATTAGTATTAATGTCAATAATAACTTGGAACTATCAAAGAGCCTTGGATAAAAGGTTCTTGTTATTTTTGTTTTGGTCGAACTAGAATATCTGGAATTAAAGCATATTAAGTTATTAGAAGACTAGGATTCTTACATTCTCACCGTATCGAGGCTCGGGATTCTCGGGAGGCATTTGGATTATTTGGTCCAATCAAGTGGAAATCAACATTCTTGTTAATAATACCCAATTTGTTCACATGGAAGTTACTCATTGTAAGGAGAATAAGCAATTTATGTTCACTGCAATTTATGGGAGTCCTCATCCCACATTTTGTAAATACATGTGGCAAGATCTCTACAGAATTGCTCCTCCTCCAAACCGACCTTGGATTCTCTTAGGGGATTTTAATGCAACATTATGTAAAGAAGACAGGAGTAGCATCTTAGGCCGTGTAAACCATAAGTGTCATTTGTTCAAGGCTTTCATGAATGACAATAGGCTCATAGATATGGGCTTCAACGGGCCCAAATGCACTTGGCGAAGAAGAACAACTATAGTCCGGCTTGACCGAGCCATTTGTAATCCATTGTGGATGAGCTTATTCTAGGATAGCCATGTTAATCATTTACCCAAGCTCCTATCGGATCACAGGCTAATCCAAATACATGTGGGTATTTTCAGACCCAATCCTACAGAGAGACCTTTCAAGTTTCTGGCATCATGGCTAAGACACCCTGACTTCCCACGATTGATGATGGAAACATGGGACGCTAACTTTGATATGCTACATAATATCCAATCTTCACCTCTGCAACCCAGCGTTGGAATCTCGGGACATTTGGCAACGTGGGCAAATGAAGAAAGAGAATATTGGCAAGACTTGGAGGGGTACAACGAACTATTGAGGATCACCCTTTCTTTGAATATCTTACCCATCTTGACCAATCTCTGAGAGAGGAGTATGTGGAAATTTGTCTTCAAGAGGAGATGCTATAGCTACAAAATCAACCTTTGACTAGATTTAATTAGGGGATCGTAACACCTCTTTTTTCCACACCAAGGCCCTAAGCCATCGGCATCAGAATCGAATCCTACAGTTAAAAAATGAGCAAGGAGACTGGATCAATCAGGAGCAACAATTAAGAGGATGACACAAGAATATTTTAGAAATCTATACTTACGGGATGATTCCGTTTTCACACCGTTAATTACTTGAGGTGTGTTCCCCCCTTAACTCAAACTGATCTGGCGACTTTGGAAAATAGAGTCAAGCTAGATGAAGTCAAAAGGGCCCTCTTTGAAATGAAACCTCTTAAGTCACCTGGAATAGATGGCTTGCATGCTTTATTTTACCAAAGTCGATGGCACATTGTAACTCCTAACTTCTTCTCTTTCGTACATGAGTATTGGGACAAGCAGCAGCTAAATCCTTACTTCAACAAAACTCTTATTGTCTTAATACCCAAAGTCAGCAAGCCCAATTCCCTTAGTGAATTTTGTCTCATAAGTCTATGTAGTATGGTATATAAAACCCTTACAAAAATTCCTGCAAATAGAATTAAGCCATTTCTCCATAAGCTAATTGGCCCCTACCAAACAAGCTTTATTGACTGCCGAAACATTATTGATAATATTATAATTTCTCAAGAGGTGATCCACTCTATAAGAAATAAGCAAGGTAAAGGGAGGTGGATGACTATAAAAGTTGATCTTGAAAAGGCATTTGATCACCTCATATGGGATTTCATCACAAATACACTGAAGATTGCTTGCTTCCCAGAGCATTTCATTAATCTAGTTATGTCCCGCATTACAACCTCATTAATGCAAGTGCTATGGAATGGCAAACCTTCCAAGGTCTTTCATCCTACTCGAGGCATAAGGCAAGGAGACCCTCTCTCCCCATATATCTTTGTATTATGCATGGAGAGACTCTCACAGTTGATAAATGACAAAGTTGATAATACAAATTGGAAGCCCATCAAATTGGGAAGGAAGGGTATCACCCTTACACATTTGTTCTTTACGGACGACCTAATCAGATTTGGGCAAGCATCCCTAGAATAGGCAGCAATAATACAACAGGTTCTCCTCCTGTTTTGTCAATCTTCAGGGCACAAGATCAATCAAGCAAAAACGAAGATTTATTTTTCCAGGAATGTTCACCCTTCTCTCAGGAAATCAATATGTGATACTATGCGCTATCAACAAACTCCAACAATTGAGAAAAATCTAGGAGTACCCTTCATTACTGGACGTGTTTCATTTAACGCATATCAGCATATCCTCAGCAAAATTCAAAGTAAGCTTGCATCATGGAAAAGCCCGTCTTTATCACTTGCAGGGCGAATAACTCTTGCTAAATCGATTCTCTCCACTATCCCATTTTACATGATGCAAAGTGCTCTCTTGCCCACTAATTGCTATAATGAGATTGAAAAGGTCATCAGGAAGTTTATATGGGGCTACTCTAAAGACCGAAGAGGAGTTAGTCTTGTCAAGTGGAGTGACCTTTGTCTGCCTCTTAAAAATGGAAGATGTGGCTTGCTTCGCCTCAAATCACAAAACTGGGCTTTCCTCTTCAAGCTAATTTATAAGATACACAAACAACCTGAGGCCCAGTGGGTTCATGTATTGAGAGGAAAATATGGATTTCAACTTGGAATTGATGAATAGATTGTGACACGGTGTTCTCACTTTTGGAGAAACATTTTACAGACATGGGAGGAAGCATCCTTTCACATTAAATGGACCCCAGGTGATGGCCGGAAAATTCGATTCTTGTCTAATTTTTGGGTCGATGATTAAGGGCCCTTAAAGAACATTGCATTCTCGCCCATTCCTCAGACTGAGATTCACAGACCTATACATGATTTTCTTGATGAAAATGGTAACTGGAAAAGGGCTGTGTTTAATCACCTTCTCCCGAATGATGTTCTCGCGGCCATCTTGGACACAGCAATTAACAGGGAACATATAGAGCCCACGTGCTTCTGGAATTTAACTTAGGATGGAGAGTTCACTACAAAATCAGCTTATAGAGCCATCAAGTCTATAAGTTGGAACAACACAGAGGGTAAGTGGACTAAAGTTTGGAAGCTTCCAATTACACAGAGAATATGCACGTTCTCTTGGTTATTATTGAAAGGAAAATTGCTCACAAATAGTGAAGGGCAGAAGAGAGGAATGACAGATGATGCAAGATGCTCCCTTTGTGTTGGAGGCATAGAAGACATTAACCACATCTTTAAGTATTGCCCGATAGCATCAGCAGTTTGGAAAAAGGTTCTCCTAGCAGATATTTGTTCAGACTTCTTCCACACTGATGTTGCATCATGGTTAACAGATATGTTAATGGCTCCCACGATGGACACTTCCTGGAGAATTGGCATCTTCATTATATGTTGGAATCTTTGGGAAGTTAGAAACCATTGCATTTTCCAACACTGTGAATAGTGAATACACTTCAGATAACATGCTAGCACAGATTAGACCAACAATTAAGCACACTTTGAATAGTTTTATATCTATAGCCCTTCACTGTAGATCATGGAGTCTAAGATTTTGTTCTTTGATGTCATTGTAAATCCGTTGAGGACTCGGTACTTGTACAGTTTACATTAAGGTAATACAACACTCCTTTTCACTCAAAACATGAGAAATCTAGTCGAAGTTTTGACTTATGACTTATGATTTACAAGCTTATTTCCGTCTTTCTTTTTTCTTTTTATAAGAAACATTCTCTCTTATATGAGTAATTCTGAATATAAGGAACACATTTTTTTTTCTGAAATTTTAAATTGATTTTTTCATTTTTACCTTCATTAAATATATATCATTCATTATTTCTCATGTATACTCTTTCTTAATAAGGATTTAATTAGAAAGAAAGTTACATATGTTACACATTTATTGTTTTTAAATCATATTTTGAACCACATAATTTTAGTAATTGTTCCTTATAAAAAGGATTAAAGGGAGTATGTAGTAAATGACTAAATGTAAATCAGGAATAATATCTAATAATTATAATATAATTAGGAAATCAAAGCATCCTAATCACTTAATTATTTTTAACCAATTATTAGGATGCATGACCAATCCAATAATAATTCTTTGTTACAAATCCAATAATAATTCAATTTGTGTGAAACGAGTACGTAGTGCTATCAAGCTGGCCCCATCAACTTGTCCCGGCTGTTATCATGTGAGTCAGGCTTTTTTCCTCCCGGCCTTCCATGAATAATGTTTTTAAATTTTCAAATTTCAACTCAGCTCACGAAAACCAACGAGGGTAATTTGAAATCTCATTTCGATTTCATTACAGTTCGTCGCCTTCCATCAAGGCTGCCACGTCGGAACATATGTATACAAAACTAAATATCACGGTCATGGATGATGGAACAAAGAATTTGAAATAAATATCCATTCTGCAAGTATGGTTATTTCATCCATACCAGTGAACAAATTACGACAAAGGATCATCGTAAAAAATCCTCCACATAGAATAATTATCAAGTACAATATTTAGGATCGATTTACTCGGTGGTGACATGCTCAAATTTTGCACATCCAAAAAGAGAACAGCACTCAACTCACAAAAAGATTAAAGAGATCGATAATCAAGGATATAGACGTAGGTACAATATTGGCAACTGCGAAAAATTAGAGAAAACCAGAATATTGAAGGTGCCATAGACTGAGACTACTAGCTCTTCAATTTTACTTCACGTGGTGACAATACAACAATTTCCAGAAGACAAAGCTTTCATAATCATAATTAATCCAATATCACGAAAGAGGGGGAAATAAAAGGTCAGCTGTGCACAAAGAAAGACAATTATTTTCTTTCTCGCAACAATTTTCAAAGCAAAATATTACCGGTAGACAGTTTCTTATTATTCTTCCACATCTTCACCCGACTGATGCACTCCATCCCCACTTTTTGTCCCTGTCCCTGGTTGCTTCCTATTTTTCTTACTTTTGGCTTTCTTGGCTTTCATACGGCGCTTCTTCTCATTGGCATCTACCCATTTGTAGTCTGAAGGTATGTTGAAAGGATCAACTTCGTCCTTATATCGGTGACTATCAGAGTCACTGGACTGCCCACCACGACTTCCTCTCATCCATGAAATCCAGGATGTAGACCCCTCTGAATCCTTCCCTTTGGCGTCCTGGAAATGCGCTGGGCTGGAGAGTGGAGTGGAAAATTCCTCTGCTGGCTGAAGTTCCTCAAATTTTGTAAAAGTAACAAGCACTCGTATGGTAGGGACTATAGGAATGGCAACCTGCATCGTGGATGAGGGATTATAACAAATACCAGAAACCTTTGAAGCATACCGATGGATGCAGAATATGCCACATTTAAAGCATAAAAAGCACCATCAAGAATAGACAATTACAATAAAGTCTTGCATAGATACCACAGAGAAGGTGCATGCAATCTGACGTGTTCAAAACACATTTACAGTTAACGCTTTTTTTTAATTCCCAAAAATATGGTTAAGAGTATCGTTTAGATTACCAGAAGAGATTTGATGGCCATTACATGTATCTTCAAAACATAATTGCCTAAATCATTCAACATGTACCTTATCCATAGTAGAACTAGTCTGACTGATGATATCCAAACTCTTAGGTTGTTTGGTAGAGGGAAAGGAAGAGCTTTCCTTTTCCATATCAATATATATATATATATATATAATGTCTACTATTTCATGTTATCAATAATTATTCTTTCCTTATGTTTTATTAAGGGACACCAAGGACAACAACAAATTCACTTTCGAATTTCATTTTTATCTTGCATACTAAACGGCCCCTAAGTCTGCTAGACCAAATAAAATTTCTCTTTAATAGAAGTCATTATTAGCTATATCTTTGATCAACGATCAACAATACACTTATCATAAGTCATTATTAGCTATATCTTTGATCAACGATCAACAATACACTTATCATAAGTCACGGATAGATACCACAATTATGGTGGCCAAATTATATATAGAGACATGCTGGTCAGAATTCTCATCAAAGTTATGACAGCACGTAACTTGACAACATCAGCAGGAAATTAGCATTTTCATCTAAGGAGATATGCACTACGAAATTAAATGGAGTAGTTCATGCTATTCTTAGATAAATAAGACTTGAATTTTAGCATTATTAAGAAGACAAAAAATGAGTATAATAGTCGCTGTGTCTGAAAAGCCACTATATAATAAATAAATTCAAAAAATTTTATTACCTTGACAGGAAATGTTCCTTGAGGAAGTTTAGTTGTCAAAAGTTCCCTGAGTCTCCTAACAGCCTTAACCTTGTTTGCTAAGATGTCAAGTAGTGGCAGGACCTCATCTGTTTTCAAAGGGAAGTCGGGTGTCAACCACAACACAGGTCTCAATCCCTTTTTATACTCGCTCTCATTCTTAGACTCATTGATTACTGCTTTCTTCTTCTTTTTCTTACTGTTTTTATCCTTTCCCTTCTTGGCATCTCCAGCATCCTCCTTCGGAAACTCAGATGCTGGCTTTTGTTGATCACCTGGTCTTTGGTTGCTACCTTCTGGGGCCATTTTTGAGAATTTCTTCAAAATTTTGGAATCCTCAGGATCATCACTGCCACTCTTAGTGTTTTTCTTGTTCCAACCAAACCAGCTCTTCTTCTCTTTAGCCGCACCATTGGCTTCACAGTTCTCATAGGAAACAGCTGAACCATTTTCTTGACCATCAAATGATCCATGGTCCTCATCTTCACAAATATTATCAGAATTCCCCATACGAAGCGCAGAATCCAATTGCATTCTTTCCTCAGCAGTCAATACATCATCATATCCGTCATTGTGTTCTCCATTGACCATGCTTTCTTCATCATCTGCAGCAAAAAGCTCTTCATCTGTCATAGCACCAGGAACCCGCCTTGACTTGACACTCACCATCACATGAAGCATGTCATAAACTTTAGCTTTCCAATTTCCAACCATCTCAGTCTTCTCTTGACGCCTCCAATTCAAATGGGGAACAAGCTCAGCCTGAGTAACATCGATACCTGGTCTATACATATTTGTTCGAGACATAAGGGAAACTTCATGAGCAACTTCAGTATCTGTTGGTTGTGTACCAGCTCCTTCCAAGGCATTTGTGATTTCCTTCTCCTTATGAGCAAGAACAATCAAAGAACCAGGTGGTAGAGTTACATTACCATCATCTGAAGTATATCCCTCTCCAAGGAACAAAAATGTCTGTTCTGACCGTTGGATGCGGAAGCCATCAAATCCAGCAAGGGTCATATCTGCTCGAAGATTAGCACCACGTTTCCAAATGCGATACGTATCGGACGGGGCTATGCGCCCAATAAAAGGAATGACAGAGCTCTCAAAATGGAAAGTTATTTCCATGTAAAAGTCACGAATTCGAGCAGCTGAGGCAACAATGCGGGGTAGCCTACGACACCACTTGGCCCAAGCCAAAGGTTGATAATGCCGTGCCATAATCATGGCAATTGCTTCTTCTCTAGTGCAAACTGCTTCCTGGAGAGCACTCCAACCGTTGTCATTCTGCAGACTCCAATCTGCACCAGCAGCCATCAGAATCTCAGCTGAGATGGGATCCCTGAGACGTACTGCAAGATGGAGAGGGGTCTCCCTACCAGGAACATCGCGACGGTCAATAATGGCAGAGACCTCATCTGCTTGAAGCTCAGCAGCTAGAGATTCAGCTTCTGTCTTGACCTCACCAGCCTTGGCAAGTCGAGGTAGGGTGGAAACAATTTGCCGTAGGGCTGCATGATCACGCCTGGCAACTGCTAAGTGAGCAGGACTATGAGCACATTTAGATAAATCCTCCATGGATTTGTCCCCTACCTCTCTCTTTTCCCTTTTAACTGTTCCTAGGCTACAATCATGAATGGTTCCATTTGCTTCCATCACAGGTAAATCTTGAGTTAAGAAGAAGAAATGGTTCAGATTTCACTCATAGCATTGCTATTCGGTTCAGGACTACAAGCAAAGCCTACTGGTCCACTAACTAGGGAAACTAGCCAAAAATCGCCAAACAAATATAGGAAACTCTCTTCCTCTTCCCCTCTTTGGCCCTTCCCCCCCAGAATGAACCTCTAGTAAATAACTCCAGAGATTCTATCAACCGCCCAGAGTGATGTGCAAAACTCAAACCCCCAGAAAATTCAAGACTCAACTCTATCCGCTCCAAATCTTGTCACCATGTTCAGTTAGCCAGTTTTTTGAACTTATACTCCAAAATCCACGTATATAGCCTGAACTTGAGTTCCATCCCGGCGGGCCGATGCTATCTCGGAGCTAAAATCTGTAAACAAACAAGGCCTTAAGATAAAGTGGGTGGAAATCACCACATAATAACATTTAGAAACAAAGATTTGCGCGTCAAGAGCTACAATTAAGACGGAGCATCCAGACTGGACAGGGAGGCCAGCATATATGTACTTGTTGAGAATAATTAAGATAAGAAAAATTATAGTCTCGATAAATACTATTGAAACGGCCACAATTGCGCCGAACCAAGATTCGGCGGGCAAAGAAATTTGCATGAAGTCAGTTGATCTCCCATCTAGGTAGGATAGGAGAAGATTCGGGGAATTTTACGGCAAGGAAGTGCGTCATTATAGGAAGTAACAAAAAAGTGTTGGCCAGATTGACTTACATTTTGAACAAGAATCCAAGAAAGCGGCGGGAGAGGATTGGGAAGGAGAGAGGGGAGAGGAGGATCCGCAAGATAGTGGGTTGGAGGAGGAGGAGGGACTTAGGGTTGAGCTCCGAGATTGGGAGCAACTGGGGAGAGACAGGAGATAGATGAGGGGGAAGAGAGAGAATCGGGCGGCTGGAGAGGAGCGGGATCTAACGGTCAGGATGGATTAGGGACCATTAATGCTGACAACACAACTCAAAAGGACAGGAGGGAAGTGGAATGGGTGCGGATTCAGATCAGAGGGAGGCTCTTTGCGCTTGATGATTCTGTTTGAGAGTCGGAGAGTGTGGCGGTGTGATGTGCAAAGACCAAACAGGCTAATTAAGTAACATTCTGGCTTTGGTAATTTTGTTGCTCTTCCCGTCTAATCCAATATCCCTCCCTCCCTCCCTCTCTCTCTCTCTCTTACCTCTTTCCTCTTACCATATCCAACCACCGTCTCTGAATTTAAGGCATGCAATCCGCTCTTCTCATTTTCCTTTTTCCTTTTAAATTATTAGCTGCTGCTAATGTATTAGGTTGGCAAAATTCATTGCAATCCTTGTCGCCTTCTTAAATTCTGATGCACAGTGTTCGTATATTGAACTTATTACTACCGGTCATTAATAAAAATATTGATTCACATTTTCTTTCTAAGTCTTTTTTTTTTGCTCGCGCGTTTACTTTTTAATTCCTTGTCATTCTTATAATATATATTTGTAATAGGTATTTTCACCAATAAAAAAATATAAGGGATGTTGCTAATTATAAAAAAATACCTCTTCTTTTATCGATACTATTGATTTTAAGCGTCATTGAAGTGAACGATTTCAAGCATGTTTGTTTGAGCTTATAAAAACTTATAAGTTGCTTTTTACGTAAATCGAGACACAACTCCTCTCACATACTTACTTCGTATACCGTAAATCACTATTAAAAAGTAACTTATAAGCAATCGAATCGCTCAACCAAACATACCCTTCATAGACTAATCCGAATTTGTTCAATATAGACTCGCCCGATTGTTTCCCAAAGACAGAGACACAGTCATCCAAGTTATCGAATACTGTGTGTTAGTACTTACTGTGTATTTGGATAACATTTTAAAAAAATAAAAAACCGTTTTGGCAAAATGACCCAATTCCTTTAAAAATAGGTCAGAAACATTTTTCTCTTTAAAACCATATTGTTGTTGTAAGGCAGCCAAACAATCTATTCTTCTCCAAAATCTTTTTTTTCTTTTCTTTTTTTTGCTAGAAAACCATGATTTGGGGTGGAAAACCATAATTTTCTTAGAAATTATTTTTTTTACCTTTTCAGAAACTATTCTCCAAAATTTATTATCTGAAATCACTTTTTATCCAAAAATAATCCAAACACACTCTTTACCATATATTGTTAAGTTATGTTTGAATGAACTGAGAAGTCAGGGGAAAATAGAGGAAAGGGATATCAATCATCAATCTTTTTTATTTTAAATGATATCAATCATCAATCAATTAATTAATCATCATCAATTATCATAATTTATTATTAAAAACTTGTAATACCTAGTTCATAAGAAAACGGATCCATCCATTAATCAATAAATACAGTTTATTATTGATTATTTCATAATTTCCTTTTTTGAGTAAAATACTCTAATCACCCTTATATTTTGCCTTAATTACATTGACCTTTTATCTATTTTAAAAATATACACTTAAGTCCAAATCATTAACTCCATTAAGAATATTCTAAAAAATTCTAAAAATATGTTTTTTAATTAAACTTATATAAAAATAAAATATAGTTACTAATTTACTCTTAATACTAAATCCTAAATTTTAAGTGACATCTTGTAAATACCACAAATTTTTAAAGATTCGAGTAAGTTTTTTTAAATGTTTGTAGAAAAAAATGAAATTATAAATTTAAATGACTTATAAAATCTTTCAAACCTATATATTTTGTTATTTTGATAAAAAAAATGTGTTTAATATATATTTTTAGTCATTTAAGAAACTAAAAATAAATAAATTTCAATAAAAATGGTGAAAAATAAAAATAATAAGTTTTATAATCTCAAAATTAATAAATTTTTAACATATTAGAAAGTTATAAAATCTATGAGAATAAAAATTTGGTGTATAAATTTTTTTTGGCCCATATATATGTGTATATGTTTAAATAATTCTAATGTCAAAGAGGGGCATTTTGGTAAAACAAAAGTCTAAAAGTTAAACTTGACTGTCAACTAATGGTCCAGGTGAATGAAAATAGAATATTAAAGACATAAGGGAAGTTTATATAATATACATTTTAATTTTAAGGAAAGTCTATGCAATTAAGGCAAAATAGAAAAGTGGTAGAGTTAGAGTATTTTACTCTTCCTTTTTATATTTCTTCATAATTTACGAATTAAATAATTATAATTCACCGATTAAGTAATCACATTTCCTTCTTACAGCATATCCCTCAATTTTAGGACATGAAATTTATTTCTATATTTAACTACATTACTTTCTTTATCTGATTTTTCATTAGGCAAGGGAGGGTTACAAAATATTTTTCCAATTTTACCATAGGGTGTATCTTTTTTGCTGCCCCCTACCACCCCTTAATTTTGGGGACCTTTTTAAATATATTTTTATGGTTCTTTGGATTATTACATTCTACATGAAATGGGTGTCGTTTTGATATCTTATATACAAACAACAGAGCCGTTTTCAATTTTTTATGGTTTTTCAAAGATTTAAAAGTTAAGAAGTGTGTAGTTTCTTTTTGATTTACAGTTTTAAATCTTTAAAAAATCGTAAAAAATTGAAAACAACTTCCTTTTTTGAACATAAAATTTTAAGATGTCACACATTTCATATAGAATACAATGATTCAAAAAATCATGAAAAATATATTTAAGAAGGTTCCCAAAATTAAGAGGCAATAAGGGGCAGCAAGAAAGGCACATTAATCACCATTGCCCTTTTACCATTATTAAATTATATGCCAAGAGTAGTTTTTGAGAATTTTCCTCATAATTCTCCCCTAATTTTTAAATCCAACTTTGAAAAAAAAATGAAATAGATGATGCAAGGACTTTCAGGACAAATCTACATCTTAACAAAAATGACGTGGATGATATGTAAACTGCCAACTCAGCATATTTGATTAACTAATGTCAAAATTAACTGGGATAACAGTCAGAGCAAAATTACTTCCTTTTTAACACTTCGAAGGCAAAATTGCCTTTAAGTGATAACTTTTAGAATAAAATTACCCCATAATCATGTATTAAATAGAAAAATATTGGGAGAATTACAGCTAGGTCCCAAGCAAGAAGGAAAATGAAGAAATGATCCCCTGAAATCTTAAAATGAAAAAATGGTCCTAAGAAGGTGTCAATGGAGTCTTCTGGAGTTGTCAACGATGTAACCCCCTCACGGTAATTATATCCGGATGATGAAATTTAAGTGAAATAAAGACCAATAAGACAAAATCACATTTATAATCACTCATCTCCAAGAGATAGGGTGTCCAAACAAAATGTTTAAAAACAGGATTCATCTGGTCTCACATTCACTTTCGAATACAATTACCTGTGCAGTTATATCACATAATAAATGTCAAAGTGCGTAATCAAAATCCCGGCAACCCTGGGTTACTTGTATATATAGAATGGGTTTAAAGGTTTCCTAAAATGGGAATTATATATCCAAAATTGTTATATACATTTCATATACATACAGTAATTCCAAAAACCAACTAGATAACCAACATCCAAAATGCAATATATCCTTACTAGCCCTAACCACTCTTGGTTGCCCGCTTCCCTTTCGAGCCACTTGCCCTGTCTGAAAATGTTAGTCATTTGAAAAGAGTGAGATTCTAAAGAATCCCAGTAGTAACAAATCACTCATACGATATATAAACACAAAGCATGTAATGTTATCATGTTCAGCAGCATCATCAGCAACACAATGATTCATGGCTCGCACCACAAACGACTATACTCACGGCTGTATCACAATGCACTATGCCCGCTTTCGCGGTAATCACAATGACAACTTTCGCTGCAAACACTATGCCTGCTTCAGCAATAATCACTATGCTAGCTTTCGTTGTAATCACAATGCCCGCTTCCGCGATAATCACTATGCAACAGCATCACAAAAGCACAAAGTATCTCAAAGCACAACGTATCAAAAGGCACAATGCTCCACAATGCACAATGCTCCACAAGGCACAAAGCTCCACAAGGTATTCTCAATACATCTCAAAGCAGTAGCATCACAATGCATGATAGGCAAACATACAATACATTTACACAAAGTATAAGAGAAAAGTCACTACCTGTATCTTTCCTGACGTTCTTTGACACAGTGGGCTTACGCGTTTGACAGATATCAAATCCTATACCAATTTAGGGACAATTGATTAATCTCTTTTCCAAATGCATATTTCCATAATACTCTAAGTTGGTTATCATTTAGGACTCTTTAGGTAGCTAATATAGGCCTAAACATATGCCTAAAGGGTTTGAAGAAACTACCCTGAAGATTCCTTTTTCGAAGGCAAACACTGATTTTCAACTGGATCACTCGAGTGAAGAAGACCTCACTCGAATGATGAAAGACTCGTGCTCGAGTGAGAACGGCTCTCACTCGTGAGTGTTTGACAGTGAGCAACTACTTCGGCCAGAAAGTGCTCATATCACTCGAGCATAAGGCTTTCCACTCGGGTGATAACTCTAAATCCACTCGAGTCTCCGAAAGTGCGACACAAAGAGCGACAACCTGAGAGTACATGCAACATCAGAAGGAAAAGCTCACTCGAGCATACCCCCAGTGCTCGGGTGAGAAGGTTTCACTTGCGAGTGTCGGAACACACTCTTAAACATCAACCAGCGAGTGACAACCCGAGAGCAACCCTAACCAAGAACTCACACCATCACTCAAGTGATCCCGTGCTCACTCGAGTGATCACCAACATCACTCGCAGTGAAGGAAGTGCACTCGAGCCCCCTTCATGAGAACCCGGGCGAAACACAAAGCATAAAGACAAAACACAAGGCAGCACTCGAGTGCGTTCTTCCCTCACTCGAGTGAGGCTATCAGATTGCCAGATCGCAGCAACTGATAGAATTTCCCAGATTGGTCAAAATCAAACCCAATGATTTCCAAACTCAACACAAAGCTCAAACTCATGCAAAATGACTTAGGGAACCCATTGAAAACCTCCAAAACACCCAAATACCATTTTAACCACAATTTATACCCTTGGGTTTCTATGACACACAACACCAAAATTTCATTCAACTTAATTCCAAATTCCAAAACCATATCTAATACTCAAAGAACCTCACAACGAACTAATCCAAACATCAATCACTATAAAATTCACACATTCCAAAATGACCATAAACCAGGGCAAATTTTCAGAATTTATCAAACTTATCCAAAACTCATAACATATATATCAAAAAGCATCAAATGCTTACCTCTTCACTTTGGCAAATCCAGAATCTTGATTCTCCAATTTTCAATTTCGTCCAACACTCAAATCACCACCTTTCAAGATTCTGAAATTACCACAATGGAGCTCTTAACACCATGAATAAATTTAGTGAAGAGGATTTGAGTAAAGGAGAACCATTACTCACCAAAGATCAAGCTTTTCTTTTCCTTTTCTCTTGTTTCAAGGTCGCCGGAAATGAGAGAAAGAAGAGAGAGAATATGAGAGATGGAGATGATGATGATGATGAAATGTTTTCTTTGCCCATACTCCCCCCTCAACCCGAATAGGAGATAGAAGAGAGAGAAAAAGTGGACTTTTGTCCTTTATGCCACATCTAATGGTCCACACAATACCACATGTCACCATCTTACTCACTCCCTCTATGAGCTCACACAAGTTTAATGTACAGGATTCCGACCCATATGCAACAAATCTCCAACCTTGATCTATAATCATCAAATACACTTATATTAAATTTACATCACATTTCTATAAAAGTGTTTAATTACAATCAACATCAGAGTCATTAGTCCTTAATCCCAAATTGGGTCATTACAAACGACTTGTACCTGAGGTTGTTAACTGGACCATTTCTTCATTTTTCTTTTTACTTGGGACCTGGCCGTAATGCTCCCAAAAATATTTAAGTCATGTTGCTTACAAAGTTTTCTTGTCGTGCATAGCCAGTAGTCCTGTTTACTTCAGACATGGATTTATCGTTAGAGATAATACATTAAAAATATATATGACATATGATAATGTGTAATTGGAAAACTTAACTTGACCTTGAGTATTGTTATATTAAATAAACACTTCTCATTTATCAAACTTACCAAAAATACTTTATGCGACACCTAAAATAACAATTATTTTTTAAAAAAGAAGTTAAACTTGTTTTGAAACGAGGGACTACTTTTGACCCAAAAACACGAGGGATTACTGAGTTTTTTTGTGCACTAATGTTTAAAAAGAGAGGTACAGTAGACATTTTCCTATTTAAATGGACCTATCGCTGGATAAATCATGTTATATGGTTTTTCAACAATAGTATGATTTCATGAAAAATTTAGATTATACTATATAAATTCACGTCAAAAGTCTGGGCACCCTTTCCAGCATCCGAACGTATCATTAACAAGATGCCACTGCACAATATAGACCAGGCCACCGCCATTGCTCGACGTTAATGGCGAAGCACCTCCGCTGCATGACGGTGGCAACGGAGCACCACCACTAATATTTGGAGGATAATTGAAAAGAAAAAACACCACGTACGGCAAATGGAAAGGAAAAAACATTAACATCAAGAAAGCCATCTTCAAATAAGCCCGTAAACATCACTCCACCATCTCTTGCCTTTGTTATTGTGGGACCATCACAAACCCTACATTAGGACAGTGAACTATGATCGAATCATTATCGAGAGATCTACACCACATGGTGGAACACCGGTCCAGAGACTCGATCGAGACAAGGATGAAAGATGACGAACTAGAGTATGCTTGACCATAAATGACAAAACTCGTTAATAAACAAAACAAATTGAGTATATAATGGCAAACGAAAAAAACAAGGGACACCTACAGGGCTAATAAGGTTTAATTTAAGGATAAAAACTTAATTTACGAGAAGCAATCAAATAATCATTAGTCTGGACTATGGAAGTTCAGGTGCACCCATTTTGATATACAAGTAGCCCAAAGAGCCCACTTCCAATAACAATACTGTATCTTCAGTTGGAAAGCTCCAAATCGCAACATGCAAATTAATATTGGGGCAACATATAGAGGGTCATATAAAAAGAGAGGGTGAATATAGAGTGATCGAAGTTGAATGGTTGTTGCAACGTTATAATGGTGCGAGGAGTGAGGTGGGGAGAGAGAGGGTGGGTGGGCTCTATAGGCAAGTGGGTCACACACTTAACTCTCCCAGTGTTTCTTAAAGTATTGGTGTCGCATGAGATTAAAGAGGGCAGGAAGCTGTAAATACATTCACTTGAATTCGGAATGGAATGATATGGTTTAATTTTGGTGAAGCAAAAACAAGTAGGTGAGCAACCATGATGGTTGCTATTATAGCTTGTATTCTGCCTTCACAAGAGTCCATGATGAAGGCTTTGGCAATAAATAGTGCATGCGCACCTTCAAACGCTAGCTGCTTCTGCTATATATATAATCCTCCCCCATACATTACGCTAGCTCTTCGTTCCCCTAACAATAATACATGTGAATAAGCTTTATTACTTCTTACTCCTCTACCTTATAATTACCAGCAGCATATATAGTGATTATTTCTCATTATTATGATGAAAAAAAAAGAGAGACGGAAGAGTAAAGGGGTGGTGGTAAGTCACGAGGCATGATGGTCAAAATGTATGCAAGTGCGGTTAACGCAGAGCACTACGAGGTTGGTTTGGTCACAATTTATTGGCCTCACCTTCCTCTGCAACGTCACAATATTTAACACATACTTCCCTCATTTTTACATGTAAATTGACTCTCCTTCGTACAGGTAGCTAATGTCTACTCATATAGGATCCAGTTACTTTGTTCCTCTCTATCTGTATTATATACTGCTACATGCCTATTTGAGTTAGCGTTTAAGTCGAAATAAAACTCCTTTCACATACTTATCCTGTATATTGTAAATCACGTTAGAAAAACAGTTTCTACTGCTAACCCAAACAGGCACTGTCTACTACTATTTATTATTGTTTGGCAGCCATTTTTAATTCTTTCTATCTGACAAAAACAAGATTGCACCATTTTCTTTTGTCACTTATCCCAACCTTTGTCAAAGGCCGGCAAATATCGAAAATATATAACTCACTGGACCAATTATTAAATATTCTGAAATAAAATAAAGTGTTCTTTGCATTTTTAACATGCATAGTTATAAAAAAAATTAAAATAAAATAAGTGATTATTTTTAATAAATATGCATATATATTAAAAACATATTTTATTTCAGAATTTATTTTAGGAGAATAAAACAGATCGCTGTTTATATTCTTAAATTGCACGGTCGCAAATATTGAAATAAAACAGGTTTTTTTAATAGTATGGAAGAAACAAAATCTTTTTTTTTTAGTAAACGGAAGAAAATAATTGTAAAAAAAAATTTGTTTGGTTTGAAGACAGTGAAAGTGATGGAGGGAATGATTTCAACGAGTTTGATAAAAAGATGGAGAAGTGAAATTATAAGTTTTAATTTTTTTTCCTTATTATGACAATGTTTTTCTCGTAATTCCCCCTAGTCAATGTTTTTTTTAAAAAAAAAATTTTACCGTGAGCTATTTGAATCAGAATCTTGGTCACTGTTTAGCTGTAGGCAGTTGTTGTTTTTGTCTTTGCCAGAAAAAATTGAGGTTGAACAACAAACAGAGTTTGAGTGGTGGGAGGGAAAAGCAAGAAATAGCAAGGGCGGTGATGAATTTTAAATGGATAAAATGAAAGCCCGTGGGCCTTGTGTTGAGGCCCATATGATTTATGTGTGTCCCAGTTCCACCCCATATACCACACACACAAGCTCCTTCTGCTGTTTGTTGGTCCCCCTGGCCACGTGGTAGGCACCTCTAAAGCTACAGTTATTCTTATAAACCAAATTAATTAAGTTAAAGAATCTAATTACAATAATCATGACATGTTTTCCTAAGTTACTGCTTTAGCTTTTAATACCACCACAAGAAGCTCCAGCAAGCTTCATATGTATAGGAGTGCACTATTGTAGTCTTTACACCAAAGTAGCTTTATCTAGATTATACTCCTATATTATATTCGAGGAGTATGATTTATCATGCTGTTCACAGTCTGAAAGTCCATACCAACACATCTTGCCACCACGCACCTTCTCAACTAGGGGTGAGCAAATTAGAACCGAAACCGAAAACCGAACCGAACCGAACTCAATTCGGTTTTTTCGGTTCGGTTAATTCAGTTTTCGGTAAAATTTCGGTTTTTATTATTTGGTTAATTCGGTTTTCGGTTTTCGGTTCGGTTATTAGAAAAAAATTTCGGTTAAAACCGAAAAACCGAAATATATATAATATATTTATATTTAATATATATTATTTGATAAATGCATGTTTTTATAATTAAATAGGTGTAAATTTTCAATAATATTAGATAAAATCTATAGATATTTTAAATCTAGTTAATTTATTTTATATATTTTACCCCTAAATGTAATCTTAAGGATAAAAAATAATATTTTTTAAAAATTTAATTATATATATTTTATTTTATAGATAATAAATAAAGAAATCGGTTAATTCGGTTATTAACCGAACCGAATCTAAATATTTCGGTTACTTCGGTTCGGTTAATTCGGTTAATCGGTTTTCGGTTCGGTTATTATAATTAGTTTAATTCGGTTTTTCGGTTATTTCGGTTTTTATGGAAAACCGAACCGAAAAACCGAATGCTCACCCCTATTCTCAACTGCTCTTACCATCTCCAAACACCACCAATATTCTTTATCTAAAACATGTATATTTTATTTTTTTTTAAATTTATGTATTTCTTTCCCTTTCGATAAGCTCTTTTTGTTTTTTGACACAATTTTATTCAATGCACTATCAAGTACTAATAGACCATTCCGTTAAATCCAACTCAATTGATAATTTATGTTTTTTTTTTTGATACTAGTGAAGCCACATGCCTAATAATAGGAAAAAACTAAGTACTAGGGACACTAGGTCCCATCACATGTTTATCAAACAAAAACCGCAGATTCGGAGGACATACTTCGAGCGGTGAAGATTTCCTCAAACCCTCTTCTGCCAAAGCATCAACAATCCGATTGAGATCTCGCGGGATGAAATGTATATTCAATTCCCAATTGTTCTTCATCAGCTGGTGAATACGCAAAAGTAGATTACTGCAAATTCTCCTACTACTCTCATCCAACAGAATCTCAACTAGGCCTTTTGAATCAGATTCCAAAATAATTCTTCTAAAACCAAGGTCCCAAACTAACATTAGACCTTTGTAAATACTAAATAGCCCATGATTCAGCTTCCAAAACAGCACATGAACCAAGAAAATGTGTAAACCCAGCAATCCACGGACCATTGTAATCTCTAATCACCCCACCACAACTGGCCTTCGAATTAGATGAGACAGCTCCTTCAACATTAATCTTAACCCAGCCAAGCCAATCGGAGGAGGAGTCCAGAATTTATTTGATTGTACTCTAGACTTAGTAGCAGTTGTGAACTCATTAATTTTTGCATTTCTGAATTTCAAAAGAACTCTCTCTTAGGATACAATATTATTGTGGCCCAACGATAGTTAAAGGGCTTCAGTTCAAACGCATAGAAGGCGGCCTTTAATTTCATTGGGCTATCTCGTTTTTTATGTGGGCCCAATAACGTGTGTTTTAAAAACTCAAAAGCAATGCCTGTGTTGACTGGCGGCGGTTGTGTTTCGGTTGTTTTATGGCGCAGCCCGGCTCAAATAGCCGATTTTGGGTTCCCCTTAACTTGTTGGGGTCAAATCCCAAAGAGGCCACGTCTCACCAAACTCTCTGTGGCTCCTTCCACCATCGGCTCCCAAAGCGAGCATGCAATTGCATCTACATCCTGTCATCCTCGGACGCGGCTTTCCTCCTTTTTGCTTATTGTCCGCTGCGCTCCTTTACCATAAAACGGTAACATTTTGGGTAAAAAATAAAGCCCCTCGTCTTTTTTTTTTAAATAGTATTCATTATCTTGAAATATTTTTTTAGTATCGGTTAGTACCCTATAATATTTTTATAGTATTATTCAATATCCTAAATTAATTTTTAGTATATCCAACATCCTGAAATATCGCACCAAACACATTTTAGACTATTGATTGGGATAAAAAAATATTTCAGAATACTGGATAATACTGAAAAATTATTTTAAGATCTTAAAAAAATATTTTAGACATCCTGAAGAGCTTTTTAAATACCATTCAGTATTTTGTAATATTTTTTTAATATTATCCTGTATCATGAACTAATTTTCAGTGCACCCAACATCTTTAAATATTGCACTAAAAATATTTTAGAGTACTAACTGACACTAAAAAAATACTTTAGGATATTGGATAATACTGAAAAATTATTTTAGAATCTTAATAAAATATTTTAAGAAACTGATTGTGCTGTGTGTGTTCGGATTAACTTTTAGATAATAGCTTTTACAATTTACGAGGTAAGTATGTGAGAAGAGTTTTATCTCGATTTACGGAAACGGAATTCTGAAAGCATAGTTTTTGGGTGGTCGAACACACATTAAAAATTACTTGAAGACAGTGAATACTATTTTCAAAAAAAAAAGGGTGAGAGGCTTGAATTTTTTACCCAAAACGGCGCCGTTTTGAGGGAAAGGAGCGCAGCGGGCTATAAGCGGAAAGGAGGAGGAAAGCCGCCGCGTGAAATTTCTTCACCCGAACTCACTCTAAAATTTCTTCGACGCAACCTTCAATCAAATCACGTGAGCACTGTACATATTCGTTCTATATGCGTATGATTTAATGGGGCCACACTTTGTAATTCTTGGAAACAGCCGATGGAAAGTAAGCTTCCTCCGAAATTGGTAGCTTCTCAGATGTTTCCTGCGCCATCGTCGTCAAATCACATATGCGTGAAACCTTTTTGAGTTTAGCCAAATTCAATGTTTGTGAGGATCCATCATGTAGTGGAATATTCGTAGGATTCTGACTTTATTAAACAATTTGGGGGTAGAAAGGCATGATGATGGAAGTGCGTAAGAGAGTCAGCGTGTGGAATGATGGGGGGAACTGTGCTGGGAGATACGGAGAGAGAGGGTTGAAGAGAGGAAGATCTGGGCATGCTACTAGTTTTCCAACACTCCGCGCTGTAATACCACTTGCTTCCTTTTTCATTAGTCAGTGTTGCCGACACACGGCCACAACTCACAAATCTGGGCTTCTCTGACCCCCCGCTTTCCAACCACATGTTTTGAAATTGTTCACATCAACCATCAAAGCACGCCTTTTTCTTCAACACACTGCGCCTTTCCGACTTGCTTCTTCCTTGGATCCTGATGGAAAATTCCTTCCGCCAGTTTCAACTTCTCTTTTTTCTCCTCCTCCCACATTTCTACATCTATTGACAGAATCAAGTGCTGTCAGTTTTCGCCTCTGCTCATGATGGTTTTTTTATTATATATTCTTTAACAATAACAGTGACACATCGCATGATATACTACTAGTAAAGAGTTTCTGCATCCAAGCTGGCTCATATTTTAACAAATAATTCGATGATAAATGGAAGGAAAAAATCCATCCGCATTTGATTAGTTGCCATATCTATTATCAGCAACGCACCAAAAGGTTGAAAAAAATGGAAAGTGTCTAGAAAGAATCCAGCAAAATTTCTCCGAGTGAAGAAGAAGCACAGCTGATATTGTTAACTTTTAAAAGGGGCAATGTTCCCGCTGGAGTTTTAAAAATAGTAGAATCCCCCGTTGATATTGTTAAGTTGGGTTTGAAGAGTTGGCATGTAAGAAGTATATTTATGTATCTTGGGATAAAACTTTTCTCTTATATTTACCCCGTACGTTATAAATGATATTGTAGAACTAGAAGTAACTTCTTTCGCTAATACTTATTTAATGTACTGGCCCGTTTGATCTGATCGTTGTGAGCAACGTTTGACCAAAATATAGTGTCTACGTGGCAGTCATTATATATAATTTATTTTTGTAAAAAACAGTAGAACAGAAAAACTTCCTCGACTGCGTTTGCATCAGAACTTAAACTTGCAGTGCGCTGTTGTTTCTCTCTCGACCGATGGCCCTGAAAGGCGGCATTTGCTTCCCAAAATCTCCTCCTCACCCTCACAGCGTGCTGTGACTCCGTCACCCCCGTCTTCTGATTACGTTGCCATCGATTCCAACTTCGTTGCACTTGCTCTATTTGGTACGGGGAACTAAACATATCTGAAAAATTTAGATTTGGTTATGGTTAAGATTTGATTTTTTTTTTAAATAATAATTTTTTAAAATAATAATAATTAAAAGATTTTTTTTTTATTTAAGTTTGTATGCCCATTTAATTAAATATTTTTTTTAAAAAAAATATAATGGGGACAAAATCAAATCTAAACCACTAAAGATAAATGTGAACGACTTAAATATGATTAGCTCTGGGCAAAGCTCTCAGAGGAGGGAAACCAAAACGATTAGTAGAAAACTAGTTTGTTGCACTTAGTGTGTGTTCATCTAGGTTTTAGAAACACTTTTTCACAAATCGAAATAAAACTCTTCTCACATATTTATTTCATAGACTGTAAAAATTATTCTCCAAAAACTAATTCCAACACACATTTATACTTTTTGCCGGGTCTCTCAGCACAACACAGCTCCCAAATTCAGGTCAACACTTACGTGGCATTATTGTGTGGGGCCCATATGATGTATTTAACGTTGTGTGGTCATTTTTTTGTGTGGTAACATTGTGCCTTTTAAAAGTTAAAGATAACAGTTGAGCCTCAAAATATTTCGGGCTAAATGTGCTGTTTAACCCTATAACACACCTTGTTACTGTTAGTGTGTTAACCCTCACCCTCCATTTCTTTGTTTTCCCTTTCCTTTATGCATAGTTATATATATTTATAAATAAAATAAAATAAAATAGCAGAAAGCAGTGGATCGGATGATGATAATGGGGAAGGGGCGGCGGCAGAAGAGGCGCATACTTCTTTTGACCTCTGCCCCCAAAAAATATGATTACTTTAGGCTTTATAGGAGCCTTCACTGTTCGAGCGAAGCAACCGAGAAGTTGAGGATGAGCCTCCAACACAGGTACGAGCTATACTCACAAAACGCTTTTACTCTGATCTCTCTCTCAACTTAACTATTCATCCATACACAATTATAAGGGCCGTCGTCATCACTTTCTTCAGGTGGTGGCCCATCATCTCGCCCGTGATCCCCATGTCTTCAAATTCGCCTGCTTTAATTTTCGAACGAGATCAGTAGCCCCAGTTGAAAACCCCGCATAAAGTAGTACTATTGGGATTTGGAAACCATGCAATTTATTTGGCCCGTATCGAGCTACCTATAGCACAACCCACTGTCTAGCCTGGCCTGCGAGTTCTTCATCAAGCAAGTTATTGCAGAGCTGGGTTCTGACGATGACGAGGACTCCCTGTTGTGAGAAAATGGGATTGAAGAAGGGGCCGTGGACACCTGAAGAAGATCAGATTTTGATCTCTTATATTCAACGACAAGGCCATGGAAACTGGCGTGCTCTTCCTAAACAGGCTGGTGAGCACAAATCTATTATTCCTTTCTCCAACCATGCATATCTCTACATATATTCTAAACCATCATATATAATTCCATGTCCGGAAATAAGTTTTTAACCTGGAGTCAATCAACGAACACTATAGTACTACTGGGATGCAAGTGTTTCATTGATCAGTGTATTCAAATGCTGGCTTTACTCTAAAGTGCTCTGAACTGTATGAAGCAGGTTTATTGAGGTGTGGAAAGAGTTGCAGGCTTCGATGGATAAATTACTTGAGACCAGATATAAAACGAGGGAAATTCAGCAAGGAAGAAGAAGAAACCATCCTCAAGCTGCATCAGATTCTGGGAAATAGGTGGGTGTATATATACAGTTTCATGTTATGCTGAGAGGCTCTATATATGTCTTTTGAATTTCTCGTTCTAGTACTTAATGGGATGGTTAACCAAATTTTGAGTAAACGGTGTTTGCTTTTCTTTGCGCTCAGATGGTCTGCTATAGCGGCGAGATTACCTGGACGAACAGATAATGAAATAAAGAATTTTTGGCACACCCACTTGAAGAAGAGGGTGGAAACATGCCAAGTGCGTAATGTAAGTGTGTCGTCCTCTTGTACACAAGCATCTTCAAGCAAACTCGTGAAGCCGCCCATGCCACAGTTAGTAGTAGCCGCAGAATC
The DNA here is from genome assembly GCA_963210345.1 of Inga oerstediana. NCBI lineage: Eukaryota > Viridiplantae > Streptophyta > Magnoliopsida > Fabales > Fabaceae > Inga > Inga oerstediana. The sequence goes on along the minus strand of OY723401.1, from coordinate 633,741 downwards.
ATCAAGTGATGCTCATCTTGGTTTCACTGGCAAAGTTCTGATGAGTAGTGCCCATGAGGGTTTAGCTCCAAGGAGATATGTAGCCACTGTGGATTCAGGATTTAATCATGGTGCAAATTCTTATGATGCATCTGTGGAAACCCTAGGCGGCCATAGATCTAACAAGGTCAGTGAAGAAATGGAATTTTGGTATGATCTTTTCATGAAAGCCGGACAGCCGCCGCAAGGGCATGGAAATCTTAGACAGATTGCATGAGTTTTCCCTTCTTCTTTTTTTTTTTTTAAATATTGTCTCGTGTTTGTGTATAAAATTTAGATTCACTCCAGCATTGTGTAATAAATGTTGCCACAGCGGCAAACAAATCCCAACTTTGCAAGTAACAGTGGTGGTTCACGGTGGGACTGTCCGGCCAACAGTCTCCCTCTCCGGAGGCGAGCATATGTATAGTCCTTTGTCAGGTCAAGTGATTGCCGAGTGATATACACGTAATGAATCATTGCGAATATATATATATATCGAATGAAAGAAGTAAAATAACATATACTGACACACCTGTCGCAAAATTATTTGGTAATTTTAATCTTGTATTCATATGAGAAAATATATGTAGTTTTTATTGTTTAACAAACGCGATGAGTCCTGTTATGTAGACGTGTGAATGACTTGCTGTTGATTCATGCAAATGCCAATGCTAACCTGAGAGATGAAACCAGTGACTTGTGAGAGCCTGAGAGAGACTAAATACCTGCTGCCGTGGTGTGTTGAGATAATGGGGATAATAGATGACGCAGAACATGTGGATCCCATTGAAGTCATTTCAGGGATCCAAACTAGTTGGTAATGAAGGCATCGTTGGTAAAGTTTGTGACTGAAGATGAGACGGGGAAGACGGTGGCGCGTGCATTGGTTTTGGGTGGGAGCAGCATGGCTTAAGGGAGGGTGGCACGTGGCACTTCAAAAGTAGATTTTTCAGGTATGACGGCTGTGTTATGTTTGGTGCCACGTGTCACATTTTTTTGGATAAAGCCCATGGGTCCTGGGCATAAGACATGGGGGTACAACCCAATACTTTGTAACGCGGGATGGGCTTCATCGTTACTCTTTGATGATTTTGCTACGTATGTAAGGAGTAGCTGCGCCTGCTCATAATGCCTCTCTAATGTTGAAATGAACTCCGTAGTATATTATTTACTGTTCCCCCTTTGTTTTTACATTTTTTTTGGCCAACTTACATTTCCTGTTGATTGAAAAGGTAAATTAATCTTTCTCCTTGTAATTTCGTACCTTTCATGTCGACTTTTTTTAAAAAAATCATGACTAACACAAAAAATTTTAATAAATTGCATCGTTCATAAGTCTTTTTTCTTTCCAACGCATCATCCATAAATCATTAACAGTATAAATACACTCTTTTCAATTTATATGATTCATAATAGTTAGTTATTTAAAACATAATAATCAATAAGTAATATAAAACGAACAGAATTGGGATCCGACTAAAGTAGTTAATCCTTTACCTATGTGGTGAATCAAAGTTTGAATCTACTCTCTCAAAGAGATATCTATATTACAGTGCCTCTGGCAAAATTACCCGCATATGCCTTAAAAAAAAAAACAAGTAATATAGGGTACATTAAAACATGTATTTGCCGAAGAGATTGATGTGGCGCGTTCGACTAGGGAGAACGACGACGTTAATTTAAAAAGGCAAGGAGAGGGCGTTGCGAAATCGCGTTGGAATCAGGCGTGAGGGGCGGAAGCAGTGGGGTCTGGAGGTTTGCCAAATCGCTTCTGTCCGCCCAACGTTTTGAAGATAAAACCCCTTTAAACCCTTCGTCTCAAAATTATAGCTTCTGCAATTTATCAGAGCACCGTTCAATGGCATTAGCCATCTCTAATTTATTGCAATGCCCTAATTTGCGGCTTTCCCAGAAAAATTTTCGGCCCAAAGTCTCTGAGACATCTTTCTCTTCTGTAAGGTAAACTCCTCCTCAAGGCGCCTCCTCCATTCCCAGCTATTTGTCACTATCGATCTGATTGACCTTAGCCGTGTGATTTACTAAACTCGGGTAATTTTAGCTGATTAATCTGTTTGAGCTGCTATATGCATTTTGAAGTGTCTTGCATCCAGCCCATGATGGTTCAAGGCATATAGCACGCAAACACCATGCCAACTATTGTGATAAGAGTAGAATAAACAATTTCTTCGAAGGTGTTAAAATCATCACAGTTTGTAGATTATGCTTTTTGCTTAAAAAGTTCGTTGTTAATTCGGCACAGTCTTCTGCCTGGAACCATAATGCTGGGTGTCGAGTAATGAGTCTTCATAAATACGACTGTAACCTCTAACGTCGCAATCAATTTGGATTCTCAGGTTCCTAAAAATAAATGGATGGGGTGGCCGAAGGGTTATCTGCGCTGCTGCATCAGCAGCAGGGAGTTCTAATTCAGACAGTGACTTGGATCCCTATGAGGTAAAATTCAATCTGCTTGCAGTTTGTTGGTCCACATAGCTAGTTATGCATCTTAATTGTTAGTAAGTCGTCGTCTGTTAGGTCCTAGGTGTTAGCCCTATCGAGGGATTCGACATGATAAAGGCAGCTTATACAAAAAAGAGAAAGGAGGCTGAGAGGATTGGCGATGAGGAAACTGCTGCCAGAGTAAGTTACTCTTCCCCCACCTCCTCTATTTTTTTCTTCTAATTTTAATTTAAGATAGTAATATATTAAAAGCTGCCCTGTAAAGTTATATTTCTAGTAACTGGCTGTAGGACAGCCTGTTATTCAAGTTTATTTCATGTTTTGGTGATTCATTTTTTGTATTGATATTTGGAAATCAAATCAAAAGTAAGAGTTATTGAGCTGGGTTGCTTAGCCATAGCCTTTTGTGACATGGTTATCTTCAGTTTAATGCTCTCTCATATGAGATCTTGTGTATTACGATCATATATTTCAGCTGGAAAAGGCATATGACAGAGTGATGATGGCGCAATTAACTAATCGAAAGAAGGGTGTAACTTTTGGTTCGTTCAAGGTACAGTAGAGCTGTCCTTTTTACCTATGCACTAAATTAAGCGTGCAAACATGAAGACGCTATGATACTTCTTATTTAACTTTTCTTGGAAACCAAAACTACATGAGTAACGTTTGAAGTAGTACAGTTTTGCTGAAAATCTCTTTTCACTATTACTTTCTTGCTACACAATGAAGATAAACTGCCTGTTAATTATGGTAATGGAGAATCTGGGAGGAATTGGTGTCAATGTTGTCCGCTTTTGTTTTTTTCTTTCTTTCTTTCTTTTTTCTCTGTCTTTGGGTTATGTGTGTGCTTTTGATAGAGGAGGGATATTGTACAGTTTAATAAAATGATGTAATATTGATTAAGGCGCATCCTATAATCACTTATAACGTATCACATTCTCTTTCTCAGTAATTAAGTTCTTGCTTATTTTGGTTTTCTTCCTATTATTTTTCAGAATTAGGTTCTAATTATCATCTGTTTGCATCTAACAGCTTACATAACCTATATAAAAATGCAGGTTTCTAAGGACATAAAGTATGCTGACAAGCAGCCACTTGTACCTTGGGGTCCAAGGTTCAATATTACTGTTATGTTTAATGGCTTGTAGTTTTGTTGCTGTAGCTGTATATTTAACTTCTCTAGGTTGCTATGCCTCATGGAGGTTCATTTGGTGGCTTGGCCCATCATATGGCTGCTGTGCTGACGCATGCTTGAGGGTTGTTTGCATAGTAATCCCTCTTCCCCTTTTCCCAGAACCGAGTTGAGGCTAAGTCAACCCTAGTTAATTAAACCATTTATTTCTGGTGCGGAAAAAAACCTTCTTTTCTTAATGATTTTTTTTAAAAAGCATCTTTTATATGATTTGATCTGATTAGTCATAATATGCGAATGCTCAGAGAAGAATGTCTGTGCCTTGAGATAGTTACTCAATTCTATTTGCTTTAAAGTCAATTTCTTCTCACTGTCATTATTTCCAGGGATTCGTTTTGCAATTTTGTATGAACACATAATGTTTTCTTTTATTAGTCCACGTTCTAGTGTGTGTTTTGTGGTTTTCTACATCTACTCGAAATTGCTGTTTCCTTTACTGCTTTATCACCAACAACTTGTAGGCTTTTATGATATGTTGACTTCCAATGATGTTTCAGGTTTTCCAAATCGAGTAAGAATGATACGCTCATCAACCTTGCCATATCTGCTGTTTTTGTGAGTCTTCAGATGAAGAATTGTTTTGGCAATTGACACTGTTCTGAAACAATAATCTTGTATTTGTTGGTGTTTTGGTACAGTCAAATTTAATTGTCGTTTTTACCCATTGCCCTGCAGACAGCTTGGGTCCTCGTCAAGCGTAATGCCGAATATAAACCTTTGCAGTTTTTGGCATTTGCTTTTGTTTATCGGCTTTTTGAGAAGTTAAAATCCTTTGAACCACCTGCAACCCCAATATATAATGTGAGCTTTATTTTCCATGATAGCATTCGGTATATTTTAATATTATTTGGTTTTGAACCACATTGCTATGTCAATCTAAGTTGGCATCGGCTACAGGAAGATGGTGAGGATACCGGAGAAGGGTTGCGTATGGGAAAACGACTACTCCGATCATTGGCTTTGGTTTTCGGCTGTATAGCTGTTTCGTCTTTGGTATGGCATTTAAATACACCTTTTGGTTGACATAGTCCTAGATTTAGGTTCAGAGGTCAATTTTCTTTGTTGTCCTATAATTTAAATGTTGAAAGATTTTGGTTTTTGATGGGAAATTCCATATATTTTAAATTATATGTTGAATTGATTTAAATCTCAGTAACCAAATTGAACAATCAAATATGTCTCTAGTTCTTTATTGGCCTCCTTCAATCTCATATGCTTCAATTATTTTCTTCATATACATTATTTAGTAAAAAGTTTACTCTCTATTATGCGTTTGTTGCAGGCATACACTGGTCTTTTGAACTTCATTGAGTTCTCAGGTGGCTACATACCTGCTTTACTTTACAACAGTCAGGTATAAAACATATGTTATTGGCTTAAACTATATGAGATAAAACTGTTGCCAACTCGGGTGTAGTGAATTCGTCAGGGTGCCAGCTAGCATGTGCCTCTAAGTTGTTGTCATTGAATGGTGCAGTTGCCAACAAGCAATGGGCCTAATCATAGTACTTTTTGGAAATCAATATCATACATGGCTTTCTCGTTTCTAGTTTAAAGAAGTATTGCAAATTTCTAAGTATCTTTAAGGGCTAGAATGCTTTGATTTGGACAAAATCATCTTTTTATCCTTGCAGCTTTGTACAAGTTGACATGATCTTTTTTTCCCTGTTTTGGATTTAATGCACGATGTTTTTGGTGGGGCTTTTTAAATATGATTAGCTATTCAACATGATAATTTTTTTATGGGATTTGCAGGAGTTGATAATCACTACTACGTCGGCAGTAATGCTTTACATCATGGCATCATTTTATAGATAGGGAAACTTGTCTGAACCTGAAGACACCTTGCAGCGACATCATTTTGAATTGGGGGGTACCGTGTTCCTTTCTGTTTGTTGTGTATGCTTTGCTTGATTTTTGCTTCATGAAGAGGTGTAGTATTCTATGGTAGCATTTCACTTAAAAATTTTGTGAGTTGAGGCCAAGGTTCTATATACATGGATAGTATTAGCAATGTTGGTTTTAATTTTGCTATAGGTGTTCAGTGGTGTTCATTTTGTTGGACGATTCATGTCTTGTCAGTTGGTGTCGACTGCAGTCCCCCACCGTTTTCAAAATCTCTACAATTCTTGTGTGTGACGTGGATGAAAGGAAGAATTCCTCTGCTTTGGGGTGTTGGCCTGAGAAATGGACGCCCACGCTTGTTCGAAAATCCTCTAAATTTCTGTGTTGAGAAGAGTTTCATAATGCATGTTTGGATTGGCGACACTATAGCTTATAAGTTGTTTTTTCACATAAATCAAGACAAAACTTTTCTGATATATTTACCTCGTATATCGCAAATTACGATTGAAAAGCTGCTTTTAAGTATTTCGATCGTTGTTCTAAACACACATAATGTATTTACTTATTTAGCAGAGAGCATTGGGCTTTTAGAAATTGACCACTGCAGGTGGGGGGTTTTAATTTAGTCCTCATCCACCGAACTATATGCTTATAATTGGTATGTAGTTTGGGTTGTACAAGTTTTCTTGAGATGATCAGGATTTATTTATTTTTATTTGTTTTGACTTTAAAATCAATGACGATTTGAAGAAATGAATTAAAATCTAGAGAGGAAGCGCGTAATTGTAATGTGAATGGCCTAAATTAAAGGAAGAGGCTTGAAGAGGAGGGGTAGAATTGAATTGGTGGGTGGGAATAGAGTTGGTAAAAAGGAAAAAGCACAGGGGTGACTTCACAGGACAATGTTGTATATTCATATCGGCTGTTGGGGGGTGGTGGTGAAGCTCTGTACAAGGTACTTTTGTTTTTTGGCCAACTATGAACAAGGTACTTGAGATATTAATAGAGCATAGCATAGCTGTGAATGGATGCATGTGTCGAAAAGTGTTGTGGTAGTAAGGTGGATGAGCGTAGGATAGGCGGCTCCCAAAAACCTTAGGTGGGAGTAGGGGAATGAGACAGCTCCCCATCCTTTGTGCTGCAAATCATCCCAACAAAAACCCTCACTTTTCTCTCTCATCAACACAGCTAACCCCATATATTTATTTTCAGTTCTCTGGGGATCAATATATGGATGGCAGTATGACCTAAGGGATCAATATATGGATGGCAGTATGACCTAATCAACTTCTACTGGAAGAATATTTCAAGGCTCTCTTGTATGACTGTTGTGCCACATGCGCCCAGTTTTTCATGGTGTGGGCTCAAATACTACAAGGCGCCGCATTCATGGGCCCAAAAAATCTGTATAATTTGCAAGCGATAAATATGGCTTTTAGCTTGAAAATGCACTCGAAAAAAGTGAGTTTAATGGCAGCTAAGATTCCTTGGGATATTCAAACTAGTCGAGAAGAGATGTCAATACCACGACTTTGCTGTGCAAAGATGGATCGGCTAATGTATATATAAAAATATATGAGGTAGAATCGTTGCTCGGAATTCCTTTCAAATTGGCGGGCCTGGAGGAGATCACATGGCATTCTTGGCCTGAAAGAGGGGCATAACAACGGCGACGGGTCTCTCCACTTAGCTATCCTCTCTATTTCCCTCCTCTAACACAAAACGGCACCGTTATGTCACTTTCCAGCATTCATCTTCTAATCTGCTTCAATCTTGAGGCCGTGATTCCATTTTACTGAGTTTTTGTATTAAAAATAGTCACACAAACAAGGGGCAAAAAAAAAAAAAAAAAAACAAGGCTTATTTGAAGTGAGCCACTATGCTGTTCTCTCTCTCCTTATTCTTCCATCGTTGTTACTGGTTCCTTAGTCGTCAACCCCATCCCTGTTTGTGCTGTTGCCCCACATTCTCTTCCTCCTCACATCTTGCCCATCCTTTAACCATAATAAAAAATATTTCGTTCTTCAACAAACCCATTCTTTCTCTCCCCTCCGCGATTTTCTTCAAGCTTCCACTTTCTTTTTCATGGAAAGTTGTCTCTACCATCCGTCACTCACATTTGTTGTATGCCATTTGACTCATTGCCTCTCTCTGAGACCCATTTCTAGATTCATCTGCAATTTGCCCAGAAAACCTTGTTTCAATGGTAGGAGGAGACCCAGCAACATTAAGGTGAGGGTTGGAGCAAGTTAGTTTTTAATATAAAAGCTCAGCAAAACGTATAACTACTACGTGCTCGTTTGGAATAGCTTATTTTTAGATAATAAATGCTTATAACTCGTGATTCACGGTATACGAGGTAATAAGGACTTATTATCTAAATATAAGCCCAACCAAACACACAGTTGACATCAAATAGAAGAAGCTGAATGCTGGAGAGTGACATAACAGTGTCGTTTTATATTAGTAGAGGGAAATGGAGAGGATAGCTAAGTGGAGAGACCCCTTGCCGGCATAACAAGGGATGAATGGCATTGGTGTGATAGGAGAAGGGAGGCTAATTAATGGGGAATGTGTGGGATGAAGCAGTGGTAAATGATACCAGTAACAGTGTGGATATGGAATTGGAAGATCAGAGAAAATGTAGGCAAAAGGCCAGACAGAGTGGACGCCTCTTTAAGCTCCCCAGAGAGAGAGAGGGAGGGACCATACATCTAAACCATTGTGCATATGATGTATGTATGAAGGGGAAGGTACGTCGGGTTAGGGTATTTGGGATGTGAAAGCGGAGTGGATTTGTTTCCATAATTGGAACAGTGACAGTTCGGGGGAAGTGATAGCTATAGAGTATATATAGAACAACTGAACGAGGCAAGTGAGTTATATATTTATATATTTGTGATTGTGTGTGTCTGGCCCTATTTGGGCCTTCTCAGATTCCAACTACTGCTCCTAACTGGAACTTAACTCCCCCCAAGACCTTCCCCGCTTTTAATTTCACACGCACTCACTCTCTCTCTCTCTCCCCCGCCCGTAACAGTGGACCAACATAACCTCAAGTCAACTCCGTGTTTCCTTTCCCTTCCTTTCCTTCCCCTATTCTTGTTACCACTTACCAGTTACCACACCCATCTCTCTCTGTCCCTTTATCCTTCTTCCTCTAATATGTATACACATGCTTAGCTTGGCTTCCTCTCCCCATGGCCCCTCCCCTATTAAAAATGTCCTCCTGCCGAATCATCCTATGAGCCAATTTAAATATATACCCTCTTCCTCAATACCTCAATATGTATAACAACATTTTGTTTTAATGAGCTTGTGCTTAAATATAAGATTTTTTTTTGCCAGCGCAATATGGCGCAGATGGCAGGGTTTGAGGCCTAAGTGCCTCTCTATCCAGGTTCGATCCTGGCCAAGCACCCCGTGGGTGCCTAATCAAAAAAAATATATATATATATATAAGATTTTTTTTAAAGTTTATCTTAATAATAAATATACTATTTTTTATTTTACCTTTAATTAATTATTATATTACATACATTCTCTTTTATTCTTTTCTTATTGTTACTCTCTCTTTCACCTATTCATAATTAGAAGCATTGGGGGATTAAATTTATTACATAATTATTATATTTAATTATTTTTCACGATACCCTTAAAAAGCTTTTATATATAGAAATGGAGGAAGTTAAAAAAAAGCGGATGCTCTTACAGGAAAAAAAAGAATGAGTTGGAATTCAAGACCTCTAATTAATTAAGGGAGTGCAATCCTTTACTAATTAGTCAAGGTTTTGGTTTAGTGGTTGCATGCTCCTCATTCTTAAATAGAGGGAAATTAATAAAAATAGATATAGTGCATGTTTTTTTTCTTTTTTTGATATAGAAAAGTTTAGGTAGGTTCAGCATCAGTCTCCTATCAAGGTTAGGGTACGGCCTTAGGGCTCTTTGTGCGTTTACAAGGGACTTACGAGATCACCTACTAACAAGGTCTCCCCATCGGTCAGAGGATTCAAACACACTTCTTTATAATTGGGGTGACAAAATCTTAACCAACTGTGCCAAACTTTATTGATAGTTATAGTGCATGTTTGTTAAAGCGGTGCCCCGCCCAAAAGTACGATTAGATTGGAAAAAATCACATCAAGGTATTTGATTGTTTGTGTTTAGGATGAGAATGGCCGTGCTTTATTATAAATAGCTAGGTAATTTATAAATTAAAATTTAGTGTTTTTATGGTGATTGTGAAGAGAGAAAGCAGTGATTATGAAAAAAAATGCTTTTTGGTAAATGAGAGTTAGGAGAGTGAGAGCGATATCATTCTGATTCTATTTATAAGTCTATTTTAATAAAAAAAATATAACTAATTTATAATCTAATTTTTATTCTATCTGGTTTTTATAAAAATCAGATTTTTTTTTTTTTTGAAAAAAGAAGAAGAAGCTTATGACACCGTTAACCCAAACAGCCCATAGTCCCGTAGTGTAGACGTTTCCACCTTGCGGGATGTAAATTATTGACACGTGTGAGAGAGGATGGGGACGCGTAGATATACACCATGAAAGAGACGCGCGGGGAGAGGATCGAGCATTGGGGGAAGGCCATCTTTGGTCTCCATCATGGCTGCTCACTGCCAAAGTCAGTGCTGTTGCTGTTGACGGCATAAGACACTCCCCCACCCACTATTCCCCTCCCTCCCTCTCTCTCTCTCCGCTTCCTTCCATTAACCCTCGGTTCTCCCTCTTCCCCTCTCTCTCTTATCGTACTACTTAACTCTCAGTTGCTGGCGCTTTTCTGGAAAATAGATTATCTGATACCCTTCCCCTTCCCCCCTACCCAACCCACGAATCATCGCTTCTCACTCACTCACACTTCCCTTTCTCCTTAGGACACTATCCTGCCTTCTAGGTTTTATCGTTGCACTCTCCCCTTAGTTTTTGCCCTTTTCTCCCCACACACACACACACAACAGCACACCAGACATAGGTAGCAGCCCCTCTTTCTCTCCCTCTCCCTCTCCCTGCATGATACGCCCCTTTCCTCACTCGTCTCTCATCGCCACAAAAAGACAAAAACAAGCTTAAAAACCCTAGAACAGGCGGTGGTGAGGGCTGAGGAGATCTAGTGAGATCGAGGACATGGACTTGGTTTCAGAATCATCAAACCCCAGCTGTGACAGTGAGGGTCGCGTCACTGCTTCTCCCAGCCGCTACGAGAACCAGAAGAGGAGGGACTGGAACACATTCTGCCAGTACCTCAGGAACCAGAGGCCGCCGGTGCCCTTGCCCGTCTGCGGCGGCACTCAGGTCTTGGACTTCCTCCGCTACCTCGATCAGTTCGGCAAGACCAAAGTCCACACTCCCACCTGCCCTTTCTTCGGCCTTCCAAACCCGCCGGCGCCCTGCCCCTGCCCTCTCCGTCAGGCCTGGGGCAGCCTCGACGCCCTCATCGGCCGCCTCCGCGCCGCCTACGAGGAGAACGGAGGTACCCCCGACTCCAACCCCTTCGCCGCCCGTCCTGTCAGGCTCTATCTGCGCGAGGTTCGTGACTTTCAGGCCAAATCCAGAGGCGTCAGCTACGACAAGAAGAGGAAGAGACCTAAGCTCAAGCCTAACGTCAGTTCCGATGCTACCAGTTCTACTACTTAGTCATCAAGATGATTGATTCTTCCAAATAAAAGTAAAACAACTACAACTACAACAACAAAGCAAGAGGAATCCGCTCCCTTCTCTTCGTACGCATCCTGTAATATATATATATATATATCCCTCTTTCCCGACAATGTTTTGTGGTGCGCAATTTTAAGATGTTTACTTTATTATGCCTCGCAAGGATTTGCCACTGAAATGCTTTGTTCGCGAGCAGTCCAAGAAATGTTCTTCAGTGACTGATAATTTGTGCCCAATTAAATGTTATGCGCATACATGTAGTGTATTATTTTGAAAGACAAATATATATGCACTCGATTCTCTCCCCCTCTCTGCGTAATTGATGTTGCAATACCCTTTTGCAAATTATTAAAATTATCATCAGTGAATCTCAAGCTGTGATGTGTCTGCTTCTGTCTTGCAATATATATATATATATATATATATATTATATTTCCAATTCCTGCGCATAACTAGCTATAGCTAGTGAAGCTGGTTTTTAGTTACTGCTGGGAATTTAAGTTCTATTCTATGTGAGCTTCAAGAAGCTAAGATCATTTTTCACTTACGAAATTTAGTGCACATGCTTGCTCGCATGGGCTCTCTATGAGTGTGTCGTTGGTGCAGTAGCGCCATTCGCTTCCAGAAGGAAGAAAAGCTATCATATCTGCTGAATTGTTTCGCTGGTAGTTAAATTTGAATTACCAGCGTATCTCATCATAACGGGATGTCATATATATATATATATATATATATATATATAGCCAGGAGAAATAGTACGGGTTAACGAGGTAAATAAGGATTGGGTGGTTAATGGAAAACTCACGAGGCTAATGTTACAAGTATTGGTCATATCTGGTTTGGTATGGTTACGATTGAAGATGATCTTGGGGAAATCTGCATTAGACAAAAAGACAAAAACCTAGATTATATTGTATATTAATTATTTATAGATGCCAGCTATAAATGTACATGCCAAAACACGGGATTGTATCCAAGAATATATAAATTAATTTTCAAGTGTTGGCAATCATAGGGGAAGCCATTTGCCTGAACAACAAACTTAATTTGAAGTAGGATGAAACACTATTCTCTATCGTTGCCGTGCGAAGGACTATGGGAATATCTTCTGGTTTTGGTCATATTGGGTTAAAAGGAGGATCCTTTATTCATTTCTGGTCTGAGGCTTTGTGTAATAGCTTGTTTGGTTGATTTAGAGAAACTTGTTATTTTATTAAGCTTTAAAGAGCACAGCTAATCATGCTGGTTAGGGCCACTTTATGTGATTCTAGTTGTGATGATCACACTCATGTCAAAGGCAGCAGAAAAGTAGTGACCTGTATATCTTGATTTATGTTTTTGTCTTTTTGTAATTATACATTCAGGGGTTTCTGGAATAGGAATATTAGGAATTAGGAATTAGGAATTAGGAATTAGGAATTAGGAATTAGGAATTAGGAATTAGGAATTAGGAATTTTGTGTTTGGTAATCACAGTCACTAACGTCTTGTACAAAGTGTTTATTTCTACGGAGATCAAGTTAAGTTGTTCATGAAATCGTTTGAAAGAAATGGGATGCGTCACATTTTTCATCTAGTTACGTACTTCCTCTGTCTGTCTTTTAATTTGAGTCTATGTTTACCCTTGTATTTGTGTGGTAATATCATTGAGCTTTATTTAAGTGAAGGGAAGGTGCGGTTATACCTTTTTACATATAACCAAGGCACATTATTTGTGGATTATTACAGAGAAATTAAAAGGAAAACTACGTAAATAACCCTTTCGAGTCCGACTATTTGTTGATAGTTATCATGTACTTTAAAATTAAAAAGCAAACCCTTCCAACATTTTTTTTTTTGGGGTTAAAATATGCAGATCTCATAATGTGCAGACGCGGCGGCGCACATTTTGATTAGCCAATGCTGCTGTCATAGGTTTTTTTTTTTTTTTTGTGCTTAATGTTTAAATTATAAATGGCGCTCTGAAACTTTAAAAGAAAGTATAAGAATCGTAATTAATAGATGCTACATGTCTTTCAATTATCTTTGTTTGAAGGAAAGTGAATATATAGACATATTTGTTTTCAATTAGTTATGCTAAAAGTACGGGGGTGTAAATTTTGTGCATTTTAAATTACAGTTGGTAGTATGATTAAAGTAACATGAAGTGATTTATTATTTCCCAAAAATTACACCAAAACAAAGACTATCAGAATAATTTAGCCTATGGTAAAATAAACAATCACATACCAAATAAATCACCCTACGGATATATACCGAATGAACAGTGCCCGACTTTTCAAAGTTTTATGTCACTTATTTATTTATTTATTTTCGTCCAAAGAATATAACCCCCCCGGGGGGTCCCCTTTATGAAAGCTAAATTATCATGTACATGGGACCTTGGCTTACTTGGCATAAAACGATAAAATCATTAAAACAAACATGCACTATTGACAATACTTCATCCACCTGAAAGCTCGCTTGTTCTAGTAATTAAAATTAATTACTCAGACTTCATAGATTAAAGCTAATAGCTGGAGTCTTGTAGTTTAATTAAAACATATTCATCTCCCATGTTCCATAATTTTCCATTTTGCAGAGCTTGGCTTGAGATGGCTTCATGAGAAAATTACAGTGCGATGGCTGTTGCTACTTGCTAGAGTGGACAGTGAGAGAGAGAGAGAGAGTAGGCTGTTTGTGCATAATTGTGGAGAGTAAACTATACTGCCTTTAACATCAAAAGTGGGAATAATCAAATGACTATTTAATTAAATTAATGTTTTTTTTATACAAATTTAATTTAATTAATGTTATGGGAAACATATTTACTTGGAATCTACCGGCAATCATGTTCTTAATTGGGGTAACCGAAGAGCGTCAAATTCAAACTTGATGTGATTCTGAGCCAAATTAATTAAAAGCAATCCTAAATTATGATTGACTCATAGGATGTATGTTGCATTTTCCGGAATTCTAGTAATCTGCGTAACCAAAGTGGTTCTTCAATCCACGCTAGCAAAATTTGAGGGGAATATAAAATTGACCACTTCTTCTTATCTTAAATATAAGATAAAGTTGAATTTTTTTAGAGAGATTAAGGAAGCTAATTAAATTACTTTAAAGTATTTATATTTTTATTTTTTCCTCCAAACTAATTAGTTTGACTAATAAGCTGATATATAATCTCAGGATAAACAACATATAATATGATTAAGTAACTTATTTAGCTTCCTTAATCTCTCCAAAAAAAAAAAATCAACTCTATCTTATATTTAGGACCAGAGGGAGTACTTCTATCCAGATTATCTGACTGCATCATATTTAGGTACTGTTGGGTCATTCCATCCTATTTTAAATACAAAAGTGAGATAATAAATTTATCTAAAATAAGAAAATTAGTTAAATTAATTGTTCATAAAATAAATGCGTTGATTTTCTAAAGTACCCCTTCTTTTAATCATTTATACTAAGATTGATCATTGGTCTCTTAATAAAAATACTCTCTCTGGTCCTTTTTATAGTGCCTAAAATTTGAATTGCTTTAGTTTTTTTTCATAAGAGCCCGACAGGAATTGTCTGAATATTTAATAATTTTTTTTTTCAATTTTTACCTTTAATTAATTTTATGTATTGTATTAATTAAAAGGTTGGTGATTTTTTAAATTTACTTTATTTTTCCATCTTATGTGCCCCTCATAAATAAGGACATACTTGTAAAGCAGAGTTGATTTCAAACATACTTATTATTTTTAATTAATTTTAACCATTTTTTTAATTCGGTTATTGAACTCTTATAAATAAAATCGAAGGGAGTAATTTGTGAAAAAATAATAAACATAAAAAATAAAGGGATTTAAGTTTTATATTTGACATCAAAACAAACTTCTCACTTCGCTAACTCTTACTTTTAAGAATGAAAAAAAGAGAGGTAATTGGTATGATGGATGATGGAGAATTACTCCCCTTCAATTTTTTTTATAAGCAACAACTAATAAAATAAAGTAAAATGAATTACTCCCTCCGGTCCTAATTATAAGACATATTTACCTAACTTTGGAGAAATTAAGGATAGTGGTTAAATTAGTTAATCATATTTATTTTCCTAAAATACCCTTATTTAAAGTTTAAAATGACATCCAATTACGTTAATTAATTCTCTATTTTTTCTTGTACATCTCCTGCCTCACACACGATTTCTCCAAGCTCTCACACAATCCGATGTTGTCAATCTCCCCCAACAACTTCCGATCTACCCTTATTAGATTATTATTGAGAAAGTATTAATAGGGGGTATTTTGGGAAGAAATTAACAAAAATTAGAACTTTGTCCTATAATTAGGACCAAGTTCAACTCTCAAATGTTGTCCTATAAATAGGACCGGAGGGAGTAGTAGTTAAAATTAATTAAAAAATAATGAATATGTAAGAGATATAAATTTTTTTCAAACATACTCCTATTTCTGAAGATGAGTGAGAGGGAGAATGAGTGGGAAAAAAAAATAAAAAAGACATGCAATTAATTGAAGGTAAAAACAAAAAAAGTGCATTAACCTTTTAGACAAAGCAAAATGGTTACTTATAGATAGGACCAAGCGTATGAGAGATAATGTTTCTTATAAATAGAACCGGATGGAGTAATATTTAATACTCCTTCCGGTCCTATTTATAAGAGCCTAATAACTGAATTAAGTGATTTAAAAAAACGGTTAAAATTAATTAAAAATAATAAGTACCTCTAAAATAAATTTTTCCCCAAGTATACCCTTATTAATAAGAGGTAAGTAAGAGAGAAAAAAAAACTATAAGTACCACCAATCTTTTGTGTAAATATAAGGAAAAAATTTTTTTCCTCAGGTTCGCCCTTATTAGATTGCATTTTGTACCAAGGAAAACTCATTTGTCGGTACATATACCTTCACCAATTTTTTTTTTTTAAATCTACGACTAAGATTAGTTCAAAAATTGAATGCTTTAGTATTTGTTTATTTTTCTCTTTCTGATACATTAGCAATGATTAGGAAACAAAAAAAAAAAAGGTAATGATTAGGGGATAAATATAAATTTCGTTCTTTAACTATGCATTTGTTTAGAATAACTTAATTTTATTTTATAAATATTTTTAAATTATGATTTATGATATATAAAGTAAGTATGTGAGAGGAGATTTGTCTCAATTTATATGAAAAATACTTATAAATAAAAAATAATTCTATGCATATATATATATATATATATATATATTTGATGTGAATATGGGTCTTTGTTGGTCTAATGCCTCTTATCACACGCAATGAGGCAGCGTCCAAATCTCATGTCAATTATCATATGTAGCGCACAACTGTCCAGAGTCTAGAACTTCAAAATTGCATATATCCTCGATCAAACGAGTATTTTATTTAATTCGATCGAAACATTGCGTTTTGAGGATCGATATGCAAACTAAGAATTCACGGGCAGTTTGAAGAGTGAAGGGACTACGACGGGAGAATGAAATTTTAACGGCTTCTTTTTGTGCTGCCATTAATATATCATTTAATTCTAAAAGGTTTGTTATATACAGGATGTTGTTTGTAGGGATGTGTGCAGAGGGCAATGGAAATAAAAGGGAAGGAGAAAGTAGAAAAGGAAGCAGTTGATGTATGCAGGATCTCTCATGCTCAGCCAAAGATGCACAGAACTTCATGGTTGCTTCTTCTTGTTTGTATGCGTAAAAAAACACACACACACATATATAGGAAGAGGGAATATGCAGGACAATTAATTTAATATTTGCAATAAGAGATGCTGCAAAAATGGACTGTCAGAGCCTGAGCCACAACAAAAGCGACGCTCTCTTTAACCCCAGTTGCAAAGGGGAAAGAGACAAGTGGTGGTGCCAATAAGCTCTGATTAGAACAGCCACCCCACTCCATTTCATTTCATTCCCAAAAAAAAAAAAAAAAATTATTCCGAAACATTACCTAAAGTAGTCTGTATTTGGTATCACTTGATTTTAGATAATAAATCTTTATTACGTAAGTCGAGATAAAACTCTTCTCACATACTTATCTCGTATACCGTGAATCACAATTTATAAGTATTTATTGCCTAAAAATAAACTATTACAAACGAGCATGTAATAAAATACAGAATTTCTTTGACGAAACTTGTTTATTCCACCACACAGACCATCTCAACATATTGAGGTAAAATGGAACACAAGGGTACTTGGGTCATTTCGTTTTATTAAACAAACCCCCCCCCCCCCCCCCAAACTCTTAGGTCTCAGCATTTTGAAGGGATTTCTGTTCAGGCTAATTTTACTTGCACAATATCCGAGAGAAGAATAGTATGTACTTTCATGAAAATAAAAGATATATGAGATAAGAGGAGAGAAATTTAAGAGAGAAAGAAGAAAGTAATTCTCATTTATTTATGTGTCAACAATACTTATACATAACCTTTATTTATAGACCTTCAAGATACTTGTACTACAACCCACCATCATTGTCCAGCAAACTTAAGGACTAAGTAAGACTTGAAGAACAGGAAAAGGAAACTTGGAGATGAAGTTGACTTTGGAAATAAGTAGAAGAAAATATTAAATGTAATCACATAGATGCTAATTAGGATATGAGTCAATGGACATCCACATAATTTCTTATTCAAAATACTCCCCCTTGGATGTCCATTATGAATATGCCTAATTAAAAACTTTAACTAGGAAAAACCAGTGAGAAATAACCTAACCAAAGAAAAGAATACATTATTCATTAACACACTGTCCAGTGTTGCCTCATTAAAAACTTTCTAGAAAAACCCAGTGGAACAAAAATCTAGATGAGGGAAAAAGAGTTCAGTGAGTATCGACTCCCCCTCTTGACAACGTCAGTTGAGATCTTTGAGTCTTCGAAGACCGATGTCATAGACAAGCTTTTCAAATATTGTACCTGGAAGTGACTTGGTGAATAAATCTGCTAGATTTTCACTTGAACGGATTTGCTGAATATTTATTTCACCGTCTTTTTGAAGGTCACCAGTGAAGAAAAATTTTGGCGAAATATGCTTCGTTCTATCACCCTTGATACAACCTTTTTTTAAGTTAGGCAATACATGCAGCATTATCCTCATATAAGATTATTGGGACCATTTTGCCTAAAGATAAACCATAAGTATTTCATATGTGATGTATCACTAACCTCAATTATACACATTCTCGACTTGCTTCATATATTACTAGAATTTCTGCATGGTTAGATGATGTAGCTGATATAGTCTGTTTCATAGATCGCCATGAAATAGCTGCACCTCCATATGTAAACAGATAACTTGTTTATGATTTATCATCGTGTGGATCAGACAAAAAGCCAGCATCTACATAACCAATTAGTTCATGCTTTGATACATTTGAGCAGTACAATCCTATGTCTATAGTGCCTCTTAGGTAACGAAAAATGTGTTTTACTCCATTCCAATGCCTTCGTATTGGTGAAAACTTATATCTTACTAATAAATTAACAACAAATAATATATTAGGACGTGTGTGATTACCAAGATACATTAATGCTCCAATAGCATTAAGGTATGGTAGTTTTGAATCAAGACCTATTTGTATTCAACAGGATTTACTTCTTTAGGTGTATGAACCATAGATCCAAATACTTTTTGTTTGGCCAATGATTTTAATTCTACATTAATGGCATCTTTCCATAGGGGTTAATCTTTTTTTATTGACACTTACTAATGGATTTTGGTTCATGATTATCATTATCATTCATTACATCATATGCAATATTATAAGCAAAGATATCATCAACGTTGACTTCATTTCGGTTCTATTAGATTTCATTCATAACATAGTTTATTGAGATCTCATTATTTTCACTCATGTCAAGTACCCGGGTCTCTTCGAAGACTACAACATTCTCTTTTAGAGATATCTCTACTGGAGATAATAACTCTTTAGAATATGGCTCTTCTGAGCTACTAACTTTTCTTGATTATCCTTGACTTTACCATATATATTCTTAGCTCTTTTTCTCTTTTGAGGATTTTATCTTTGGAATTGATGAGCCTACAACGCTTCAGGCGTACTTTAAATTTATTCATAATAGGTTATCCTTCAGGGACATCAATTCTAATAGGAGTATTAGTAGCTGAGACATATGACTTTGTTACTTTTTGTGGGTCAGTAAATGCTTTTGGCATTTGATTAGCTAAATTCTGTAAATGAATTATCTTTTGAACTTCCAATTCACATTGTTTTGTACGAAAATCAAAATAAGCTAATGATAATTCATTCAAGCTAATCTCTTTACCTAACTGCTTATTTTCTCCTCCTAATATTAGGAAAAGTGATTCATGAAAATGACAATTGGCAAATCGTGTTGCAAATAAATCTCTTGTAGATTGTTCTAAATATTTTATGATCGAAGGAGATTCATACCCAGCATATATATTCATCCTTCCTTGAGGACCCATTTTAGTGCACTGTAGTGGTGCTACTGACATATGTACTGCACACTCAAAAGTCCTTATATGAGAAATATTAGGTTCCTAATCAAAAACCATTTGTAATTGAGAGGCCTTTAAGTAATTTGTTGGCCTAATGTGAATTAACATTGCTTCATGTAAAATGGAATGGCCATTTAACCATTGATTCTGCAAGTCTATTTTGCATATGAACATGAGCTACAACATGTTCAACATCAATTCTAAGGGACACACAATATTCATTAAAATCTTGTGAAGTAAATTCACTAGCTTTGTCAAGACGTATTTTTTGATAGGATAATCAGGATAATGTGCTCTTAATCTTACCAATTGAGCAAGTAATCTCGCAAACACCAGGTTGAGAGAAGATAATAAGCAAACATGCGACCATTTAGTTGATGCATCGATTAAAACAATATAGCACCTAAATGGTCCCCATGGTGGATGTATTGGCCAACAAATATCTCAATGTATCCGTTCTAGAAATGTGAGAGACTCACTTTCTGTTTTGCTCCATGAGGGCCGAATAATTAACTTTCTCTTGGAACATGCAGTATATTAGAAATCATGGGATTGTGGCATTTGTTTGCACTTCAGGGTATGCCCACATAAATTCTCAATTATTTTTTGCATCATGATTGACTTGGGATGGCCTAACGAGTCATGCCAAACTTTAAATTCATTAGTAAATTTATGGTTACATTAGTAAATTAATGATTTGTATTTGTAGACTTCTAGTATGTATTAGTAAACTTCTAATTTTAAATAGCATGTATTTCAATTATGCTTATAAATATATAATACAAGACAGAAGAAAAGGTAGTAAAACTTTCTAATATGCATTTTCTACCAAAAACTATAATTGTGATAGCAAGACATTACTAATTATGTTTAGTTGTTTTTATTTGATATATATTTTTGTTGATATCTTTGAAACTCAATAAGTTTCTTTTAGACTTAGTAGAATAAAATACATTACCAATGCATAATTTTGTTCCTTCAGGTAATAAAATATTAGCTCTTCGAAAGCCTTCGATCAAATTTATACTACGGGATATAATCTGAATGTTGGCTTCTTGCATTTCAAAGGAAAAAAAATATTTATCATTTCTGAGTATGGTGTGGGTTGTTACACTATCAACAAAACATAAATTTTCAGGACTGATACCAATAAGATTCATTCTTCATTAAAAGATATATAAAAATAAATAAAAACATAATTAAAAAGAAATGCATATGATAGAAACAACTTTAAACATACTTAAACATAACAGTTTAAATAGATAAAGATAATTTATGCTAAGAAATCAGTAACATCTAAATGGTTAATATCCATATCTCCATACTCATAATTCTCAGTCTTGTCAATATGATTTTTTTGTATTGTTCTCCACTTCGGATGAGAATTTGAACCACCACGATTATGACCACAACTATGCCCACAATTACAACCACGTTTACGTCCACGGCCATAATTAGATTCATTCATTAATACATGTACTTCTGGTAATGTAGTCGAGCCTGTTGGACGAGATTTATGATTTTTCAACAAAAGATCATTGTTTTGTTTGGCCACATGGAGGCAATAAATTAATTCAACATATTTCTTAAATCTCTTTTACGGTATTGTTACTGCAGGAGCAGATTGGATGCATCTATTCATAATGAGCCTTTAGAAGGATAAGCATCTTCTGGTGGCATTTCCTTTAAAGTGTTCCAACAAACAAGTGGGTCTTTTATAGTTAAATATTTAGTTTTAAGACCCTCATGCAAATGGTGGCATTGCATGGATCAGGCAAGATAAATTAGTTCTTTTTGAAAATGACAAGCCACAAATTCAAATTTCGAAAGATTTAACATATAAAAACGTAATATAATAACACAAATGATAATAACAAAAAATTCGTAAAGATAATAAATAATTCATAAAGTAAAATATTACAACAAAATTATACCTTTATGGATTCAAGCCATTTAGCTCTTATGGCTTCAGGCCAATTAGTCTCATGATGAGAAATTATAATTATATAGCTTCTAGCCTTTTATCTTCAAGATACATAAAATTATGTGGCTTTTCGCCTTTTATCTTTAAGATAAATAAAATTATATGGTTTCTAGCCATTCAATACAGTTGAAGATGAAAAAGTATACAACTTTTGGTTATACAATAAGGAATCAAGTGAATATGACTTTTAGCCATATTGTGAGATAGAAAAATGTATATGGCTTTTGGCCATATAATATTAAGATAGAAATCAAAGGAATATGACTTTTGGCCATCAAGATAAGAAATCTAAGTGATATGACTCTTGGTCATATAATCTTAAAATAGGAATAAAAGGAATATGACTTTTAGCTATATAATAGGAAACTAGAGTAATATGACTTCTAGTCATATAATGTCAAAATAAAGAATTAAAGAAATATGACTTTTGGCCATATAATTTTAGAATTTGAAATCAGACGTGTATGACTTATGGTCATACTAAAATAACAATAATGATATAAAAGAACTTGTAAAGGATACATATAAGATATAAAAACAATAACAATCTCCAATCTTAGCCATTGAACCCGATGTTTATAACAATCAGTAAAAATATATCTTTAATTTCATATAGTGGCTCAGATTATCCCGGATAGATCAAGATATAATAAAGATACGGTAAAAGAAAATAGAGGAAATTGTCAAGATAAGTATGAGAGAAGTATACATTTATTAGAATTATTGTGCTGATAACGTGTTATAAAAATAAATGATATATGGAATAAGAGAGCAAGACATAAGAGAGGGGAGAAATACAAGAGAGAAAGAGGAGAGTAATTCTCATTTACTCATGTGTCATCATTTCTTATACATTGCATCTATTTATAAACCTTCAAGAGGCTTGTACTACAAGCCACCATCATTGTATCGCAAACTTGGGGACCAAATAAGACTTGGAGAATAAGGATTGGAAGTAAGTAGAAAAAAAATATTAAATGTAACCACGTAAATACTGATTAGAATATGAGTCAATAAACATCCACATAATTTCTTATTCATAACACATACAATATAGTTTTTGGCAGCTCATTTAATAAACGACCACTTGATTTTTTTGGTTGTTGTTTAATATCTGCTAGTCCCTAGCTATCTTAAGTGTGAGATTTAATAATTAATTTATAAATATTACAAAAGTTTGTTAAATTACTCATTGATCATTATTAGGTAAAACATATATCATTTTCTTTCTTTTGACCAAACATATATCATTTTCCTCAATATACCCTTCTCTCTCTCTCTTATAGGGATCAAATGAAGCGCACACATTAACATGATCACACACAAACACCCACTGCACCTGATCAATCTTGTGACCTCTCCCAAAGAGAGAAAGGTGGGTGCCATGAAAGTATTAAATGTTAGAGATAGAAAAGTGATAAAAACTGTATAATTAAGAAGGATAATTGAAAAAATGAGAGGTAAAAAAGTAAAATATTTTATATTTAGGGTCAAAATAAATCAATGAAGAGTAAAAAAACAATCATATCCAATGAATAAATCCACGTTCGCCACCGTCAAGTATGGAATGTAAGATGAAGAGGATGAGGCATTAATGAAGCCCACGTACAGGCAAAGCAAGCAACGTACCAAATGCGCGGCATAAACGACCAATTGAGGCGATTAAGTTAGGATTTAGGAATAAGGCTGTGTTTGTTTCAGCGTTTTGTACAGGAAAAACGCACTTATTACGCAAGCCGAGAAAAAACTCCTCTCACATACTTACCTCGTATACCGTGAATCACGAATTATAAGCACGTTTTGGATAAAAATAAGCCATTCCAAACACGCACTAAAACTTTGCTGCATAATGTTCAATCCCTTATAAATTATAGGGTCCGCTTGGGTTAGTAGTGATAGAAGTGGTTTTTTTTCAATCTGACTTTTACAAACCTAAGATAAAATAAAAGTCAGATTGTATATTTATATTTAAATTGGTAGTGACAGAAATGATTTTTTTTTAAAAAAAAATTGAGACTTTTAAAACAGCCAAATTACCAAAACCCCAACCCAAACACACTAATTTTCAAAAAAACCACTCCATCGTGCTTTCAAACCAAAAGCCACGTTTGGATGGCAACAAGCTGATACACCTTATTATATATGTGCCTTTCACTGCTCAACTCCCATTCCGTACTTCTTCCCCTTGACGCAGAGGGATATATACAATCTAATATTTCTTGAGCTTGCTTAAGCCACTAATAACTTATCTCCTATTTTGTCAGCTAAATAATAAAAAACATATTACATACAAGCTTAACCAAAGGTTTCATTCGATATAGAAAAAGCGATGAATATAAAAGAAGAGCTAATGAATTACAACACCTATTATTGCCAAATAATAATACGAAAAAATGAGCGATGTGGTTGAATGGAAGTCAAAAAGGCATAAATGATGGAGACAGCAAACCAAAAATAAGCAGAAAGAGGGAGGGGGGAAAGGACATATAAATGGCTCAAGGGCCGAAGACCGTACAACAATCCCGCAATCTACGGTGAAGTGGAGGGTGACACGTGGTCTCACGTGCACATTTGTACTGAATGTCGGTAACAGCAGCGGCATCTTCTTCATTACTCCACAGCCACCCTCCTTCGTGTTTGTGTTGTTCAAGTCCAAGAGGTTGATGCAAGCGCTTAGCACCACCCGTGTTGGTTTCTGCCCTCCTCCCTCTCCTTTTTTGCCATTTCTGGCCATCTCTTATCTTCATTTCTCGTTTTTCTTTCCTCTTCGTTAAATATTGTGTCTCACAAAAACAATCACAGCTCTTGAAAATACTGCCATGCGGCACTTTCAATAGCACATCGATATTCATAATTAGCGCTTCAAAACTTTTATTTTGCACGTTTGACTTGCGTGGACCAGTTTCTGCGACTATTTTTTTTCATGCTATAGTTTACGTGACTATTTGAGTGTTCATTTCGACGTCAAGCTTCATTAGTTTACGTGACGAGCAGTCCACAGCGGAGTTTACTTCCCCGAAACAAAATAGCAGCGGCTGACGAAATTACGGGCACCCTGAGCAAGAAAGGAAGATTGCGGTCGGGCTCAGGGACAACATTTATGAGTACTGGATGGAATGACATTAATATGGAACTATACATTCTCCTGTGAACGAGAAACGGATCACTTCCTACACTATTTATTGCTCCTCACTCTTGATACGTCAGAACCTTGGGAATAAAATATCTCCTTTGAGAACAAGTTAATGTTATTCTAACGACAAATGCACAGTTAGCACCTCTCAACATGAATAAATGAAACTAAACTCTAACCTAACATCAATTTGCCCTGTATGATACACAATACAGCGGAAACTTAAAACTATAAGGCCGGCGCTCCTCTCAGATCTTCCTAGATAGACATTATACCAGGTGTCCACAGTGATTTTCACCCTATCCAGCTGCCTATTTTTTAAAAAAAAAAATCCAAAGGTTAAAAGGTATTTTCCGTATTCACTCTTTCCTTGGTCTTTCTCGTCGGCTTTTCGAAAATTCTATTTCCCTCTTTGCCCTTCATCAGGGTTCAGGAAAAAAAAAATTGAACAGGTCGCATGGATATCCACGGGCAACCTTAAAGCAGAAACAAGAATTTACATGCGGCTAGATTTTAAGCGCAGTTATGTGCAGATAATGAATCATCTGGGACGACTGCTGATCTCTTCGTTGAGAAGTTGAACAATAAGGCTGCCGCCAGCTGCAGTATTGTTATTGTCGTCACAAAGAATGCTGCACATCGAGTTCAATTCTTGTTCATTAGCTTTTTTGAACAGGCTCCTTAACACTGCATCTATTCCAACAGGCACGACCTCATTCCTGTGGACCCCTTGAATGTTTTCCCCCTGGAATGGCCTATCCGCTTTTTCTTTGGGCCGTGAAGTTTGCTGAATTTGACCTAGAGCCCGTGAATAGGGCCGCGAATCCCAATATTCCTTACTGACACGATTTTGATCCAATGCCTCGATAGCCTGGGAAAAGAAGGAAGATGTATCATATACATTTCAAAGGAAGCAGAATCTAACGGGTGTATTAAAACCAAAGAAGCTTCCTTCTTTCAACCTAACTGAACAAAAAATTACAGAACAAATGCCAAAATGTTCCGATTTGCCTCACGATAAGAAAGCGCTCCTCGTGAAAGGGAGAGATAAATAAGATAAAGCCATGAGCAAATGAAAGGTAATATAGTATTCAGTTGAGTGTATTTGCGCATGGTTTTCTTTTCTTTTTTTTTTTGGGGGGGGGGGGGGGGGGGCCTCACCGAATTATCTATAAACATAGTAGGATCCATAAAATTGGCTCAAAAGAGAATTCACAATCATTATTATATAGCCTTGCTTGTAAGTCACGCGGAAAGTAAGAAATGAAATAAAATTGATCTTTTACCCAACTCTACTTGGAGCAATTTATTAATTTATAAATTATAAATCAGTTTTCCACAGAAAAATTACCTGCACTATAGCTGGCGAAGAAAACCCAAACATTTCAAAGCCATCAATGCTGCCAGGTGGCTGCAAAGGAGGAAGGTCCTTTCTTCCCAGCTTATGTTGCTTAGTGATTTCCAGATTCACTCTTTCTCGTACCAGTTCCCAGCATCTACCGGCAGAAAGATGAATGAACACCTCACTTGGTTGCTGTTCCAAGGACACCTGAGGGAGAAAAACAAGAGTATTGTTGTCTTTAATTTCATCCCACTGAACCGCATTTTGGAAATCCAAACAAAACAACCAGTTCTTCATTCGAATTAATGCTTTCAAAGTTTAAACTAAGTTTATTCATGAAACTAATTCTAAAAATCGGAATCTCAAGTAGGGCATAGTTTCACAATATTCTTTTCAAAAGGCTAAGAAAATGGTACAATTAGTCTGCGAAACACATGAAAACCAAGAGTAATAAATTCTATAAACTGAACTTTACAGGGAAAAAACATTAATTGCTCTGGTATCTAGTTAAAGGAATAAGAAAGTGAAGGCCAAAAAACACTGAAATTAACTGCACATGTTAAATTTATGGTAAGGCACTGACATTGGCATTCAATAAATTCGCTAATTACACTGTAGTTTGCAATACACTAAACCTAATCCTGCCTAAACAATTATTCAGTTTCACCAAAACTTCTGCTCATACAATCATTGGCAGAACTAAGCAAGATTTTTGTAAGAGGGTTTTAAACACCAACACAACAGAAAATATATATTACATATATATATATATATATATATTTAAACCATTCTAGATGAAAAAAATAAATATTATATTACTATGACTAAACTTAAATTAAAAATCAAATCATAAAAGTAGGATGGTTAAGTACCATAAACAGAGGCCCATCTCGTCCAGCATCAAGAATTTCTGAAATATAATAACACATACTCGTTGGATCTAAGACATTTATGTATCTTACACGGCTTCGAAATCCTGCATCAATTATTTGAATTTGCATCAACCAAATGCACAGTCAAAAACCTAGAGAAGAAGCAATTAATTATAAACCAGGCACTCAGATACCCTTTGGAAATATAGTCCGACTGTTGCACCATGACTTTCCAGCAAACACGATTCCAAATTCTAGAGGCTCAACATTGCAGTTGATGCGCCGGACAACCTTTGCTATACGAGGACCTTTCTGACGATAGTATCTTCCCAAATTGTTTGGACTACAGGACAGGTCTCCATTAACAGCTCTAGCATTATCTGCACTACATACTCCAATCTTCTCATGGTTGTCCTCATTCTTAGGCTTGACAGTCCCAGAATGCCGTGGAATCAGAGGACAACTCTCTGAAGAATCCAGACAATGATCTCTACTCTCTCTTGTTGAGGAAGCCTGAATTTGTCTGTCTGACTCTGCACTACCATAACCAATACTGCAGGACAAATCTACTGGAGTAGAATCTAAAACTGCTCCCTTAATTATATCATGTTCCTGTTTCACATGCAAATGGCAAGTTGAATGAGAACTCATATTTTCATGAGGCACATCGTTCCCAACCTTTAAAGCAGCATCTGTGACAGGGACAGTCACGTCTGGATCTTCTCTATAATTACATGGGTTTAGCTTATCACAGTAACCTATAAGCCTTTGAGAAAGCTCCTTCTTGCTATCTGTTTCTGTCATCTTAGGTCCATCAGTTTCGTCATCACTAAGAAGTATAACATTATCATGCCCATAAGGAGTTTTCTTAGGTCCATGCTCAGCTAAAGGAAAAGGTAAAGGAGAGGAGGTGCCCCCTGCAGGCAACTGACGAACAGGATTCTCAGCAGTAGATTTGCAAATAATTGACTCTTTCTCAGAATCTCTCTCATGACTAGTCATCTCACATGGTGTTGTCCAGAAATTAGAACCTAAGGGAATCACATCTTCTGCTGATTTACTTAGTTTTTTAAAACTCAGATTCTCTATTGGGACATCTATCAAATGAGAATCTTCAATAGAAACAACTGATGGATGCAATGTCGTCTCTTTAAGCATAGTGCCACAAGAAGAACCGGACAGATCTGAGGAATCTAATCTCAATTTGTGAAGCATTGTTTCCTTTGAAGATTGAATTAAGTTGCTACATCGGCTTTTGTCTTTCGACATAGAAGATGTTAGTGCCAACCCAAGATCTAATTTAGCCCATCTGTATACTGAACTTAATTTTCCTTCCAATGCCTCGACGAGGATAAATAATTCACTAATATCATAACGGAAAAGGAAGAATTTGGAATCCAAAGCACATGAACAGAACTGCTTTGCATGATCCAAGCAAGCATATCGGTCTGGGCAACAATTGCAACCAACTGCAGATAAGTGTAAATCAAAATAGCAAACACTGCATTCCCTTTCACTTGTGGCATCAAAACTGCTCTTCATTTTCAATGCCTGTGAAGAACTGCAGAGAAATTTCCTCCTTACTTGTTCCATCTCAACGCGTGTCTAAGAAAGACAACAAAGAAAAGTCAGAAGGTGAAATTAACTAAATGACATAATTTCAACGCCAACCATGAATCCATAACTTCCACACATGTAGACACCTTTATCCCGAGAGAACTTTCCAAAAAAGATGCTTAAAAGATTATGTTGAAATATTATAACAAAAGAACATAATAAAAAACTTTCAATAGTTGGCACATCAAATAAAAGCTAACTGGAAGCCTTTTTTCCATTATGCTGTTTAGATCAGTGACGGATGGTGTGCATGCATGTTTGTGTGTGTGTGTTTTTTTTTTTTGGGGGGGGGCCGGGGATTATGGTGGGTCCTTGACCCTTTCCACCCATCACTGGTTTAGATGTCAGCCCGCCATCAACCGACTGGGACTCTTCATTGTAGCACTAACCTTGAGTGCTTTTGCTAGAACGCCATCTTTTCCACAAACACCTTTCCATCCTAGATTAACTGAAGTATTCTTCTTCTGCAGGTTAAGCTCCCACAGTGCTCGCACTGCTTCCCTAGCAGCCCCAAGCAACAGTTTATCATGAGATATTGAAGTCTTGCGTCCTTGACCCTGGTATAGCTCAACAGCAATCTGCCCATGGGGCAGCCAGTCAACTGGAGCTACGTTAACAGCCTCTGCACAGTTGAAGCCACAATTGAATCCAGAATGATAAGCTCGAGGGAATGTCAGAACAAACTCTCCTGGGTTCTGGACACACCTATAGACAGGTACTCCTTCAGACTTAAGGATAGAAGGAGAAAGCTGAGTGACCTGCAAGAATTAGATAAATAAATATGGCAACTACGTTTACTAAATAATACAAGTATGAAATGCCAGAAATGAAACCAAAAGGAAAGGAACATGAATGAACACAACTTGTGCCACTCGGTGGCAATCCAAGAAGCATTTTCAACCCCATTACCTATCCCTTGAGACTAGGCAAACAAGACCACATAAGTGAACTCCATGTGCAAGGACATCAAAAACAAATTAAATTTGTGAGGAAAAACTGTAACTCACCAGCTTATGAAGCAAATCGGGTTGTTCTTTAAAAAGGTCCGGTAAATGCTTTCTCATGGCCTCTTCCAGTTTGCAAGCATCTTTGCCAGGGACACCATACCACATTTTTGGAGCACCCCAATGCATGAAATTCAATGAATATAAATGGTGATCCTCCACATGCTGTAACAAACAATTAAACCATTATGAAAAGAATTAGCAGCTACAGTTTACAACTAAAGATGCTAACTTGATGGCCTCTTTCTCACACATACACACAAAAGTTCAGTGAAGGAGATATAGAACATGTGAAAAATCATCTTGGAATAGCACATTATACAAATCAGGGTCAAGTTGTCAAATATATATCAATTCCCTCTACCAAAAATCATACCCCCCCACCAAGTCCAGCCTCCATTCCTTAGGAGGAGCATGAACAGACGTAAAAAGGTACATGAACAGACATTAAAAACATAACATGCACAGACACGTCAAAAAAACAATCTCCCTTGTTCATGGAAGGTATGAATAAATAGGCAATACAACATCCCCCTTAACATGCAACAATAACAACAAAGCCATATCCCACTGAGTGGTATAAAAAAATATACAAGAGATTGCCCTTATTACAAGCACGAATGGTGTGAAATCAGGAAATACACGTAGTGACCAATTAATGAGGGAGAGATGTAGCCCTTACCCAACAAAAGGAAGAAAAGCACATTCCTATATACAGCCAGGGCACAAGGACACCAGATATATCGCCGCTTTCATATGAAAGCAGAGATCCAGGAAGCCTAGCAAAGTTATTTAAATTCCAGCCAGACTTTATGTACTCTTTGTGTAAATCAGAACCAACTTCACTAAGCTTTCTGGGAAAACCACTCCCAAAAACCCCAGTTTCCAGGTCAGCTCCATAAAGCACCTAAAAGGGATTACAAAATTGAAGGTAAGGATAGGCACCAGTTAAACACAAAACATAGGCAGCAATTGCATGAAATGATAAAATATTGAAACTACAAGTGACCTCAATTTCTTCAGTAGGTCTCTCCACCATTCGCCAATATTCACCCTCTATGTTCTCCGCAGAAGGCTCCCATCCTTTTGACATTGTTGTATTACCTCCCATATTAGATATATTATCATTCTTTCTGAAGTATCTGGCCTTAAATTCATCTGCATATCTCTGAAATGTTTCCAAAGTAAATTCTGGGCCAGGTTCAAACCCAAAGGGCCTTTCAATCTCACAAAATCCTGTATTAGGTCCTCTATTACTGCCGTTATCCAATCCCATTCTATGGCATCTTTTCCTTTTCCGTCTCGTGTTAAGATGAATCCTTGATATCTTTCTCATTGAATCACGATTCTGAAGCTTATCAATCCTCTGAACTCGAGTAGCAAATTTAGAACCCTCCCATGTAGCCTTTTCCTTAAGAGGACAAGGGGGCTTCCATGAGGAAGGGGGAACAATGCGACAAATGCCATATGGTTCTGCTCTGGAACAAATACTTGCTATATATTTCATGGTGTCTTGAAACTCCTGGAAAAAATATCAGATACGTTAATGATCTGATTCTACAATATAATTTATTAGAAGTAAAATTATTGACGGCAGCAACAGATCAAAATCCAAATAAGCCACAATAGCTCATCAAGACCTCTTCAGTTGGGTAAAAAATGGGAGCATCCTCAAGGGTGGGCCTGCAAGCATCTTCTGGTCTCCATCTGGCAATAACCTGTCACAAGATTTTAAAAATCAGTCACTTATATGATGCAAAAATAACAGAATTTACGTTACTTTTACAATATATATGAAGATGACACAAATAGATCCTTTGTTATCACTAAGCATCATAATTATGTTGGCATGCCAAAAAAATCCCTCAGTCAGTGAACTATACCAACACAAACATAAAGCCACAACCAACTAACGCATATGATAAAATCTTAAAAAATAACCTTTTGGCAATTACAGCAATCCGGACATCCACGAATAACTCCCTTTGGAAGACCAGGTGCTGAGGAAAAATTCTGCATTGACAATCAAATATAAGATGCCACCCTGATGTGTGATCTCTCAATTATGAAATGCCATAGATTAATTTAATACTATATTACAAAGCTCCAGTCTCATATACTAAAACTGAAAATAAGACTAACTTGATCAAGCCGCTCAGAATCAGAGTCTTCCTCTGAGCTGTTATCATACTGTCCATGGTTGATCCATCGTCTTCGTCGAAGGGGCCTATCAACCTTTGCAGTATCACTAGCTTGAACATCAGTTTTAGCCTGAATTGACTGTGATTTACAATTAGAAACACTTGCAGAGACAGAAAAATTAATCAGGGTTTTATCATTCTGTTTCTCACTGCCTTCCCCTGTATTCAGTGAGGAAGATGTATATGACTCAAAGCCAGGTGGAATTGATGGAAACTCATCGTTATCTTCTTGAACACATGTTCTCATGAGTTCTGTCCCCATTTATAACGTCTTACAAAGGCAATACCAAATATATCTGCACTTGGTTGTGTTACCTGTATGAATAAAAAAGAGTCAGCAAAGCAAAATTTACAGACAACAGAATATAATCTATTCAAGGTCCAATTAAACTTGCCGAAATGTCTCCGACAATTAAAATACTGACTGTGAAGAGTGGTTATAGAGTGAGAAATGCAAAATATTTAGATACTTTGAACTTCAGCTGCCTATCACACCTCAAATAAATTACACCACTGCAGGTAATGCAAAGATCCAATATCTTCAAAAATGGCCAGAAAGCATCAAATCTGCAATGTGACACATCAAAAAGAGAGAGAAAAGAGCTCAGATAGAGTGAAATATCGGTACTCAGAATGGTTTCTTATTATCCAC
Source organism: Inga oerstediana (assembly GCA_963210345.1). Classification (NCBI taxonomy): domain Eukaryota; kingdom Viridiplantae; phylum Streptophyta; class Magnoliopsida; order Fabales; family Fabaceae; genus Inga; species Inga oerstediana. The sequence goes on along the minus strand of OY723401.1, from coordinate 601,278 downwards.
CGCAATGGCAAGTAAGAACCACAAAAAATGTTCGCTCCTCAATAAGTTGTTGTTTGATATTAAATATAATCATGAAAATTTAACTTCTTATAAACATAGCAAGATATGGCACTGAAACTTGAAGTACATAAATACTGTATCTATGCAATGAAATGTTACTCATCATATTTGCACTTATAGCTGTTTCATACAGAACATATTTCCAGCAAGAATTACTCTCCAGTTAATCAACAAGCGTACACTCTTGTTTCAATAAACAAGATTAATTCATAAGAGAATGACTCAATGATGGTAAATGCATAATTTGAATGGTGCAATTTTAACTTTAAACAACAGTATATCCAAGCATAATATACAATCATGACTGATGTCATTGAAATCACCAAAATGGCAGGTGCACGCTATCAAGACAACAGAACACGTGTTAATACCAAAATTCAATCCAGACATAAGATACTTGTGTAAATAGCAAAATCCAATCTCAATTATGCAGGGACCAAGTGTGATGAAGAAGCAAAAATATCCAACTATGAGCCAAACAAATTTAGTCCAAAAATGTAAGCACCGTCAAACAGGTAATGATGCTTCAGTCATACCAAGCTCGCCAAGAATAAACAGAAAAAGAAACGATGACTTGAAGATGCTAAATCAAACACATTAGCCTTAGCAGTAACTTTAAATTTTAGTTTCGTGATATATCAAACGTTATTTTTAAAGCGCTCATTTTATAATCAATTGCAATGGACTCGGTAAACACAAAAGAAGGACAAAAGGTGTAAACTGAAACTTGAAAAACATTTGACAGGAAGCTTACTGGCTAAGATTAGCAGCTAAATTAGCTTTTTATCTGCCCGATTGCAAGGGAAAAGGTAATTCAGAAACCAATAATATAACATAAAAGCTCTTTTAGGATGGATCTCCAGGAGCTTTAGTTATCATCATTAACCAGAATCCATATGTCCAAAAATAAATATGTACAAAGTAAAAATTGTTATATACTCATCAGACCATTGTTATTTGGAATTTTCAACCGGATAGAAACTGAACAATTTATCGTGAAAAGGATAAAAAGAATCCTTATGTAAGTTTACTTAGTTTACAAACTCAGTATCAATTTGATAAAATCCACAGCATAGGACACTATTATTCAAGAATATATGTACATGTTCATATATAGATATGTGGATGTGTGTGTGAGAGACTTAAAATAATCAGAATTAAGCTTACATGTTGATCCGGATGTCTGAGATTCCCCTTGAACTAAATGCAGTATTAAAACTCCAGAAAATCTTTTAAATAATGAAGCTCACTTGGTTACCATTATAAGAGTGAGGACGAAAACCCTAACTTCAACGGAAGATATTTAAAACCAAGAAGGAAAAAAACAGAATCTGAAGGAGCAGATCTAACCCTAACCCTAAATCAGATTGCAGGAAGAGAAAGCCCTGAGCCACAACACTTCACCCACAGTTTTAAGGGTCCACAAATTCCTATATAACAAACAGACCCCAAAAGACCAATACAATAACAAAGATCCATCTAGAAAAGATACAGGGAAAGATTAACCGTTGCTTCTATTTCTTTTTTGTTTTTTTTTGCCATGCCGTTGCTTCTATTTCAGACATTACCAATTTTACGGAAGGCGCAGACAGGGGTAAATCCGGAAGACGAGTTATTTGGTCCAGCTGATCAACAAACAGATTTCCGTAAGAAAAAAGAAATGGAAATTGGCTTGAATGACATGCGTTTTGGGTGCACCTCGCAACTTCATAATAACCATGAATAAAAAACACTCACATTTATTAATACCCTCGGGGTCGGGGACTAATAGATATTCACAGGAAAGTTAGGCAACATATTAAGGTAGCGATGATATAATTTCGTGTCACACATGTGCCCCTGAGACGGATTTTGCTGCTTCTTGTTTTTACTAAAAAGAAAAAGGGTTAAGGTGCAAATCTACCAATGAAGTATTGTCCGAGGAGCGTCCACCACAAATATCTTTTAAAAGGGGCAAAAATACCAATGAAGTTTTAAAAAGGGGCATCCACCACAATTTCCGTTAAATCCGTACTAACGCCGTTAAATCATAAGAGAAGAAAACCCCTAACGGCGTTAGTACGGATTTAACGGAAATTGTGGTGGATGCCCCTTTTTAAAACTTCATGGGTATTTTTGCCCCTTTTAAAAGATATTTGTGGTGGACGCTCCTCGGACAATACTTCATTGGTAGATTTGCACCTTAACCCAAAGAAAAAAAACCTAACGAGTCTTCCCTGATTGCATGAGAAATATCGGTTACGGTGGGAAAATTAATTTGCGGGGGAAGGATAAGTGAGTTTGAGAATCTTTTTTTATTTGGGGGAAAAAGGAAAGTCCCGAAATTGAGGTTGTTAAATAATAAATATTGAGCGTTGGTGCTTGGAGGGATTCCCACCGCGTGGAAGGGATGACGGATGACGCTTCAAAAAGCAGAGAGGTTGCGTTTTTAGCATCACAGGTATGTAGTACAGACGCACTTATTGTAAATATTAAATGAATGAAATACCCATTCCATTCAAAAAAAAAAAAAAAGCAGAAAGGTTCTGGCGTGGACATATTGAAATGTTTTTATTATATTGATTGGTTTTATGGGATAAATTATTGGGAAAGTCAAAGTGAGATCCCATGACCATAAAAATTACAAAAAAAAAAATCTTACATCAAATCCCCCTAACAAAACGGTATATCAGATTATATTATGATTAATTCTAAATGTGAAGTTACCTTGAAAACACATTGTCAGCTTCGTCTACTAATTTTGACAACTGCATCTGTGAGTGTTTGAAATAGCTTATTTTTAGAAAATAAACACTTATTACATAAGTCGAGACAAAACTACTCTCACATGCTTACCTCGTATACTGTAAATCACATATTATAAACACTTATAAGTCAAAAATAAACTATTCCAAACAAACACTTTATCTCCTTTGATAAGTTCGTTTTCTCACTTGGATAAGTTATAAAATGACAAGTTAATATGCAAATTTTCACATTAAGCAGACGAAGTTGTTAAAACTGACACAGAGGCTTATCAAAATAGGCACCTTAATTTGTCATTTTGTAACTTGTACAAATGGGAAAATTAACTTGTCAAAGTAGGCAGATGCGGTTATCAAAATAAGCAGACGAAGTTGTCAATGCCCGACAGTGTGTTTTCAATTAATAAGGGTAATCAGATAACCTTATATTCAGTATTAATCACAATACAGTCTCTAGGAACTTTTTTATTAGGGGAATTTGTTATGGGACTTTCTTATAATTTTTTATGATCCTCGAGGGACCTGACTATCATTATCGCTAAATCATTTGTTGATTACGGTGGGTCCCTTTTTAAATGTGAAGATATACAGGGAAAGTTTCATGAGTAAAAAGGGAATAGATTTGGTTAAATCTCAAAATTTATGGTTGAAAATTGAACCTTCTATTTATATCAAGGAACGAAAAACCGGACCGGTCAATGAACCGGTCACAGCACAGGTTCAAGGGTTAATGGGTCAATCGGGGTCTAACCAGTAATTGAACCGGTAGTGAACCGGTTATATTAAAATATTATAATTTATTAGTGGCAATATATATTAATATATTTTTAAACTTCTATAGATAAAAATGAAGATTTTTAAGGAAAAAAATACTTAAAATCTATTAGTATGAGTTATAATGCCTATACTTATACAATGATATATCCTTTTTTATAATTATTATATCTTTTTAAATAATTTTTTTCATTATCTTCTTCATTTTTTTTAGATTTGTTCTTTCTTTACCTATTTTTCTCTTCATTTTGGTCTTCAACTTCCAATTTTCCCCTAAAAAAAGCAAAAACAGAAAAATTAAAAAAATTAAAAAAACGAAACCGGTTCAACCGGTCTGAGACCGGTTTACCGGTCTAACTATCAAACCAGACCGGACCACTGGCCGGTTCTCGGTTCAACTAGTCGAACCGGCCGGTCCGGTCCGATTTTTTGTTCAGTGATTTATATCATAGCTGATCTCAGTGAGATCTTTCAAATGAGTCATCAATTTTTATTCATGGCTTTGTGCAGAAATTGAGATCTTTCTTCTTATTCTTCTTCTTGGGTCGGGATCTTTCTTCTAACAAATAAGTACCATCAAACACTTTGTCACTTTATTCAACCGTTAAGAGGTTGTATTAACTTAACTAGAGATATCGAGTTCAAGCTTTAAAAACATAAAATTTTAATTAGAGGTATGGAGTACTCAAATCATAATCTAGGTTGCTAAATTTAACAAACTATTAATCAGGGCACATAGAGCAACGTAAAATTTAAAAATTGAGTCAAATTATCTCTATACCACTGAGCTCATAAAAAAGTAAAGTTGAAGTGTGAACCAAGTTTTTCCTTTATTTTTCCTTGTATAATTATAAAAGCTAATTTTAACTTGTTAATTTTTTAGCATGAGGTGTAATTAATTTATAAGATGTAATATCTGTTTTTTATATATAGTAATATATATTAACATCGGAATTATTTTTTATGCATTCATCAATAATAATTAAGTTAATATTTTTTTCTCTCTGTTGTGGTTGAAATTCAGGAGAATAAGTTGATATTTCTATATATTTTTGGATTACGATGCAAATATGACAACAAAGTTTTAACAAAATGGTGTCGAACACAATAATATTTACTTAAATATAAAAATATACATGAAGTTTTTGTAAGGAGACAAAAATACCACACCTGCTAATTATCCTTAAAAGCCATTACTATTTCACTTTTTGTAAGAACCCTCTGCTTTCCACCTCATGTCATCTTTCACCGTCCGTCTCCTCTCCCTCCTCCCTCATGTCAACGTCTCCACGGCTTCCTCTGTGAATGTCGATGGCATGCCAAATTCAGAGTAAATAACTAGAGACAACACAAAAATATAAACTTTTGGGACTAGCGAAGAGTGTCATGAGATCTGAGCATTAGTTTTAAAAAGCTCGGTTTTTTTAACTTCATGGAATTACCAATCAATAATTTGCTATCGAATTAGCATCATCTGCTTAGATTTTTATACTCGAAATTGCAATCATGAGTTAAGTCAAAATCAAGCGTAAATTAAAAAAAAAAGATTCTATAATTATATAAACCACTGTACAGATGCTAAATCAGTCACATACGGCATGCCTCAGCTTGCCACTTTCAATTCCTTGCACTAAAGTTCTAACCTTTAATCCTAATAAGTAATGAATGAGGGAGGAGGGAGAAGGATGTACCTGAAGAGAGAGAAGAAGGTGGATTGTGAAAGATAAATGGGGTGGAAAGAAGATAAGTGCCCAAAAGAAAAAAAGTAACTGCTGCTAAGGAGAGTTAACATGTGTGGGGTTCTGTCTTTTTAAAAAAACTTTATATATATATTTACACCTAAACAAGCATTGTTGTGCCAAACAACTCTTTGCTAAAACTTCATTGTCAAATTTTTTTGCATCTTAACTATATAATTTTATAAAATCATTAATGTTTGATATTATGAGTGAATTGGAATTCAAGTATGGGTTCTTCAAAAAATAAATTTCCCTGATAACAATTTTCAACTAAAAATTATTTGATTGATATTATTGTTGTTATGGCATGGGTTATACTTTCCCTTTTTTATTTAAATTATTCTCGATGATCCTTTTTTCAAAATACAAAATTCCTTTAATTTAGTGAATCATAATTTATTTTGTTATATATTAATGTTGACATATATATTGAAAAATTTAGAGCAATGAAATATTTTAGGAGGAGAGAGGAGAGGGCATTAAAATCATTTTATCCATATTTTAAAATCCCAAACCAAGCCAGCGACTCAAACATAGATTTGTTGAATTAATGGTCCTGGTTTGGAATTTCACTATTTTAGGTAGCTTTTACTCTGATTTTGCCAATCTAAAAAAATCTTATTCGGATGTCCCCAAGGGGCAAGTGAAAAAATCTAGCATATTATTTAAGAAGTTAAAAATTACAGCCCTAAAATAAAAAAAAATTAAAATATTTTAGTAGAATGTATAAAATTACAATTTTTAAATGAATAAGTTTTACTCGTTTTAAGCAAATCCAGAGGCATGGGAAATTTAACTCGAGGGTGAGAAAAGCATGAGAATTATAAATATTAAATATTCTTAAGGATTTAAATAAATATTTACAGACTCAAAATATTAATAAAACATAATCATATTTAAAATAAAAGTTACTTCCCTATACCCTCAATATAAAAGCTAGTTGAAAAGCTTATTTTGATGGGAAAAAGACAAGAAAATATTATTTAAATTTCAAAATCCCAAATCAATTTTATTACCTATAATAGTATAGGTGTTCACTACACTTTTGTAGCAAAACTGACTACTTGTTTTAATAAGAAATAACTGATTTAGGATTTTAAAATCCAAATGATATTTTCTTTTCCCCTCTTATTTTGATCTTACGATCCTGATCTCCTCTATTTGTCATACTGATTAGTTTACTCAAACTATCCTTATAACTAAATTTATGTATGACATAAAAGTCATATTGATATAATTTCAATATACTCACGTGATTAAAAAGAATGGTCATTTAAGAAAATCAATACACATTTTTATAAATAATTAACTTATCTAATTTTTATAATATATGTAAGCTAGTTAACTAGTTTCGTTTAACACATGGAGTATTAGTTTTGAGGCCGTAACCTTCATTCTTTTATATCATATATCTTTGAATAATATATTTCAAGCCTTAAAGATACTTTAATTATAATTATTAGATTAATCAATAATAATAATGGACAACAAGACAGGCAATAACTGTTGGTTTATGTAGTTGGCCAAAAAAAAATGTTGGTTTATGTAGTTGCCCATAGATATTTTAATTATAATTATTAGATTAATCAATAATAATAATAATAATAATAATAACGACGACGACGAGCGAAATAATAATAATAATAATATTGTTAGCAATCTGTTTAGTACACCATCGAATATTAAATGTGAGTACGTTTTTTACTGACAATTTTAATTTCAACTTGTCACGTGATGCCAACCTTATTTAGTCATTGGTCACACGATTTCTTTATATCTGACAGATTTTTAACTAGACGTATCTTTAAATTAACTTTTAAAAAATAACTTTTATAATTTAAAAAAAATATGTAAGAAAAATTTTACCTCAATTTATTAAAATAAAACTTCTAAAACTTTGGATTTATGGTTTGCCAAGCAGTCTGCATCTTATCTGTCTAGAAAAGTGAAAAGCTATTAAAGAAGGCCGGTGTGGGCTATGGCCCATCGACTCTCCCGTCAGCGTTGTGCTGCCAGATTAACGAAGAGGGAAAAATCATTACGGATATTAACTCGGTGCAACCCTAGTATAACGTCTCTGTCCCCGCGCCAACGCCCCTTACTCCCTCGTTCATGCTTTGCGCCTTTTCGGTTTTTCGCATCGATGGAGAGGGGATTGTGGAGACCAAAATCAATCGTAAGTTCCTTTCTTTGCTTCAGTCTTTAGCTCCTCGTCTGTTATCACTCCTCCAATTTTTTTCCTTATCTCCTGTTGGGCCCATGGATTTCCCATCTCCAATCTTTCCCGTCATTAAATCTTATTCATGGCACTCAATGGCGCTTCTAAAATTGTGAATATTTTCCGGTATTTAAGTATGTTACCACTAGTAGCTGTGTTTCACTTTGTCTACACGAGACTATGAGAGGTTTATCTTTTCGGGTGTTATAATTTTTATTTTGAAGAATTAGTGGCCGAGTTCGCTGAGTCGATGCTTGGTCATATATATTAGAATTTAAAAGTTTCGGGTTTTTGGTTTTCCTAGTTGCTCTCTGATACTCAATATATACATACACTCGGTAATAGGGAATCTTTTTTAAACACTTTCACAGGCCCCGTTTTAGATGTGCACCAGCAGAGGAAAAGGTGAATTTACTGTTGTTTACCCATGGATTTTATCAATCTGACCCAAGCCCTTTTGTTCCTGTCTTCATCGAGTTCGAAAGAATATGGATTGCACATATAGATTTTTATATCTTGAGAGAGGTTAACCGAGATTCGTGGACAAAGATGGGACATACAGTTACCCTACAGGATATTATGTTCAGATTCAGTTATTTACCCGGCCTATATGGGTGTCACATGCAGGAGAGCTGTGCTTTTGATAATTTCTCAACAACAAAATCATCTTCCTTTGGCCTAAACTCTTTCTGGTGCAGAAGCCTCAAATCTTCAAGAAAAGTGCATATTTTGCAGTGTAGGAGTTTTCAGAGAAATATTTCTATTGATAGTGTCAATGAAGTTGATCATAAAAATAGGGGCTTTGAAGATTTTGATATTGGTAATGGTAATGGTAATGGGAGAAAGTCTAGGAAACAACTGGATTCAGACAAGACAATAGACTCTTCAATTTTGTTGCTGGAAGGGCCTTTTGTCAGAAATGACGAGGAAACCAACAATACAATTCTTCAGAATCTCTGCAAACAAGGAAGATTAAAGGCCGCGTCAAGATTGATTAATATTATGGCTCGGAAAAATCAGATTCCTCACTTCCCTTCTTGCACAAATTTAATTCGAGGCTTTATTAAATTAGGTCAGATAGATAAAGCTTGCGGAGTCCTGAAAATTATGATCATGTCTGGTGGTGTTCCTGACATAATTACATACAACATGATTGTTGGTGGGCTGTGTAAAAGAGGTCATTTAAGATCTGCCCTTGATATTCTGGGGGATATGAGCTCGAGTGGTTGCTCCCCTGATATAGTTACATATAATACAATAATTCGTTGCATGTTTGATAATGGAGAATTTGATCAGGCTGTTAGTTTCTGGAGGGACCAATTGAGAAAGGGATGTCCTCCTTATCTGATCACGTACACAGTTCTAATTGAGCTGGTATGCAAATATTGTGGCACTGCTCGGGCTTTAGAAGTATTGGAAGATATTGCAACCGAGGGCTGTTACCCAGATATTATTACATATAACATTCTCGTTAATTTCACTTGTAAACAGGGGAGATTTGAGGACACTGCTTTGGTTATTTTAAATCTTCTATCCTATGAGATGCAGCCCAATAATGTCACATACAACACTCTGGTCCACTCCCTTTGTAACCATGGATGTTGGGGTGAAGTCGATGAGATTTTGATGATCATGAATGAGACTTCCAGACCTCCCACAGTTATTACGTACAATATTCTGATTAATGGCTTGTGTAAGAGTGGGCTTCTAGATCGTGCAATAAGCTTTTACAATATAATGGTTTCTCAGAACTGTTCACCGGACATTGTTACTTACAATACTCTTCTAGGTGCTATGTGTAAACAGGGATTTGTGGATGAGGGCATCCAATTACTCCACTTTTTGGTCGGTAGTAGCTGTTCTCCTTGTTTGATCACCTATAATATTGTGATTGATGGGTTGGCCAAAATGGGATCCATGGAGAAAGCAAAAAAGTTATACAGTGAAATGGTAGAAAAAGGATTCATTCCAGATGAAATTACTCACCGTACTCTGATTTGGGGATTTTGCCGAGCAGGGCAAGTGGAGGACGCTGCGGAGCTATTACATGAGGCGTGTAAGAAGGAACATAACATTGGGAATTCTGCCTACAAACTTGTCATCCTTGGATTATGCAGACAAAAAAAGGTCAATGTTGCCATTCAAGTTCTAGATATGATGATAAAAGATCAATACAAGCCGGATGACAGGATATATTTGGCTATAACTAAAGCTGTTGCTGAAGAGGGGATGATTGAAGAGGCTAATGATTTGCATCAGAAGTTAGTTGCAAGGAAGATTTTGAAGAATGGAACCGTTTTGCGATAATTGTAATCTGCCCGCAAAGATTAGCATACTTGAATGATTCTGCCCATGTGCAAATTTTGCATTTCTACGAGGCGATTTGTGTGGTTATATTTGTTTGCAAGTGCTGAGCTCTTTTCGTTTGTTAAAACATGTTGGTGTATGCCGTAAGTTTTGCCCTTTCTAAATCATGGTATTTGCAACATTGACGCAGCTGCTTTTATAAAGTTGGAATCAAAACATGAGAACTGAGATATGTTATTCTGCTACTCCCTCCGGTCCTAATTATAGGATAATATTTAGGAGTTGATATTGATCTTAATTATAGGACAAAGTTTTAATTTTTATCAATTTCTTCCTAAAATACCCCCTCTTGATACTTTCTTAATAATAATGAAACACAATAACAATTTTATAATACATATATGTATTCTATAAAGTGAGTAATACTGGTAACTCATTAATGTCACATACACTTCAATTCTACTGTTTCTTTTATTTTTTTTAATAAAATAATTTTGAAACCCTAAGAAACTAAGTTAACGCCTTTTGATAGTCTTTTAATTTATATAGAGTGTATTATGTTTGGAGGCTTTGAATTAAAATAGAGAGTGATATACGTTGTTTGTGGTTTTTTCTTAGCCCTCAGACGCACTAGCTAGAGAAATTAATTCTTAATCTTTGTAATGAATGGATCAAATCTGACTTTGTTAATCAAACAATGAGTTCTGAGGTCATTAACTACAATTTCCTCAGAAACAAGAAGTGCTCCAATTAATACTCCAAAGTTAGGGCATTTTTGGAAAATAAATAAGATTAATTAATTGAACTATTATTCTTAATTTCTCTAAAGTTGGAACGGAGGGAGTACCATGTTACACAAGGTTAAGGGCATTTCCATATCAAATGTTGATGTTCGTCGAGCTCTATCAAATTGTGAAGAACATTCGAGTTTTGTCTGAGAAGGATCCGGCCTCAGATCAGCGGTGAACTGCTATCATCCGACGGCTATAACCTCAACAGTGTAGGGCCGTTGTTGTGAATTTAGGTGATTAAGTTAACATAGGATTCTATGTTTGAGAGAAACAGGAGTTCTGTAAAACGAAAATGCGAATAAATATGGTAGTGTTGCTTGAAAAGGGTTGGTAAACTTCCTTATATATTTGGACGGGACTTTCTGCTCCCATTTTTCATTTGTTTAGTGTGTCCTTATGAAACTTGTGTTTTCTTATTTCTCTCAACCATGGGGACCTTTACCAACTTTAGTCTGCTGTGTCCCACATTTATTTGATCAAGGAGATGTTTTACAATAAGTCTTCTGGAAGCGTAAAAACACTGTTGAGATCCCTAGTAAATTTGATTATAATTAGAAAGAATGACTTGTGTGTTGTATGAGAAGAAATACTTAAGATATGCTAATAAACTTTAAATAATTCAAACTCAAATCGCTTGATTACTGAAATAAATACTAACAACTAGATTAAGTGCTCGTTTGGAATAGTTTATTTTTGACAATAAGTGCTTATAAATTGTGATTCACGGTATACGAGTTGTTTTATCTCGGCTTACGTAAAATGAATTTATTTTTTAAGAAAACGCTGAACCAAACAAGTCTTAAGTAAGCAAAACAGTATTAATCATAAGTCAAATCACATGATTTGACTTCACACAAAATTTATACATCTCTAAACAAAATTTTAAGCAAATTTTGAAAACGGGCAGGGAATTGGATAAATTATCAATTTCGTGGTCGCAACAGAAAATATTGAAATCCTCGACTGAAGACAATTTTAACATGGTTCAGTTATAGATCAGAACTTGTTGCAGGAATATAAATATGGAACAATTCTTGATCAGTGTAACTTAATGCAATGTATAATCGTCGTCCCCTCTTGACGTTTTCTGTCCTCCCAATGACGGAGTCCGCAGTCCGCACCGAAGTTGAAGTTGTGGACTCCTCGATCCTTCCACTGCCAGAAATCCATCTCGAAATCTGTCTAATGTCAATGAAGAACGGCCGTCGGGCACAGCATCGAATTCAGCGGTCGACATAGAACTGGGTTCAGATTAAAATCCCAGCGAGAAGACCAGAATAAAATCAATTAATGTCCAAGAATCTAGCTCTTAATTTCTGATAAAGTGAGCTCTTTGTACACGTCAAGCATGGGGAAGGTTTTGTTTAAACGTTTGAATGAATCCTGAGAAATAGCATCCATACTAACAAGGGAATTGGCCAGCTCCATTGCTTCATTTCGCCATCCAGCAAAACCAATCCCTTCAATCAATAATGTGTATGTGGTCTCATTTGGCCGACATCCCTTTTCGACCATTGCAGTTAATACCTCAACGGCATCGACAATTCTGTGTACTTTGCACAGCCCAAGAAGAACAATGTTGTAGCTGATAACTGTCGGCTGATTCTTGCTACTTTCCATGTCCACCAACAACCCAATGGCCTCATCCACCATTCCATCTCGGCACAAACACGATATGAGTGAGTTATATGTAATCGCGTCAGGATCGATCCCGTTGTCTACCATCTCCAATATCATCCCCAACCCTCTAATTTTGTCTCCACTGCTCCAGAGTGCACAGAACATTGTGTTATAAGAACTGACATTTGGAGGACAACCCACCTCTTCAAGCTTCTCAAAGATGTTGACAGCCTCATCAGCTTTTCCATTCTTGCACAGAGCGGCCAAAATTGTGTTGTAATTAACAATATCTGGCAAGCAGCCATCAGAGATCATAATCTCCAGAAATTCTATTGCTAAATCAACTCTACCTTCTCTGCAGAAAGCATAGATCAACGGATCATAGCTATAAGCGTCAGGAGTTAACCCATTTTCCTTCATAGCCTTCAACACATCTACAGCCTCCTCAACTTTCCCATCACGACAAAGTGAGCTGATCAAAATGCTGTAAGTGACCACGTTTGGTTCGCAACCTCTTTGAATCATTTCAGCCATCAACTTCTCTCCATCCTTCCATTTTCCTTGATTCAGAAGTCCTCGCAACAGAATATTGTACGAAACCACATCCGGGGCACAGGTCTTAGAACTTATAGTCGAAATGAACTCAAAGGCTCGATCTAACAACCCTTGTCTGCACATGCCCCGGATGATTGCGTTGTACGTATACATGTCAGGTTGCAGCCCTCTTGATAACATCTCATCCAAAAGCTTCATGGCCTCATCAATACCACCCTCGTGGATGGTTGCTTCTATCAAAATTGTGTAAGTAATTACAGTGGGCTCGCACTTGTCTTTCAATAGCTGATCCAAAACCTTTAAAGCCAACTCAAGCTTTCCCCTGCCCGAAAGATTCCCAATCAATATGTTATAGGTGACGACATCAGGAGAAAAACCTCTGCTCTTCATTCTGTCAAGCACCTTGTTGGCAAAGTCAATTCGGTCAGCCTTGCACAACCCACTAATCACTGCATTATAGGAGAACACATCGGGTTCACCGTGCTTCTCCAGTATTTCCATGACCCGAATGGCTTTGTCGATTTTCTTAATGTTGAAGAACCCTTTGATGAGCTTTGTGCAGAGAATGACATCGGGTTTGTAACCCTTATTGACCATTCGCTGGAGAAAGTACAGGGAATCGTTGTATTTGCCTACTTTCGAGGACCTGTTGAGAGCTTTCATCAGGTGGGTGTCTTTGAAGTCAAAATTTGGGTAATGTTTGGGTCTTGTTTCAGAACAAGCCCGGGCATGTGCCGAGTTCCTTCGATTGCGAGCGTCATTTAGAAGCGGGATCTTACAAGTAATAAGAGCGTAGGGATTTGATTTTGAAGGTGAAGCAGGCTTCGTCGGCTGGATTCTGTGCGGGATGGTTCGCGGGAGGAAGTCAGTAGAAAATGTTGTCATTGATTAAGATGATTCGTACGGCTTCTATTCTTCATAGATATACAATCAGTTTGCAGATTACAAGTGTGCGAGAGGAGATGAAGTACCTGTGATTAGGGGAAGCGCCAAGAGGGAAACAAGAAATCGTGAAATCGGGGCACCGAAGTGGATCGATTGAGCCGTCCTCTGATATGCTGCCAAATGATCCATTGGCTTTCCGGACGCTAGTTGTGGATAAGGGATTGTATCCCGCAATCTTGTCACCTTACCCTCGCGAAATATTAATAGGGGCTCGAATATTGCTCATCGTAATTTTTTTAACAGCATCGTAGTCTTTTAATTAATACCCGTGGTTGGGGAAAAAACGACCGATATACACAATAACTAAATGACATGTAAATTACCATGGAATATAAAATAAAAAGTTTCAAAATATAAATTTATTTACTGTGAACCAGAAAATAAACAATCGCACGTCATTTAGCAGTTTTTCATCCATCTATCTTCTCCGTCGGCTCCTTTGGGCGTGTTTGGTTTGATGGGGATTATAATTTTAGAAGGGAAAAATCTAAAATTTATCTTCTCATTTTTTTAAATTTTAGATTCCACCCAAAATTTATCCTCTCATTCCTTTTAAATTTTGGATTTCCACCCAAAATTTAAATGTCTTCAATTCAAAAAGTTAATTTAACCCCCTTCCCTCAAACCAAACACACCCTTAACATCATTTGACTTTTATTTAAAAAATTAAGGAAGCTAAATAACTTAGATTAAAATATTTATATTTATCGTTTTTTCTGTAAACTAATTTATTTGATTTATAAATTGATATATAATTTAATAATATGTAACATGTACTATAACTGAATAATTTATTTTATCTCCTTGATTTCTCTAAAAAAATAAGTCAAATAACTTTTATATTAAAAGTCGGAGACCGTATATTTTATACCAATATGACAACTGGGGTTGAGTATAGCAAAATAAACATGTCTCTTTAACCTAAACCACGATGTTCATGAGTAGCTTATCTCTTGTTGGATTTCCTTTTCTAATTTAAATTTATTTTGGAGCTTTTATATTTTATACCAATATGACGATTGGGGTTGAGTTTAGCAGAATAAACACGTCTCTTTAACCTAAACCATGATGTTCATGAGTAGCTTATCTCTGGTTGGATTTCCTTTTCTAACTTAAATTTATTTCGGAGAGGTGATTTTAGAAAAAAAGAAATACATTTAAATACCACTTGAATTTTAAAATCCTAAATTGGTTTTGTTGACAATAAAAATAATTTAATTGATAAAAAAAGTATAACAATTGATAATTCAGATTTATAGGAAATCAATTATTTAAGATTTTAAAATTTAAGTGGTATTTATTTATCTTTTTCTTTTAAAAATCTCTTACCCTAAATATACCATATATGGCAACTTCGTTTTTCGGTAGAGACGTGTCTTTGTCCATTTCATTTCTTATTACTCTCTTCATTCACTTTTTTTCCTAATGTTTCTCGTAGATAAGTAACACAAATTAAGTGGATGAGCAATACAGTTTCACTAAACTGAATAAGGAAATATTTGCCGAAAAAAATTGAATAAGGAAACATATATTTCAGTCATCTCCTGTCGCCATGTGTTTGGGATGGCTTTTAGACCTCCCAAAAACACAATTAAGGATTTGTTTGATACAAGGGGTGGGGAGGAAAAATAAATGGATGAGAAAAAAATTTAATCAGACTAAAAAAAAGAGAAAAATGGGGTTAAAAGTTTTAAATTTATTTTTTTTACTATTTTATCTTACATATTTTGTATATTAAAATTGGGTTAAAGGGCAGATTTACTAACAAAGTTTTAAGGAATGAGCTCTTGGCACAATTATATTTTAAAGGGGGTAAAAATACACATAAGGAATTAAAAGTGGAGCATTCATCACAAAACCGTTAAATTTGACGTAACGACATTAAATTAAAAGAGAAAAAAACCCTTAACGATGTTGGGTCAAATTTAACGGTTTTGAGCTGAATGCTCCCCGTTTAATTCATTATGTGTATTTTTGCCCCCTTTAAAACATAATTGTGCCAAGTGCGTCTTCCTTAAAACTTTATTACCAAATATGCTCCTTAACCCATAATTTTATAACCACGTTTTTTCAATTTTCTTAAATCTAATTTATAAAAATTTTCTCTCTCTCCCTTTCCCTCTAAATCTCTTGTGCCAAATAGACCCTAAGGGGGCAACAATTGGACTGAGTGTTTTTGGCTTTTTTTTTTAAATGTTTGGAATAACTTTTTTTTTTCAATTGAGCCTTTGAAAAAAAAAAAAACAGCTTAAGCCATAAGCTAAATTTTTTTTGCTTTTGACTTTTCTATCATGGAGAGATAAAAACAACTAATGAATGAAAGATATTGGGTCCCACTTTTTTAATTGAAATACTATTATGATATTTATTATAAATCCCCATTGATGAAGTTTTTTGTCCTAAATATAAGTCACTTAAAAGCTAATAACTATTGGTTTCCATTTTTATCCATACTTAATTTTCATCGGAAATAGAGATAGATGTAAGAGAATTAGTTAAAATAAACCTATAATAAGGACCAAAGTGATAAATTTTTATGACAGTACTCTGATTTAGGTTCATGTGAAATTTAATTGGTGAGAATTATTTGATAAATTTTTAAATTATGCTTTAGTGATCGATTTGGTCTCTATTGATCGTGGAAAATTGTGTTTATTGCTTAATGGTCTCTGTTCATTAAACTCTTTTTCAATTCATGGCCAATTAGTTATGTTTTAGTCAGCAAAAAATTTTATTTTTGTATGATTTCTAATTTATATACATTTTTTTATTAATTATAATTAATTATGTATTTTATGATTGCCAAATTTTCTAAGTTACTCCCTCCGGTCCTAATTATAGGACAACATTTAGGAGTTGATCTTGGTCCTAATTATAGGATAAAGTTTTAATTTTTATCAATTTCTTCCCAAAATACCCCCATTGATATTTTCTCAATAATAATAAAACACAATAAAAATTTTATAATACATCTATGTATTCTATAAAATGAGTAATACTTGTGTAACGACCCCTCTTAATTACCATATAATTAATTTTCAAACCAAATAAAACATTAAATATCACATAATACAACATATTATGGGGTTCTGCCCATAATACAAACCCCAGTATGCAGCGTAGTATTCAACATATGCAACATAAAACCAAAAAGACCCTTAAGTTTGGCAATATACATTATACTCATATAACCAAACGAAACATACGATTGATGTCAAATCAAGTCTCGTTTGCCTTCCCCTTGGTAACACCACCTGAACCCTCGCCTGAAAAATTTAAAATATTGATAGGGTGAGTCATACGGACTCCGTAACCACAATTCCACTTTAACAAATATGCAGGGAATGATTATAATATAATTAAGCGGGCAATATATATATTCATAACATAAAGTTCAACCTTTCCAAAAGATTATTATTTCAAGAAAACCATCCAATATGCATAAAACTCCCTCAACCATCCTTATAACCTCCTTAACCGCTGACAGAACCCATGAGCTATAACATATAATAGGATTAATCTCTTTGACAAGACTGCACCAAGCTCTCCAATAATGAGGTGTAACCCGGCCAAAGGCAACAGAACTCATATCGGATCATGGGTTCCCTTTCCGTCAAAAATGGAAAGGTGTCACCTACCCTTGAGCTGACCCTTAACCCGGCCAAAGGAAAGGGTGATACCAAGGGTCCTGAATGCCAAAGCCATCCACTGTGCACACGGTGGTGGCTATACCACGTGGTATAAAAGAATCAAACCTCCTCAATCACAACACCACATCCACATCTCAACATCACAATCTTCAATATCAATAATTTATTCATATATTTTATTTAATGCTATACCTCATCAATCATTCAAATAAATCATTCATGCCCACTTAACTAAAAATTACTAAAAACATGATTAATACTATCATTGTACATTTTTCATATATAAATTACTATAACATATTTATAGCAGTTAAAAATACCAACATACGCATATAATCATTTCAACAAGCATACATGATAAATTGGAAAGTGGTTACCTCAAATTCTTGACACAACTAAACTTGAGAATTTAACTCCAACAAGCCAAAATCAAATTCACTCTACAATAAATATATATATTTACATGTTAATATAATTTATAATAATTGTTAACTATTACAAAATAGCAAATAATAATCCCCATAATTAACTCAAATTTCTTAAAAATAACAACAATTTATCTATTCCTCAAATTCCTTTTTAAATCAAAATTTCTTAACTCTATTTCACAATAAAATATTTAATAACCATAATTCTCTAACTATAATATCAAATCATAATTTATAATTTCACATAACTCAAAATCTGCAAAACTAAACCGATTAAAATTTCAATAATACTTCCAATAACTCAAATAAATTATTTAATCCAAATTTAATCGGTCAAAAACGTTTCTAAAGAATAATTTATTATTTATTTAAGAAGAAATTAATTATAAAATCATACAATAACCAAATGGTAAATCTAAACCGATTAAAATCAACAATTAATTATTCTCTACATATCTATAACCATCTTTTGTAAAAACTCAAATTCTCCCAAAATCCTAACCCCAAATTTCTAGTTAATCAATATAATATTACTATCAATACGAAGATCAAAATACGTAGAACAACTTTTATGAAGGAAGTTTATTAAGAAAACGTGATTTTAAGTACCAAAATTAACTGCTAAATTCAGAACCTTACCTGCTAAAATTTCGTTCGCTCCGCTCGCCTGCTCGTGAAGCGTAACGAAAATGATGAAGGGAAAGGGTATTAATAATACCCTCCCTCACTTTTTTTTTTCCTTCCAACGGCCCCATGTGTTTTGTTTTTATTATTTATTTATTTTATCAAGTGGGTCCCACATGTTTTTTTTTCTTTCTTTTCTTTTCCCCTACCGACAATTTTTTTTTTTTTAATATTACAACTTGCAACTCATTAATGTCACATACACCTCAATTCTACTGTTTCTATTATTTTTTTAATAAAATAATTTTGAAACCCTGAGAAACTTTAAGTTAGCGTCTTTTGGTAGTCTTTTAATTTATATATAGTGTATTATGCTTTGAGGCTTTGAATTAAAATAGAGAGTAATACACGTTATTTATGATTTTTTCTTGGCTTCCAGGTGCACTAGCTAGAGAAATTAATTCTCAATCTTTATAATGAATGGATCAAATCTGACTTTGTTAATCAAACAATGAATTCTGAGATCCTTAACTACAATTTTCTCACATACAAGAAGTGCTCCAATTAATACTCCAAAGTTAGGGCATTTTTGGAAAATAAATAAGATTAACTAATTTAACTACTATTCTTAATTTCTCCAAAGTTAGGTAAATATGTCCTATAATTAGGACCGAAGGGAGTAACTTTTTTCATTTTTGTATAATTTTAATTTTTTCTTAAAATTATCACTTTTTTTGTTGTCGCATTGCATATGCATATAATATATATGTACTCTATTTTTTAATATGATTCATGTCTTTTTCAATTATTTTCCATCTAAAATTGCATTTCAAAATAATCATCCAAACAGATTTCAATTTCAGAAAAATCACTTATGCTCCTGTCAATATAAATATAAATCACCTTATACAAACTAGCATTTACCTAATATTAAATTTGCAAAAGTCAGAGTAACAAAAAAAAAGGTTAAGAAGTAAATTTACCAACGAAGTTTTGTTCGATTAGCGTTTGACACAAATATGTTTTAGAAGAGGTAAAAATATCAATGAACAATTAAAAAGGGACATCCAACACAAAGACCGTTAAATCCGTACTAACACCGCTCGGATTTTCTTCTCTTATAATTTAATGTCATTAATACGGATTGAATAGTTTTTGTGCTGGATACTCATTTTTAATTGTTCATTGATATTTTTTTTCCTTCTAAAATATATTTGTATCAGACGCTCATCAGACAAAACTTTATTAATAGATTTATTCTTTGACCCAAAAAAAACCACTTTTCTCGTTCCTATTCCAAACACGCACACATTGGTATTTAAAAAGCAAGTAGTGATAAGTAACCCGTAAATCGAGGGCCATGCATAATGCATCCTCATACGTAAATGTGATGGAATTGAGATGGACCCATCTATCTACGCAGGTAACCACAATTAACAAATACCATTGGCAGGTTATCCAACAAGGAGTCAGATATAGAGGGTAAGAGTTTATCTATTAAGTGTTTATTTAGAATAATTTATTTTAATTTATAAATGTCTATAACTCATAATTTACGATATATAAGGTAAGTATGTGTGAGAAGTTTTATCTTGAATTATATAATAAGTGCTTATTTCATAAAAATAAGATATTCCAAACAAAGCTCAACATCGTTTCCATTTTACAAACCAATAAATCATGAATATAAATACCAATACCTATAATTAATAAAATTTTACCAACACAATAAAAAGGGATTTAATTTAATTAATGAGATCAAATTACAATCACTTGCATATTAATTTGTTTAAACAAGCAAACTCTCTTTTCCTTTTTTTGGCCTGGCACAAGATAATTATACAAAATATAAATTGCATATAATAAAATTCAATTTATTTTTAGTTATGTTTTTAACAAATGAACGTCTGACAAACAATGTTTTGCCGAACTGCGAACCAACGTAGTGATGTATGTACCTTCATTCAAGCGTGACACACACATCTGAGATGTCTTGCTTGCACTAACATAACACGTTAATAAATTAAAGTGAATCTGTCATAGATCATTCGCAAGATGTATAAAAATAAAAGCAAACAGAAAAAAAAAAAAAAAAAAAAAACCCCGGATATTGTGCACAGTGGTTGCCTGCGACGCAAGGCGATGCATTGGTGGATCTCTTCTATAGTAGCATTAGGCCACTAGCATGTGATGATTGGATTCCGATTCCGAAGACCGTATTTTCATACGATGTACCGAGTGTCACGTGTCAACTTCTCCCCTCATCCTGCCAAATTTCTATTTTCTGTTGCTAATTTTTTCTTGGGCGAATTTTCTGTTGCTATTTTCCCATCACGGTATAACACAATTCCCTTTGCTACATGTATCTGCATCATGCCTAATCTCACTTCTCCATCCTGAATCGCTTGGATCTTTGCAGAAGTTCCCTCATTTTTTTCTTGCTCCTGCTCAAGTTCTATCTCGTCCTCTCCTTAAGATCACCTGCACGGTTTACCCGAAAGATCTGATCTAGGGTTCTAACTTAATCCGCAGCTCCCAATCCGTCTATTTCAAGGGCATTTCTTTTGTTTTGAACATATTCTTGACTGACACATACAATCTCGATTCAGTCGCATTGAAATTCAACTGAAAATTAATCCTGGATTTGGATTGATCTCCATGCCGCTTATTGGTTTGATTTGTGATTGCGAATGAGAAAATAGGGATTTGTTTTCATGACCATGGAAGTCGTTGGTGATGTGGCGTCTTTGGACGTTGAGTTCTTGCAGCTCCAAGACGTGTCTGTTTTGGCCCTCAAGTCTAACCTGAATTTTGTTGAAAAGCTCTTCGAGCAGTGGCTGTCGCTTCCTGAAAGCAATCGAGTGGTAGGCTTCATTTGACAATTCTCACTTTTGAAATCAGAATGTTTAAGAGTCTCATAATCTTGCTTTCTCGGCATTTATTAAAGTTTGCTTGATGCTTTCCTTTGAAAACAGACCCAATACGTGTATGGATAATTGAGTGGAGTACATGAATCTCGGTTGTTACAAACCGATGGTTTAGATGACGATGGTGGAATTTTCTAAGTTGTTTCAAACAGATGCATTATTTCATCTTTTCATTTGAATGCCAAAGGCATAAACAAAAGTAAAGAGTGTAGCCATTTTAACTTGAAACGTACTATCATGAATGCTTACCTCGAAGTCATACGGAGGAACCCTCTGTAATCCTTGAAGTATATCAAATTTTGTAACAACCAGATATGATATACCTTTTGTACTCATTTTTGGGGTTCTTCATCCCAACATGCTTAATTTCTATAGTTTCTCAATTGTTTGTGTGCGTAGGTAACATCATTGTTGAATGACGCAAAGTCAGGTGTTCCCCTTAATGTCCCTGGGAATTGCTCCAGTCCAAATGCTGCAAGCAGTCCTTTGCCGTCCATGTTTCCTGCAGGCACTGCACCTCCTCTTTCACCAAGAAGTTCTTCTGGTTCTCCTCGCATAATGAAACAGAGAGTTGGTCCTTCTAATTTGAGTTCTCCGTTGAAAGTTGTCAGTGAACCACCTAAAGAATTGATACTCCAGGTACGTCTTAGTATCTTTCTTTGGCGACACTTTTGTGGTTGTGACTTGGTTTAGTGCTATGTTAACCTTGATAAAATATTGATCTTCATGCTTGCAGTTTTACTTTCAAAATGGGCGTCCACCACCAAATGAACTGAGGGAACAATTCTTGTTTAGAGCTGATCAGTTATTTTGTGGTCACTTGGATGGACTGCAGATGCATGGTAAGATATAAACACATATAATGGTGATAACCTGAGGGCCCGTTTTGTTTCATCTAGGAATTGAGTGATTTTGAATATTGTTAAAATTTTAGCTTCTTTCGATTGTCACATCTTGATTATTGGTAAATATCTTGTTTTCCTAAATGTTGGTAATAAAGAAAAAATAATTATTCATATAAGAAGTGTTCCAACAGTGTTAGAGTTGTAACAATTAGCAGTAAGAATAATATTATTCTCACTTCTTTGGTGTGTCAGAATTCAAATTGGTTACCAAGGAACTCTGCAAGCTGCCATCTTTCTTTTCCTCTTCTCTTTTCAGAAAAATTGATGCCAATGGAACTGGTTTGGTGACAAGGTGTGTACTTTAATCTATTCAGATGCAACTTTGCATTTCTATTTGTGTCTTGGATAGTGCTCCATGGTTTTGGCTGTTTAGTTGTGAGCCACGTTGAAATTATAGGAGCAAAAAACAATGGTTTGTAAAGATGTAAAACAAGTATATTCAACGTAATTTTTGTTACGTATTTTCTTACTGAGACTTTTTTGACACATTCTTTCACTGCTGATCAAACTAGAAGTCCAGCTTTCTTGTTGGCTTGCTTTGACATAGTGTATTATTCTCCCCTTCGTTAATTTTTCCCTGTATAATTAGATAGTGTTTGAAAGAGTTACTTGGCACCATTTTGTTACATCACGAAGCATTGATAATTCTCCATCCCATGAAGATTGCCTCAGGTTTATAGCAATAGGGGTTCCTGAATGGCATGTTTATGTGTGTTCACTCACTTATCTGGTTCAAAGCTACACAGCAAAGTTCTCCGTGCTAAATGATGTGTTTATAGGGACATAGCATTGTTATTGTACTTGAGAAACTGTGACTGAATTGGATCTATCAACTTTGAAAGTCCTTGTCATGTGAATGCCTTTTCCTTTGCTGAAGACAGCTTCCCCTCTTTATGACAAAGTGACCCTTTTTAATTTATTTTCTTGGAAGACATATGGGTTCCTAAAACGTACCCTTGGTCTGTTTAATTCTCCTTTCCAATGGTGAAGGTATCTAAAGTTAATGGTGCTTCCACTGAAATAATTACTACCACTTATACATTTTTTTTCACTTGATTTAATGTTTCTAAAGGGATACATTTGTTGATTACTGGATCAATAACAACATGTTGACGGCAGATATAGCAACCCAAGTATACAAAATTTTAAAGCAACCGGATCTCAACTACCTCACACAGGTTTGATCATATTGACTTATGAATTATAGTCATAAAGATCCTTGTCATTTGAGAACGATGCTCTATTCCATGTTAGGATGATTTCAAACCTGTGCTACGTGAGCTTTTGGCTACTCATCCAGGGCTGGAGTTCCTGCAGAGTACGCCTGAGTTTCAAGAGAGATATGGTTTGTCTTTGGTCCTTACTATAACATTGCAGTTATGGGTTTGTGTAATAAAATGTAGATGTTTGCATGTGATACTGTAAGTCCTGGGACATGTTTCTTTGAAAATTTTGTCTAATAAATCTATTTACATTTACTTCTTATTGACTTCCTCATGAGAACTTTTAAAGATGTAGTCCCTTTATCTAGATGATAGTTTTCATTGTATGTTGTTTGTTTGTGAGGCTAGACTGGAAGTTAAGTCTATAGTAGAAAAGAGGAAGCAAATAATGAATATGTGGGCTCTAAATCAAGCATAATCTGGTTTCTATGTTGTACTCTTTGTCCTTGTTTGTGTGGAAGGATTTTTAATAGATCCAATAGCTTTTGAGTTGTAGGTTTATATGTGGCGAATGATGCTTGTGCTATCATTTTCTCTGATGAAAATTATGGAACATGCTCTTTTACAAGTGAAAAATTCTTGGAAACTTATCCTTGAATCTTGCTTGGTTGAAACTAGCCTCATCTTGAAAAGTAATCACCTTTGTTTCTTACCATGCATGGACGTGATTCTTCATAGCTGCAAGCTTACAATCAGTTCTCAGGCATTCCTTACAGCAAAGAATTTCAGCTGACCTCTTCTGTTTTTTAATCAAGATTTTAATCATTTCCTTGCCAACAGATTTAATTATATAATGAATATCATTTTTCTTTTATTTTATCTATCTATTTTTTTGGACGTTATATGCATTTGTTGAAAAAGTGGCACTCCAACTTTCTGAGTGCAATGAGAAATAATTTCAAATAATGCATCAATCAATTTTGATTTTGAAGTCTGGACATAGACTGGCGCCATTTATCAAGGTTTCTGGTGTGTTAAGGTTGCAACCTTCATGCTTTGTTGTCTTTCTATGTTTCAGCTGAAACTGTAATATATAGAATATATTACTACACAAATAGATCTGGGAACGGCCATCTTACCCTGAGGGAGCTGAAGCGCAGTAACATAATTGATGCCATGCAGCATGCAGATGAGGAAGAAGACATCAACAAAGTTTTGAGGTACATATACTCTAAGAGTTTTGCCGCATTTAACTGCAAACAAATCCTTTTCATTTTTTTCACTTGATGATGTTGCACTACATATTCTCTGTAGGTACTTCTCTTATGAGCATTTCTATGTTATATACTGCAAGTTTTGGGAGCTGGATACAGATCACGATTTCTTGATAGACAAGGAGAACCTTATCAGATATGGTAACCATGCGCTTACCTATCGTATTGTCGATAGAATTTTTTCTCAGGTTTGTGTAAATTCAATGTTGCTTTTGTCTTGAAACCTAAATGCTGACGTCTTGAGGGACAACCCCCATCTACTATAAATAAAACAAGTGTGTTTTTTCAGGGTGCTGTTCATTCGTACTATTTATCAATTTCTTCTTCCTTTGTTTAAAATAAATATAAAAAAGAACAATCCTGTCTTGCTTCAATGTCATCTCAGGTTCCAAGAAAGTTTACTAGCAAGGTTGAGGGAAAGATGGGATATGAAGATTTTGTTTACTTCATTTTGTCTGAGGAGGATAAATCATCTGAGCCTAGTCTTGAGTATTGGTATTTTTTCTGGTTCTCTTGTTATTTGCTTTACTTGTTATGGATGATATCAGATTAGTGGCTAAACAGTTGCAATTATGAAGACAGAGCATTGTTAGGTTAGGCATATGTTTGTACCTTGCTTTATTTAGTTTGAATGCGCATCAATGTGCATTTCCATGCATGTGCATGCGTCTTCCTCTGGGGAGTAGTGATAATGGGACACAGTCAACATGATTTATCTGTTACTGGAACTTGATCTAAGCGAAGTGAAGCATGGTTCTAAAAAGAACTGCTCAGGTTGACAAATTCATTTCTTGGGACTTGGGAGGACAGTATACCTCATGCCATTATAGAGCTTTAGTTTGTTATTGCAAGCATCGTGCAATTGATTTTTTATTTGGAGTTGTTGTAGTGTCAATGGGAATGTTAGTTTTTAGAGAAAGGGAGAGGTGACTATTAGTTAGTGGTTGCATTGTACAGCTAAATACATGAAAGTGGAACATTCATGTTTTGTGTTCCAGGGAGTGGAAACCAAAACTTCTCATTTTCACTGACCCATGTGGTTAACTAGTTCCTGATTTCTTTTGATAGCGGCTGTGTTAATCGACTGTAATTGTCATTATTAGGTTCAAGTGCATAGATTTGGATGGAAATGGAGTTCTGACTCGGAATGAACTGCAATTTTTTTACGAGGAGCAACTGCACCGGATGGAGTGCATGGCCCAAGAGCCTGTGTTTTTTGAGGATATATTATGCCAGATTATTGACATGATTGGGACTGAGGTTTTCCTTTCCTCCTTTCGTTTTGTAAGATCTTTCATTATTAAGTTGTTGGGAAGTGTAAGAACACCAGCAAATTACCTAAATACGTGTACAAATCTAGCAAGCAGCTGCATGAGTTGTATGAAAATGGAATCTCCTACTTTTTTATTTAGTTCTCTCCTTTTTCTCATACTCTTCATGTTTAATACCATTACTTTCATTGTGACAAATTTTCTCATTTAAAATTGTTCGCACTGCAGAATGAGAGCTATATAACTCTACGTGACCTGAAAGGCAGTAAGCTCTCGGGAAGTGCTTTCAATATCCTGTTTAATCTGAATAAGTTTATGGCCTTTGAAACCCGGGACCCATTTTTGATTCGTCAGGTTGATGAGAGATTTGATTAAAGGAATAAAAATGCTTTGTTTGGTTGCTTGGCCATTATTAGTGACCCTTGTGATTTTTGTCTTGCCTTGCACAGCAACGTGAGAATCCAACATTGACAGAGTGGGATCGCTTTGCTCATAGGGAATACATCAGGCTTTCCATGGAAGAAGATGTAGAAGATGTCTCTAATGGAAGTGCGGAAGTCTGGGATGAATCACTTGAGGCTCCCTTCTGAGATTCTGTGTAAGTGAATTTAAAAGAATGACGGTACTCTAAGTCTGAGCCCATATTGTGTTGCGACCGAAAAGTGTGTTTTTTTTTTTTTAAAATTGTTCTTTCTAGATGCATTCGGGAGAGTCAGAAATTAGAGATATTGAACATGCAATGTTGTGATTATTCCTTTTTGTTTGCGTTTGAGCATAATTTCACCTTGTGACCCCTTTCTAAGTTTATCTTTGTTTGGTCTATTAATAGAGGGGTTGAAAAGAAATGACGCCCCAGCACTGAAGGAGTGGCCATTTTTCAGAGACGCTGGACTAAGGATCAGCTTGGATCTTGCTAACCCTGCCCAAAGAATTGGAACTCTGAGCTTCACTTTGAAACATGTTATTAAAGGGCAAGCAGTACCGCAGCTATATTTTGATCTTGTGCTGGTAGTGAAAAGCACGAGGCCATTATCACGCAAGTGTTATTGCCTCGTTCCAATGCCCATGCAAGCCAGGTCGATTTTTTTGATATTGTTGAGTACGCTCGTTGTTTGGGGCATCTAAGTTGTTAGAGCTTATCTGTAGAAAGATGTTTTTCCCCCTCCCCTAAATATCAAACGGTTGAAAGTTGTGTTGTTGGTTTCCATGGTTTATTGTTCTTTACCGTCATAACTTGAGATTGGAAATGGGGCCTATTAAAAATAATTAATGCTCAGGTCACTTGAATTACATTGGGGGTGAGAGAGATGATAGTGTTGTTGAGGGCTAATGATTTGGATTGGGGCATTTCCTATGCGCAAGTGCTCCCAACGCAATCTTTATTCATTTTCCCTCTCTGTATTTTGGAACAAGTGTGGGCACAAATCTTCAAATTTAAGTATTCTGGTGTGGTTTATATTTGAGATTTTTGCTCTGCTGAAGATGGGAATGAAGGGTGAAGGGAATGCTGCTGAAACTAACATGGGGACGGAGATGAGAATCATGATTCTCATATCACAGGGTTTTGTACCTGTTTGTAATATTCCATCTCTTTTCATTACATGCATTTACAATGGGACAGATTAAATTAGTTTTACAAAAATAATTGCATATCGTTGCCGGCCTTCAATTATTTGGTTTTGCTATAGGTCATAAATAGTCAGTCCTTAATGTAGAGCTTGATATTGATTTTAAATGTAAGACACATTTCTTATATGTATCAATCTTTTATCAAATTACCCCTAGTGGTACTCTATAAACAATAATTAAATAAGAGATGGGAAAGGGAATTAAGAATGATGATTAGGGTATTATAGAAAAAAAAAACAAGTCATATTAGTTAATTTAACAAACTTTTTTAAGCTAATGAGGACTGGGGGTATTGCGTGAAAGAGGAGACAAGGGCGTACATAAGAAACACAAAACTGGTTGTGGGCGTGTGTCCAGCATGTGCAGTGAAGGCTGGTATGGGGAAATGAGTTGGTTTATTTTGGTATATGATAATATCAATACGCCGGAATTACATAGCACGCCCCCTTTATGTTGGTTTTCCGTCTTCGCCAAGCAAAGCAATGATATTCATTTTTGTACATGATCGATCATCTTCACACGAAAACTCAACTGATTTTTTTACTCATTTGTTCTCTCTCTCTCACACACACACACACACTCACAAATGAAGAAGTTTGTTGACTCTTGAGGTTAGACGTTATTGTGCGTGTGTGCAGACCAAAAAATTAGATCAGGAGAAAATTTGGCACTGAATCTTTTTTATTTTTTGTGGAGCTTAATTTTTTTGGGTGATAGGTGGAGCTTAAATTTCATTTGCAAAGCAATGGGTAGTAGTGTAGGACATTAGGACGCAATACAAGTTACAAAGGTCACTAGGCTAACAAACTAACAGAAATAGCGGGATCGTGAGCCTCTGGAATAGCTAAATACAAAACAGGTTTTTTGGCCTAAGCACCTGTGACACGTTGGACACTTGGTTTCAACAGTTATGCCTAGAAAATGGATTTTCCCTTTAAACATTCATATTCATATATGGATTAGTGATTAAGAAAGTTGATGAGAAAATTGTGAGCAAGGAATTGTGCATTTGTTATTCTGTTGGTGGAGGAGCAGAAAGGCGTGCAGATGCGCAACGAATTAGGTGTGCTGACGTCGTGCCTCAGCCAGAAAAGTTAGTGAGGAGGTACATTACTTTCGTATTATTCATTTCCAATAGGCAATATGTTGTATGCCCCATCTCTATCCTTTGAGTTGGACCCCTTCTTTTCACAATGAGTGGGTCTTGCATCCTCCCCACACTCACCACTCCTTTGAGACCTTTATCTTGTCCACCCAAAAAAACAACAATTAAATTACTCCTCTCTCATCCCTTTTTTCCATAGCTAGTACGAGTTTACGAGTTCCCCAGATTTATGTCCATCCTTAATTCAGAAAGATTTAAATTATAGCTGCAACCGTTATCCTCTTTAGAATAAATTATCATCCCCTTCTTAATATAAAACATATTTATAGAGTTGATTTTGGTCTTGAATATAGGATATATTTTTTATATTTATCAATATTTTCCTAATTTATCTCTATTGATACTCTCTCTATAATAATCAAGCAAGAGAAGGAATAAGGACATTAAGTAAGATATGTAGGGAGTTTTAAAAAATATATATCATATTAACTAATTTAATTAACTCCCTTAATCTAATCAAATTAGATAAATATATCTTATATTAATGATACCATAGAGTAGCTAGTTCGTGACTAAGTGGGCTGTGCCTAACTCTGTAACTTAATTATATTGGATGGGGAATAAAGGCGAAGCCAATTCTTTTAAGGCGGCAACATGATCATGGATCCTCTCATCAGCGTGGAGCTTTGGGGTCACTCTGCTTGCATTTTCTTGGCATATCCTCGATCATATTTACGCCTTTTTCTATTCTAACTCAACTTCACTCATGCGCTACGATACAAGTGCAACGGGAGGATTCTCTATATTATCGTTGCTATTGCGGTAGCCAGGGTGTTTAAAAAATATATGCTTTCACGGAGGATGAGATGAAAATCATGAGGTTAAGATTTTGATTTTTTTTTTTTTGAATTTAATTGAATTCAAATGTAAGGGTCAAAGTTAAAAACACAAACACCTTAAATCTGTATCATCAATAATTGTAATATTAAGCAATGATCACGTAAATATAATGATATGCTCGTAACAGTAGTATCGAAGAAGATTATGGTTTGGTGAATGGTGACGTGGCGCGGGAGAATCGGAAAAGAATATTCTCGCATGGCTCTGTAGGAATAAAAATAAGAGAACTGAAGTACCCTGCTGCCCCGAGTCGTGGCTCAAAACAAACAGCACGCAACAAGGACGGGACGGATAGAAAAAGCTAACAGCCTAACAGCACTTGCAGTCTTCCATAATCGGAGTCAGAGATGGAGCAGATCCTTCAACACAACCACTATCAACTGTGCGATGAGATCGGACGTGGCCGATTCGGCACCATCTTCCGCTGCATTCACCTCGTCTCCGGCCAACTCTTTGCCTGCAAACTCATCGACAAGCGTCTCCTCTCCGATCCCACCGATCGCTCTTGCCTCCAAAACGAACCCCAATACATGTCCCTCCTCTCTCCTCACCCCAACATTCTTCAGATCTTCGACGTCTTCCACCACGACCACTTTCTCTGCATCGTCCTCGAGCTCTGCCACCCCCACACCCTCCTCGACCGCATCCTCCCTCGCCCTTTCCCGGAGACCGAAGCCGCTTCTGTCATGAAGCAGCTCCTCGAAGCCCTTGCTCACTGCCACCGTCTCGGCATAGCCCACAGAGACATCAAGCCCGACAATCTCTTGTTTGATTCCGCTAATAATCTCAAGGTTGCCGACTTTGGGTCCGCACAGTGGTTCGGCGACGGAAGAAGCATGAGTGGAGTGGTCGGGACGCCTTACTATGTAGCGCCGGAGGTATTACTGGGAAGAGACTACAATGAGAAAGTAGATGTGTGGAGTAGCGGTGTGATTTTGTACGTAATGTTATCCGGAGTTCCCCCCTTCCACGGGGAAACGGCGGCCGAGATATTTGAGGCTGTGGTCAGGGCCAATCTGAGGTTCCCTCCCAGGACTTTCAGGTCCGTGTCTCCCTCTGCCAAGGATCTCCTCAGGAAGATGATCTGCAGGGATGTTTCAAGGCGATTATCGGCGGAACAAGCCTTGGGTATGTTTCTGACGCTCTGTATCCTTTCTTTGTTTTTTTATTTTTCATACTGAAATTCTTTTCCGTTCAAGGACTCTTTCTCATTGCCTCAGAATCAGCAGCACAATTTGTAACAGGGAAAATTAAGGACAGCGAAAGAAAGATTTGTGTCAATCTGAATCCTAACAAATGGATTGGTACTGTGTGTGATTGTACAGGGCATCCTTGGATCCAGAGTGGAGGAGAGAAGAGGGATCTGGCGTAAAGAAACAGAGGGCGACTGGGAGATGATCCAAGAGTATGTCCAACTTTGGCGCCTGTATATACGTTCTCTGTCGCAGCAACGAAAATCCTTTTCTTTTTCTGATGCTGCAAATATGTGAACAAGACAGCTAACTACTGAGAATCGTCTTCCTCCACCGTCTTGATCTTTTTCTTTTTATTCTGGTTTTTGCGTAGTGTGGGAGTATGATCTAATCTAAACACCCATCCAGCGTTTTTCTTAATGAAAAGTGTCTGGAATGTAAATTAATAGTAAACTAGTTTTGATGTGGAGCAATTTTGAAGTGCATGTTTTCAATTTCTGGTTACAGTGTGATTTTGAGCATTCAGTTTAAGAAAAAGAATTGATGATAGGGATGATAATTTAATGGTGGGTTATCGAATATGCCAAATACTCGTGAAAAAATAAGGATGGCGAAAACCAAACACTAATTCATGGAAGTCTGTGCCGCTCAAATCACAAAATTATTCTAAGGCCGTAATTAAAGTAATGACACATTGAGAAATTGGGCGTAGGCCACTGCTGCTGACGTCCAATGGAGAGGGAACACTTGTAGGCAATGTTGTCAAATTTAAACAAACTTATCAAGTGATGTAGATGAGTTTACTCTTATCATTATATATTGACCGTATATAATTGAATAATTAAAATATAAAAATAGTAATAATTTGAATTAAATATAATTTAAATCTAAATAATTAAAATTAAATACATCAACATTCATAATTTATTATATTTAGTAAAATAATTTATATAAAATTTATATATAAGATCATTGAACATTATTAAATAAAAAAATTAATACGAGTTTAAAGATGAGTTAATATATTTTTATAAATTAGAAATATAAAAAAAAATAAAAATATTAATTTACGAGTGACTTAACCCTACCCTATAAGATAAAATTAATAAATTCAAAGAGTCAAAGGTGGGGGATTCTACAACATTGCTCGTAGAACTCAGCTCAGTGATTAGCCATGTGATCGACACGTGTGCGTATCAAGGAGTCACCCGCTCGAGAAATTCTTGCCACAAACGAGTAATAAAATATAGATTCTGTGTGTCACAGTTTGATAGGTTATGTTAATCAATCGTTCCATTACCACGTCACGCGACTTTCTTTCAAGTTTCAAGGTTTGAATTTGAAACCAGCAACGACAAAGAGCAGTTGAATTTAGATTTTAACTACCCAAACCAAAATGGAAGGGCGTTTAATCATAACACTAAATAATTAGTAGCGTGGCCAACCGCAGTTTATTTTGTTGTCTTTGTTCTTCCATATTTTTTTTACCCGGATTCATAATAAATATTCCCCACAATATATAAGTGTTTATTTGGAAAGCATGATGAAAAAATGTTTTTTTAAATACTTTTTAGTAAGTCCAAACAAAACTCTATTCACATATTTACTTTAAATATTTTAAAATATCTTTAAAAAGTTAAAATAAACAGACATTAAGTCAACGTTTGCAAAGTATTCTTATTCCTCATTTTGTAAAGTTCATTTTAAAAAATAAACCCCAATTATAAAACTCATAAGAAAAATAACGATTCATTTATAAAACTCATTATAAAATATACATACCCTCTCCTTTTGTCTTAATCCATAATGTTGCCATGCCTTCTGGTTTTATAAGTCAGGATAAAATAAAATTGTATAGCAAGTGTTGGGGTAGATAAATGATAAATAAAACAAATTATTGATGAGATTCTCAACCCTGTCTTTATCAAGTTCTGATTCCTTAAAAATACTTGAATAGTATATACATGGCATATTCCCTCCCCTGGAAGAAGGAAAACCAAATGAAGAAGGCACAAGGGTTAACCTAGTACAGCTGGAAAGATTCTGGGGACCCCTTAGATCATGATTAACCTTTTTATTTAATAATTAATCAAACAGCAATAGCACTACTTGTACAAGATACTGTGATTGATTCTAAACCAACCAGGTGACCCCATCTGTCTGTTCTGCTCGCTTCCAAAATTGCTGATGTCTCCATTTCCGCTTGTTGCCTATTTGTTGGGTTATCCATTTTAATTATTCTCCACTTTTAAATATTATATTCACCTGATTTTTTTTAAGAGATTAAATAAGCTAATTAAATTATTTTAAAATATTTTTATTTATCTTTTTTTTTTAAATTAATTTGTTTGATTTATAAATTAATAAATAATTTAATCATGCACAATATTTGATATAATCAAATAACTTATTTAATTTCCTTAGTCTTTAAAAAAAACCAATTAGATTCTATAGTTATGATCCGTTATTCACTGAATATTCCTTGCCCCTTCTCTCTCACATCCAATATTCACTCAGCCGTTTTGTGTTTTCCTCGCCGCTAAACCTGCTCTCCTTAATTAACTTTTTT
Organism: Inga oerstediana; assembly: GCA_963210345.1. Classification (NCBI taxonomy): domain Eukaryota; kingdom Viridiplantae; phylum Streptophyta; class Magnoliopsida; order Fabales; family Fabaceae; genus Inga; species Inga oerstediana. Next base: position 567,887 of record OY723401.1, on the reverse strand, counting down.
TAACAAAATAAAATAATCAGTCTATATTAAGAGTTAAAAAGATAAGTACAAAAGGTCACACTTCAGACAGCGCACAGTCGACTGGAGCATGCATCAAAAAACATCAACTTATAAGAAAGCACATGAGATAAGGCATAAAAAAACTCGACAGTTATCAATTATCATACCCTTGTTAACTAAACATCAAAGCACAAATATTAAATTGAAAACATGAGCAAGTGATGCACCTTACTAGAACTGGTAAAACGAGGCGGGCTGGCGGGTTGGGCCCGACAGCCCGCCAAAATTATCGAGCTCAGGTTGGAGGAAATTCGGCCCGTTTCATAAACGGGCTAAAAGGGTTAAACCCGTTTAACCCCACGGGTTAGACGGGTTAACCCACGGGTTAAACGGGTTGGCCCGTTTAACCAATTTTTTTAAAAAAATTTCGCTATCACTCTCAATCTTTCTCACTATATCTCAAAGTCAGATCAGATCTCAGATTCTCAGCCCTCACTCCTCACTCACGCTCTCTCATCTCGACCGAACCCTAGCTCTCTCGCCTCTCGCTGGCTCGCCCTCTCTGTCTTTGTCTCCCTCTTCGCCGGCGACTGCCTTGTTGGCGGACGGTGGTGCACTGGTACAGTGGTGGTGGCCCATCTTATCTCTTCGGCTACGGAGTCTCCTCGATGGCGGATTGTAATCCTCTTTGTCTCTCGGTCTGTCTGTCTCGTCTCCCTCTTCGCCTCTTCCTCTTGTGTCCGTCCGGCGACTACCTCCATCTTCCCCGTCTAGCGTGCGACTGTGCGAGGCAGTGAGGTAATTTTTTTTATTTTTATTTTGCTCTTAGATATGTAATATGTTTCCTATTTCTTCTGAGTGGATTGGCGACGGTAGTTTCGATTTCCCCTTATCTAATACTCCAAATCGTCTGTAATGGTTCCAAATTCCAATCAACCTGTCATGGTCTATGTAATCATCTTTGTCTCCCATTTCTTCCTCTCGTGTTTGTCCGGCGTGCAACTGTGCGAGGCAGTGAGAGTGTGAGACTCTGCGTGAAAATTATGAATGATGAAATATGTTGATTTTGCCTCTTTTTTAACAAGCTTTCTTCAGGTCATAGGGATTGAGCAGAACCTAACTTGTATGAACCCACTCCATGCGAAAAATTGTGTGTTTCATGGGGAAGACTTTTTTAATAAAAAAATCAGTGTTTAATCGGGCTAACGGGCTAGCCCGCCAGCCCGATTAAACGGGCTCGGGCTGCAAAATTGTAGTCTGTTAGGGGATCGGGCTGAATCAGCCAAACCCGTTGGGTTACTAACCCATGTCGAGCCAGCCCGTCGGGCTTGGGTTGGCTCGAATTCCCAGTGCTACACCTTAGGGAAGATACTCATACTGTGACACCGCATAATAAGAAAACCATTAATAAGAAGTTGACCAAGAAACTTGAGCCGTTTTGGTCACTCTCAAAGGAAGAGAAATGGACACTTATAGGTTTGAAAGAAATGGGCTCGACTTTAAGTCAGGAAGTCCCATATTGACAAAGCGAGAAGACGCAAAGACCACAACCCAAATCAAATTAAGAACTCCTTTCCCATAAATTATAAATACTCCCTACCAGTTTCATAATATAACATTTTTTATTTAAAATATCAATATTTGACAAGAACGTGTCTCATTTTTTATTTAAAACATTAATATTTTATAAAAATATATTATCATTGGTTCGAAGTTGCTCCTCCCAATATAAATGTTTCCGTTGGAACTTGAACTCGAGACACAAAGGATTTAATAGAACCTTACATACACCGTTAGATCAACTTTATATCAGTTAAAAGAAGTTTGACTTCAAACTTGTATAAAAAGGTATAACTTCAAAGGCGGTATTTGAAGCCAAATACTCCTATTCCTATATGTGTTGGATGACATGCGGGTGATGAGTTATTTTTTATAATTATATTGCCCCTAAATTTCACCGTCGCATATCCTCCAAGGCTCCAACGCACTCGGGTTAAGATAATGTTTTAGAAAATCTTCATCGTCATACTCTCCGAAACAATTCTGCCTAACTAGCCAATGGTTTTAGATATACTCCACTGATTTGTAATATAAGATTCACTTACAGTATATTTTTTAAGGTTATTAAATTTGGATCGGCTATTGAACTGGACGAGGTATTAGGGTCAGTGGGTGAGACTGGAGTCAAATCAGAGCTAATCCAAGACTAAACCAATGAGAAAGTGAAGATTTCAGGATAATTAATATAAATTTTAAAAAAGATTAAAAAAAATCGATTAAAATTAGGTTGATGCTCTGAAAGAACCGTTTTACCGGCCGGTTTCCGGGTTGGGTTTAATTACCTAGATATCTTTTTCATTAAAGTAAGTATTATCCCATGCTCAATTTGACTGCTCAACAATTTTACAGTTCAGATAAAAATTATTCAGGAGAATATCTTTGACAATGATATTGAATTATTTTCAGTGCTATAAGATCAAACCATATGTTGAATAAATATATAAAAAATAATAATTTACTTTCAACCAGACACAAGTTTGAGCGTCACAGAGAGAAAAAAAAACCATATTGTTAAGCGTATGGATTATATAATTTTACATTTTTGGGACATATAAATAGTACAAATTTTATATATTAATTCGTGTAACTTTTATTTCTTTCAATTTATAAAATGATTTTTATTTTAGACTTCAGTTTATTTCGAAAATTACGCTCTCGTGTACAATCCCCACACAATCCAAATTTACAAATTCTATACAAACTGGCGTTAACGTTTGTTTAAAATTCTGTCAATATAAATATTAAGCAAAGGAAAGTTGACTCCCATAGTCCCATTTCATCTTCACTTTTATTTGTCTAGATTCTTTCCAGGCCACCTGAGAACACGAACCCCGGCAACATGGCCACCGTAGAGGCAGTATAATATAATTATGACATCTCACGACCCAAAAATAAAAAAAAACAAGTTACGAGCCGAAGATATCCTACATTCCAATTCTTATATTTCTAGAAAAAGCTAGAAGATACTACTCCTTCCAAGTTTCAATTGTTGATATAATAGCCAATTGATTTTTTTTGTAAAAAATAGATTAAAGAAATTAAGTTACATTAAAATACTTATATTTATTGTTCTTCTTCAAATTAATTTATTTGACTATACACAATATATACTTTAATTAAGTAGTTTATTTAGTTTTCTTAATCTCTAAAAAAACAAGTCAATTGGCTTTAATATTAAAGATAGGAGGGAATATAATAATTATAAACAACAGATGATTATCCCAGAGCCAGGCTTGCCAGCCTGATGAAATTGCCGAAAACATGATAAAATGTATGAGCAATGTATCAAATCAATGGTTCTCAGCCTCTGCACTTGAGAAGCTTATGCTTCAGAAGAACGTAAACCAAGCACTAGTGTACAAGGAAGACCAGGGGGAGGTTATGGCTTTTCCATCTTGAAAACCAACTTCGTACCCGCACAAAACAATGGTTTACATTAGTTCATGATGGTGTTATGCCATTTTACAACTTTAGCAAATCATAGCCAGACTAGATGCAAGTCAAGTGCTTCAACACATCACAATAGACGACATGGAACTCTGTTTCCCTTTCCTGCCAGTACTCCGTTCAAGACCTCTCATATTTTAGAAGCAACACCGTTTCCCCCAAATATTCAATTCAAACCTTTGTACCCAGGAAGGACTGCAAGCCACATTGGGAGAAAGAAGTCAGAGTAGGCTGATGAATCAATCAAACTGTGAAAGTGAATAATCGAAAACATGAATGATCGAAGATGCGGTATGAATTAGAGTGATATTTCGGTGAAAAAACATTTGAATTATGCGACAAGTCAGGAAAGCACTCTATTGTATTCATCAATTAGGCTTTAACAAGAACTCAATCACAAATTGGGAAAGGTCGCAGCACAAGTTGTACCTACAGACACTAATTTAACAGCGACAAAGACCCCCCCACCACAAATTCATAAATCATATCTCCAATTGGTAGTATAGGATTCATGTCTATTAATATTGAGCGTGCATTACATTAGCAAATAACCTAACTTTTTACCTTTATACCTGCTGGAGAATTTCCAGGCTTAGTTGTTGTTGTACTACTTCCAAAATTGATCTTTGGTTTTTTATCAGCTGGCTTTAATATTTGGAAAGAGCACATCAGTGTCTCATCAACACTCATCATAGCACCAGCATTGTCAAACTCTCCACAATAATTAGGAGCTGAAAATATTGTTACTAGCTGTCGGTCAGCAAAGAACTCGTAACCATCCTGCACAACCTGCTAGCCGCATATAGGAAAACAAAACAACTAAATTTTAGTTAAAACCTAACATCTCCAATCTAAACGCAAACCATTGTACAGCATAAATCACCTATGCCTATGCTAACGGATGGCATTCCAGAAAACAAAGGCTCAATGCAATAAATTCTTCACATGTATGATGCAAACAGCAATTTCAAACTCACTACAATGAAGAAAATAGTACACCTTCACTGCAGAAAATGTATTTCATAATCCTTTAGTTGTAGAAATAGGGGGATACAAAGTTAAAAGCTGAAGAATTGGTAACACACTGAACAGCAAAAGGGCTGGGGTTTAACCTGATGAGCACGGCAAATAAGATCCAGATCTTGTTTCTGAAGAAATTCTGAGACCTTATCAGCACCAAATGTATACGAAACTCCTCTGTCATTCATTCCCCAACCTTGAACATCTTTGCTCGGGTCTGACCAAAGAAGATCACAAAGCAAACCAGTATCTGGTACATCCGTTGGACGCTGTAGATTTCTTATCTGATCCAAATTATGCAAGTCAGGAGAAAGTCCCCCATGCATGCAAAGAATCTTTTCATCAATAAGGGCCGCAACAGGTAGGCAGTTGAAGCACTCGGTAAATGTCTTCCATAACCTTATATTAAACCTCCTCTTACACTCATCATAAAATCCATATATACGGTTTATAGAAGCACATTCATGGTTCCCCCTCAACAAGAAAAAGTTCTCAGGATATTTTATTTTATAAGCAAGAAGAAGGCATATTGTTTCCAAACTCTGCTTCCCTCGGTCCACATAATCCCCTAAAAATAAATAGTTGGCATGCGGAGGTAATCCACCATACTCAAAGAGACGTAAAAGATCAGAATATTGACCATGTACATCACCTGAAATATAAATATCAGGAAATTCAGTAATCATTGCACAAACATTATGAATGTTTTGTTTTTGTAACCAAAGAGACAGTGCTTTAGTTGGGGGAAGAAAAAAAATAGAGCATCCTAATTCCAATTAGAATATGAGACATATCATCAACAGTTTCTTCCCCAACTGGTAACAGGGTTAACTAGTTGAGCATTGACTGGAGCATGTATGGGAACAGACAAGCTCAGCTCAACCAATGTTGGACCTTATGATGAGGAAATTTTATACAATAGCAGATATACCATCACAGACGCAGGAACATTGAAATGAAGCTTGATACAGTAAAAGGATTGGGAGATATCATCCTTTGGACAAGGTTCTCATTAATATGTTAGTCTTGTGAATGGGACTGCTGCCATAAGAACACTGGATATCATTTCTTCTAGAAAAACTTAAGTCTCCATCAGAGACACTCAAAACTACTAGGAACTTCCAAACCATCCATATCACTGAAAAAAACTCTATCATATACTAAAATTTGTAGAATCTTATACCAGAAAGCCTGTTTTATATTATAATTCAGCTGGAGACTTAATTTAAGAAAATTGACGAATGTGGGACAGAACCTTCAGGATCATGTGATAGATGCACTAAATTGCTATCGTGTATTGGGAATGTAAGACAGCTACCAAAGACTTTCTAGATTAGGATGACATATCAACAGTGACAAAAGTAAGTCGTCCAGGTAAGAGACTCATCTTTCCATTCACCCTATATCTTAGAAAGTTGAAGTCTTCATATAGGATATTATATTCTGCATTATTTCATGTCTAGTCACTGAGTAAATAGCCAGAAACGACTTCCGTCATTATACTTGATACGTCTCAATGCCCTCACATTTAGTGACCAAGATTGAATAACTTTGTAGTTCCAGTTAGTTACATTATTTCCTCCAAAGAGAAACTCATGTGTTCAATTTAAGGCATTTCATAGATTAAAGATAGCAGAAAACTTGTTATTTTATACGCAGGAAACTTCCTTGGCTGACTTACACTTGCATTTAAACTTCATCAACTCGCATATTGATATGAATATGTTATCCTCCTCAACTTAAACATGTAAAGTCCTCTTGAACTATCACACATATTTCAATTTCAGACAAAACCAATTTTGTCTCAGTAGTTTGCTTCAAGTCCCAGTCCGGTTAGGCCCAATGTGACAACTAGCTCTAATTTCTAATAAGGCGCCTCTTAGAAATCATCTGACATAAGAGTTTTTAAGATTCTATTTTGAAACTAAAATTTCACCAATTTCACAGCTCTTTGCTTCTATATAGGAAGTTACACCAGCAAGAAGCATGATCTATAATATCTTTTCGAACCCTTTCGTAAACACAAGTTTTTCAATCAATGATGAATGATATTATAAGGATGATGCTAGATTTCATAATTGTTTTAAAAATGGGTGAAGAAAGCTTTCTAAATGAATAAACCCCAATCGTTACTGATGCTGTGGTCTAGGTATATCTTTTCCTATAGACTAGGAGAAGTGTTACACTGCGGAACCAAGATGCACATGCTAGACATAAAGACCAAGAAGATGTCAAAGATCACGTATTAATTTAAATGACAAGCAGTAGGATCATACCCCAAGCCCAAAAACCAAAATACTCCGCGCTAGAGTTTGACCAAGAAATATGCTATGTTTTATTACAGATCCTCTGATGGACGAAGGCGGAATATCAAGGACCTAACGTAGGAGACGAAGAAGCAAAATATAAAGGGCAGAGTAAAAAGATGAAAAAGGAGAGAAGGAATAGAAACGTACCACAAATCTTAATGGGCGCTTCAAGTTCCAATAAATTAGGCTGTTGCAAGAAAATATCTTTGGAGACAAGGCAAAGCTGACGGATCTCGGACTCGGACAACTGAACCTGCTTGCCAGGACGACCGCGGACTTCAAGGAGACGATTGATTATGTCATCGAGAACTGATTGGTCCATAGCTTAACCTAAGAGGGAAATGCTTCTCGGATGGACAAATAGGGACTATGAAGATGGAGAGAAGTAGTGGTGGGGCGGCGGCGGCGGCGAGCGGCGATGGCGATGGCGGAACTGTACAAGTTGTTTTGTCAATGCGAACGATTCCGCAGGGGCAAGGGTTTGCTTTCAGGATGGGCCGGGGCGCGGAGTGTGGAGTGCGCCCAGCCGTTCGAATATACCAAGCCATGTCTTCAAGTCTAGTCTTTTTTCATCTTTTCTTCCTCATCTTCAACTTTCCCTTATTTGGGGCTTTTTTACCAATTACCTTTTAATAGAAAAAACAAATAAACAAACAAACAAACGCTGCCTAGGAGGAATTATTTCTTAAAATGCTACATTCTTTTTTGGATATTATCATCGATAGTATTTGTTTTGAGGTTTGTGGTTACCCCTCTCGATACAAATGTCTCCTCTGGGGGCTTAAAATGCTACATTCAAACTGAATAATTTATAAAATTGATGCAATTAAGATCGATTTAACTTTTAAACTTCATCACTTCTTAAACAACTTCTTTATAACCTACCACATTCTTTAAAAAATTAAATAAGAAATAATGATTAAGCTTATATGAATGAAAATTGAAATTTGATTTACCTTATAAATAGTGAGTTCCGATACCATATTTTATTCTCCTCTTTATACGTTGTTGTTGTTGCGTATTCACATCTTCTTGAGATTGATCATGCCAAAGTGATTTAATTAAAGAAATTTACTGCTAATGGGTGGCAAATGCTTCATTTGATACTTCACCTTGCTACAAATATATAAGGACTATATTCGGCTAAAAATAGTATGAGATGGCGTCTGGTGTAGTTTTCATTGTTGAATTAATTAATACACTTGTAAGAATATGAGATACTTAATTCCATGAAATAATAGCCAGGTAACCAAAATTTTCCTTTTTTTGGGTGAATAAAAAGTAAAATAAAAATAAAAATGTTACTAAAATTGTAGAACTATTGGATGAGGTTTCTGGGTAAAAATCAAGATAAGGGGCGGAGATTTATACACTACATTGTTAACTAGCTATGTGTTTTGACCATAATTGTGTGAGCCAGGGCTTTTGAGCAGTGCGTAGCGTGGGAAGCATGAAAATAGAGGGAATAATGATTAGTGATTAAAACAATGTAGCGAAAAGGAACATGTGGCGCGCCTCTCATATTCTTTATTTCATGGTTACTCTTTTTTTTAATGATATTGGAAAGCTTCAAGCTTGAAATATTACAGACTAGGAAACGACAACGTGAAACTGAGAAAATCACACTGCCCTGTTTCTGCTCTGTTTTAGAACACTGCGAATAGAAAATCGTACTAGTGCCTCTGTTGCCCACTGCAACGGAGGAAAAGAGTGATCCCACGCCACCACAAATGGTGGAGGTGGGAAGTGAGGCTTTGGGTAACATAAAAATATTAAGTAAGATGAGCCAGAGTGTGCAAGAGTGTGAGAGAAAGGGTGTGCATGAAGGATGTGATACCAACTATAGAACTAAGCTTAGTGTGGATACTGAAATGAGGGGGTCAACAGAACAGATAGCAGAACCAGTACAACCGAAGGATTACAAGATAAAAGAAGTGGAATGTGATGATGGAAATGGTGGTAACTCTCATGGCCAGCAAGCACCGAAAGCAACACACAGAACACATATTTCCTACAAGTCCATACTAACGGGACAAGATCAACCAGCTTTTGAGAGGGATTTTGAGGATCAAATGAAGGAATGGCTTAAGGAAGAATAGGACGTAGCGCCTACCTTGACTGAGGACCAGCAAAATTTTTTTGACTCATTACCAAGAATGACTGTGTCGGATGACAAATTAAGGGACTTGTGCAGGCCTTAGAAAGATGTTGTGATTATATCCCTACTTAGAAGGAAAACGTACCTGAGGATGATGAGAGACAAATTAGTTTGGCTTCTGAAATTAGAGAATTTTGAACTCATAGACTTGGCTAACTATTACTACGTCTTTCACTCAACTGATATATCATTGTGTAAGAGCCTGCTATTCGATGGCCCATGGTTGATACAAGGATACTATCTTGCAGTTCAAAGATGGAGTCCGAACTTCAATTCGTACAACAACAAGGTGAGGAAACTAGCTATATGGATTATGATTCCTACTTTATCCATGCATTGCTACACTGAGGCATGTCTACTAGATCTTGGGAATTTAATCAGTAAAGCCTTAAAGGTAGATTTAAATACTTTTGCTCAATGTCAAGACAATAAACATGCAGTAGAGAGAGGGAAATTTGCTCGAGTAAGTGTTGAGATTAACTTGAATAAGCAATTGAGGTCCAAAGTAGTCATCAGGAAAACTGCTTACACGGTTGAATACGAGGGCTTAGAAATTATTTGCTTCACTGTGTGGTGTGTATGGACACAATACGGAGAAATGCTTGCTAGTCGATGAAATTAAGAAACAACAAGAAAAGGAAGGTGGGGTTTCACTAGAAAAAATGGAGGTGCCGAAAAAATGTCAAAGCTCGACACAACCAGCCTGCAGCGTTCTAGGCATTTCAGTTGAAGAAATGTACGGTGATTGGATGAAGGCCACAAAGGCCTTTAGGCAAAGACCGCAGAGAAGAGGAGCAAAAAAGAAACAAGTTTCCAAGCATCAAACAGGAAATAACGTGGCAGGTAAGAAGAAAGGGCAGGCATAAGGTTCTAGATATGATATCTTGCAAGAAGAAGAGAACCTAGCCAGATCAACCGCAAAAAAGGAGACTAGCAAGGTCAAATCGCAAAATACTGAATGGCATAGAAAGGACATAAGGGCTAATTCACCAAAAGGGAAAGAGACGATGGAAAAATGTGCTTAGAATGAAGAGATAGTCTACCGAGAAAAAGGTGATGGTTTTGATACTATAAAAAAGAAGAGTGAGAATGGATTTTCAGAGAAAGCAATGTTTATAGAGCATGATGTGGTCAAACAAAAGCCAACTAAAGAACACAAGGGGCCCACACAAGAAAAAACATAAAGACAAATCACAAAGAAGCTTGAAAAGGAAAGGGAGAACCCCTTTAAAGGCGTGGACTTATTTGGATGTAGCAAAGGCATGGATATGAGTGAGAAAAAAAAAAGGAAGTAAAGGCAAGGAAAAGTAGCATTGTAACAAGGCCCAAAATATTATCTCCTATATTAAAGAGAAAACAAGTGAGCAGAGCCTACAACTTGGTGATGGGTTCATTACAGCACATTGAGCCTTTAAATTTTGATCCAAATCAAGCTAGCCCAAGTTTTAATACACAAGCCTTAATATTAGAAGAGGGTCAAAACAGTGGATTAATTGAGGCTGAAATGAGCCTGGAAACACAAGGTGCGACCAAACCAATTATGCAAATGGAAGCTCAGGTGCCCATTAATCCAAAATCAAATCTTGAATCCTCAAAATTTTAAGTGGGCAGTAACGCTGATCATGAATGGAGTGATTTTAATGAAGGTGGTTACGAGATAGCTGATGACGTGGAGGAGATGCATGGTGATAATACAACTCTAGAGATATTTAATTCAAACCAGTAGTGTTTTTTTCACCAATTTCCTTATCATTTTATCTAATGATTTTCATGAATATTAATATTTTCTCTTGGAATTATCGTGGGGCTACCTCCAAAATTTTTCCTAATAGAGTAAGAGATGTTATTAGAGGGTCAGCAGTAGACTTATTAATTCTCATGGAAACCAGAGTTAGTAGAAAAAAGGCAGACATGATTGTTCGTAAATTGGGTTTTGATAATTGGATTTGGTTAGAAGCGACTGGTTATGAGGGTGGGATTTGGCTCCTCTGGAATAATAACACTGGGTTCTCTGTTCATTATGTGTCATCCTCTACTCTATCCCTTCATGTTAAAGTTGTGAGTAATGATCATATGTTTTGGCTTTCCTTTGTATATGCTGAACCTTCCTTTGCTCTTCGACAAACTCTTTGGGATGACTTAATTATTTTTAAATCTCAAGTGGTAGGCCCATGGGTAGTCATTGGTGATTTTAATGCTTATTTATCAAGTGAAGACTAGAGGGGAGGTTCTGCTCCAAATATGCGTGCTATGCGGCATTTCAATGACCGTATTCATAGAGCAGACCTTATTGAAGTCGATTGTACTGGGGACCATTACACATAGGAACGAGGCATTCTTAAGGAAAGGATTGATTGGGCTTTCATAAATCAAGAATGGAACCATGTCCTTTTACAAAAGATCATCACCTGAATAGGTTTAAAAGCTCAATTAATAATGGATTACAGCGAAGGCAATTTTCTTTTAAATTTAAGGCGGCTTGGATCCTGGAGAATGGTTTTGATGAAATTGTTAGGAATTGTTGGACTAAGGAAAGCTGGGTTGAAAAGGTTGATAAATTGGCCAAAGAATCTAGTGAGTGGAATAGAAACAAGGTGGGCAATTTCAACAAAAAAAATAGAGTCTCATGTGAAAAATTGAGGGTGTTGATAAAGCAAGACAACGACAAGATAACCAGTACTTAGCTCAAATGGAAAAAGAGCTGTGTAATGATTATAACAAAATCTTGGCACAAGAGGAACTACTTTGGTCCTAAAAGTCAAGATATGATTGGCTCAGATGGGGCAACAAAAACAATACTTTTTTTCATACCTCAGCCATCATCAGAAAGAGAAAAAATAGGATCGAGGGCCTCAAAAATGAAGAGGGGGAATAGATATTTAATCAACATGAGCTACGAAATATGGTAATGGAGTATTTTCATAAGTTATTTACTAGTGAGCTTGCCAACTATATGCCAATCCAAACTAACTCATTTGTTTCCTGAGTTAACCAACAGCGAATCGGCTATGATATCAGCAGGAGTAACAGACTTGGAGATCAAAGCGGCTACTTTTGATCTTGGAGCATTTAAGGCACCGGGTCCTGATGTTCTTCAAGCAATATTCAATCATAAATATTAGAACATTATAGGCTATTCGGTCTGTAGTATGGTCAAGGAGATATTTATGGTTATGGATCCAAGCAGAGTGAGGTGTATCAATAATACTAATGTTACCCTTATTCCCAAATTTAAAAAACCTAAAACAATTAAAGACTTTCGGCCAATCTCTCTCTGCAATGTGGGCTACAAAATTATTTCAAAGAACATTAGCCAAAGGTTAAGAGGTGTTATGGGGAAAGTGATTGGGCATCATCAATATAGCTTCATAGCTGGGAGACAGAGTAGTGACAATATTATCATAGCACATGAAGTAATTCACTCTATGAAAATAAAAACAGGTGCTAAGGGTTGGTTAGCTGTTAAAGTGGATTTGGAGAAAGCTTATGATAGACTAGAATGGGCTTTCATTTGGGATACTATATGGTCAGTGGGCCTTGATGACAAGATATGTGAGATGATTATGGCATGTATTTCTACTTCTTCCTTCAGAATTAACTGGAATGACGAAAAATCTGATGAATTCTTACCATCCAGGGGCATTTGACAAGGGGACCCAATCTCTCCCTACATCTTTACCTTATGTATAAAGAGACTAAGTGTGTGTTTGGATTAGCTTTTAAGAATAGTTTTTACGATTTATAAGGCAAGTGTGAGAGATGAGTTTTGTCAGGGTTGCGCAAACCTAGGTTTGGAAACTTCCCAAACACCCACTAAGTCATCTTATTCAAGATGCAATTGATGAGGGTTCATGAAAAGCAATTATGATCAAGCAAAGAGGGCCACTTATATCTCTCATCTCTTTTTTGCTGATGACCTGATACTATTTGGGGAAGCCTCCAACTTTCAAGTTGATGCAATGACGCAATGCTTGGATCAATTATGTGATGCTTCTGGCATGAAAATGAACAGGTTGAAAACTAAAGTTTGTTTTTCCAAGAATGTTCACTTCTCCAGGGCCACAATACTCAGTCAACGTATGGGAGTCAGTTTAATAGGTGTTCTAGAAAAATACTTGGGGATTCCTCTCATTCATACTAGAGCATTCTATGTGACTTTTGCTCTAATAGTGGAAAAAAGAAGGAAAAAGATGGCTGGTTAGAAACAAAAATGTTTGAATATGGCTGGGCATACTACACTAATACAATCGGTTCTTTCGACCCTTCCTTATTACCATATGTAGACAATGTTGCTTCCTAAGGGTATGATTAATGAACTAGAACGCCATAGCAGATATTTTCTTTGGGGAGATACAAATGACCAAAGGGAACTTCATTTAGTTCCTTAGGAGCTAATTTCAAAGAATAGGGAAATTGGAGGCCTTGGGATTAGAAATATGAGGAAATAGAATAAGGCTTCCATTATGAAATTATGCTGGAACCTATTAAATAACCAAGATGCCCTGTGGGTTAGAGTTCTTCGTGCCAAGTACAAGTGTGGTGAAGATCACATGCCAAGAATCCGCAAAAGCAAGACCACCTCTTTAACATGGAGGAGTATTTGTGATGTATGGGAGAATTTCAAAAAAGGAGTTCGAGTCAAGGTTGGAAATGGTCAAAATACAAGTTTTTGGTAGAAGAATTAGTCGGAACTAAACTGCCCACTGATCAGTTTTGTGCAAGAATATGAGTTTGTGGTTTACCAAACTGAAAAATTCATTAACTACTTGAACTCGGAAGGAGAATAGGATAGAGCCAAACTAGAGTTTTGGTTCCAGCCTGATATGGTTAATCACATCATGAGTGCACATCCATCCCGTGAGGAGAGAGGCGAGGACAAATTTATATGATACCCTCAATTGATGGATATTTTTCTATTAAATCTGCCTATAAATTCCTTTTTGCAGGTACTCACCAACATGTAAACAATTTTTGGAAGCTACTTTGGAAGTGGAAAATACCGGAAAAAATAAAATCTTTCATGTGGCTAGTTTCTCATGAGAGAGCTCACACAGCACAATTAAGGGCGAGGAGAGGTATCAACACTGATGCTGGATGCCCTTTTCATTACAACCAGGAGGAGGATGTCATGCATCTGATGCGAGACTGCAACAATGCAAAGGAAAGGTGGAGAGCAGTGATCCAACCAGGCTATTGGAATACTTTTTGTAATCTTGGTGGCAAAGAATAGATCAGATGGAACTTGAAGCATGAAATAGGGAAGGAGGATACAAAGAAAATTAAATGGACGATATTGTTTGGTTACATCTTTTGGGATATTTGGGTCTCCAGGTGTAACCACCTGTTCGAGGAAGAAAACATAACAGAGCATGTTCGAGGGCAATCTAGTTTTTACCAAGCTTGTTGGGACCAGGACCTGCTATCCAAATATTCCCTTTACTCTTATCGAAGTAATATGGAATAGGAGGATAATACTAATCCTACAAACTTTGTTAGACTAGAAACAAATGCCTCGGTACTAAACTTGGGAAGAAGTGGATGCGGAGGCGTAATCAGAGGAGTGCAAGAATAGTGGCCGGGAGGTTTTGTTTGTAAGTTGACGTCAGTCCCCTCGGTAATTGCTGAAGTTCTAGGTGTCATACATGGCCTTCAGTTGTGTTGGAACCGTGGATACCGGAATATAAAAGTGGTCACCGATTGTACTGAAGCAACTAGCCTACTCTTTATAGGATGTGTTGCAAACCATCCTTACAAAGACATTGTTGATGAAGCAAGTAACTTGGTGCATAAAGATTGGCATGTTGTTATTAAACATGTTCCAAGAGAAACAATTAGTATAGCTGATAGTTTAACAAAATTGGCTCATAAACTTGTAGGGAATTTTTGGATCCTAGATCAACCACCACTTCCACATTGAGAGGTAGTAGAGTAGGATGTTTAGATAGTTTTTTATTTTTGTTGGATGTTTTGGAGTTTGAGATTTTGTAACCTGTTCCCGTAGGGTTCTTAATGGTATTTAGTTTTTCATGCAACACAAAAAAAATTGCAGACTATATATTGTCATCCCTCCTTATCCAAAGGTTGCGGCCTATTGCCCTTATCTAATCCTATCTGTTGCATACAAAATATTGGAGGGTTCTCCAAAACAATGTTATCCTGGCTTATGTCATAATTTATAGCTATCATATCTGCACAGGTGATGCTTTCTCTATATGTATGGTTAATCTTTAAGTCCCAATCTAGGAATATCAGGGATCTTACATTTTGAATAAGTTTACCTAATGGGTGATATAGACTACCATCAGTTAGCAGTAACTGCATGGCATTCAACGAATCTATGTAAAGCTTGATTCTTGCTAGTCCCATATTTTTGCATACTGACAGACCCTTATAGACAGCTTGTATCTTGGCTTCCACCGAGGACATATGTCCTAGTTTCCATTGGAATCTTCTTACCCAATTTCCATGGTCATCTCTTACTTTTCCACCATATGTTACTTGCCCAAGTATGTTCTATGATCCTTCCACTTATACCCAAAAAATCCCTCCAGAGGTGGTTGCCATTGTGAATTCACTCGATTTGGAATCTGGAATATTTGGTGTCTAAATCTTCCCTATTCCACCCCCTCTATAAGATGATGAAGACACCAATGGACCATGCTCGTCGGTTGATCACTTGTGCCGTCGAAGACTCTGCAACATTGGTTTTTTTAGAGCAACTAGCAGATAATTTCAAATGTATGATGCCAAGGCCATCAAGCGAACTTTCTCTTTCCCGGTTCATTTGAGGAGTTCTAGCGCAATCAAACCTGCAAATCAGCATAAAAGACAACATGATAATATAAAGGGTTAATCACTAGGAAGTAGGAACCATACTCTTCTCATTATCTCACAATCCCTCAATATATGGATAATAGATTCATTACTACCACACTTAAATGGGCACTCAGTGTTCTTAGTGTTTAGGTGTTTCGCTCTAAATGAGTTAGTTGGCAATCTCTCATGAAACACTTGTCACGTAAAATTTTTTTCTCTTTCTGGGATAGCCCAATGCCAATGGTTACTCCTTTGTACCAATCACAACACTCAGTCATTTTGATGCAAGGCAAGGCATGACACAGGTGGTTGGTGCTGACCAACACACTCTTGGGAATTTTTGAAGAAAACATTTGAGTTCCAACTTCAAAAATTTTAGTTTCTACTAAAGTTGTGGCTAAATTGACTCAACCAAGTCCATTATTTACAATAATGGTTCAATTTGAGATGAGGTTTAATTTTAATCTATCATTAATGTTATTACGTAATATATTACGTATTTGATAAAAAAAAACTAGTATTACATTGGTTCATCTTTATAGTGGTTGTAACCACATAATTAAAAAAAGTAAAGTCACAATAACCATTAAAAAACAAATATTGACAGTAAAAAATTGGAGCAAGAGGTTGTTTCCATAATTTAAACATGTGACTTCATTTGATGAAAGTATTATGCACTAGACCGTTTATTACTAGCTCCCAAGCATAAATTTTTTTAATCAGAATTGAGTCTCAACCGTTAAAAAAAAAAAATATGTAACCAGATGTAGGGATATTTACTCAGATATTCTTGTTGATCACACTTCCAATAAGAAAGACTTTTCTATTTGTTTGTTTTCTTTTCGAGCAAACACTTTTCTATTTATTGAATCATAAAATTATTAAAAAAACAATCAAAATTTCCTTAAATATCCAAAGTGATAATTATTTTAAAATTTATTCAAAGGATGTTATAAACATTGATCTTGAGTCCAGACATACGCAGTCTCTAATTTAACTAACCGAGCCTTTGAAATTTAATTGTGAGTTGCGATAATTTCACTTGGGTAAGCGAAGGAAGAAGAAGCAAGCAGACACAAAATATCTAAAGGCGGGGCAGATAAGGCGAACGGAGTTTGAGGCGTCGAATGGCAATGTCCACCACGCTTTCGTTCTCCCTAAGCACACTGTGCTCCAGGGCCCTGTCCCCCGTCCCTCCTTCATTCTGCAACGACCGTCGCTCACTCCTGAAACCCGTATCAGCCATTATTAGACCTTCCAATCCTCAACCACAACCACAACACGAACAACAACAACTACCTCCACAGCTCTATCAACCCTTCAGGCCTCCCCCTTCCCCCCTTCCCCCTCAGTTTCGCTCCCTTGACTTTGCTGCTCGCATTGATATACTTGCCAATCGATTGGGTGTCTGGCATGAGTACGCCCCTCTCATCCCTTCTCTCATGCGAGAGGGATTTTCCCCTCCTTCTATTGAAGAGGCCACCGGCATCTCTGGCGTCGAGCAGAATCGCCTTGTTGTTGCCTCTCAGGTGCGCGATTCCCTTATTCAGTCTAACGCCGACCCTGAAGTCCTTTCCGCTTTTGACACCGGCGGATCCGAATTGCTCTACGAAATCCGGCTTCTCAGTGCGTCGCAGCGCGTCGCAGCTGCCCGTTACATTGTCGTGAACAAGCTTGACGGTCAGGGGGCTCAAGATCTGGCCCGCGCAATGAAGGATTTCCCTCGCAGGCGCGGTGACAAAGGATGGAAAAGCTTCGATTACAATCTTCCGGGTGATTGTCTGTCTTTCATGTATTACAGGCAGAGCAGAGAACACAGGAACCCATCGGAGCAGAGAACTGCTGCATTAGAGCAGGCGCTGAGCGTTGCCGAAACGGAAAAGGCAAAAAGTCAAATTATAGAGGAATTGAAAGGAAAGGCGGGCAAAAACGAAGAAGCGGCAGAGGAGGAAATTGAAAAGGGGGTTAGGGTGCCGGTGGTGAGGCTGAAGATGGGTGAGGTGGCGGGGGCTAGTTCGGTGGCAGTTCTGCCAGTTTGTAGGGCGGAGGAGAGAGAGAAAGAGCTGATGGAAGCACCAATGGAACGCACGAGAGAAGGCGAGTTCGGTGTGGTGGCGGCGGAGAAGGGATGGAAGAGATGGGTGGTGCTGCCTGGATGGGAGCCTGTGTTGGGATTGGGAAAGGGAGGAGTGGTGGTATCGTTTGGGGATGCAAGGGTGTTACCGTGGAAGGTGAATAGGTGGTACATGGAGGAGCCCATATTGGTGGTGGTTGACAGGGCTCAGAACAAAGTGGCTACCAATAATGGATTCTATTTAGTGGCGGTTGATGGTGGTGCTGACGGTGCCGAGGGCTTAATGGTGGAAAGAGGGTCCACGCTGAAGAGCTCGGGCGTCGAAGGTGCCTTAGGATCTGTAGTATTGGTAGTTAGGCCTCCAAGGGAAGAGAATGATGATCAACTCAGTGATGAAGATTGGGAATGAAAGGATAGAAAACGAGTAACTGCTCGTTCCACATTTGTTTCATACACCACACTTCGCAATTTTATCTGGACATTCAGTTCTCACAGGGTTTCAGATTTTGTTGTAATTTCTATTTCTTCTGTTGGAAATAAAATAACATAGCACATGACTTTAGATTCCTGTCTATTTCCATTGTCCCTAAAAATCAAATCCATAGCTTCCCCTGAATCAGTTTGTAATGCCAGCTTGATTGTCCACAGCTCAGCAGCAGTGGAAGGACAATATCCCAAGTAGCAATTTGTCTGCCCCCCACAGCTCCATCTACATTCAAGCACAATTGCCCTGCCCTCGGCCCCTGACTAATACAATAATATACTGATGAAAACTTTTACAAATTATACATTTACACCCTCAACGCCAGCATCCTCACTAGAATTTCAACATGTGTATGTATATATTTAGTACGAGTCCGACTCAAGCTTGTACATTGCGAACAGCTGGATTCAGGAATACCGAGTAGTCATTATCGATGACGTTAGCATATGCAGATAATCTGTTGGTTTATTTGACAGCTCCGGGATCTCTTCCCGCGAAGCCGGTGATTATATAAAAGGCAATTGATAAAGAACTAAAGACACCAGGCACAAAAACCGCCCTCATAATTTGATGATAAAATGATAATCTAACTTGTTACAACTCGTTACAATAAATCAAACATCCAACATCAGTTGTCCGCCAGCTGACCACAATCTTCAATTACAACTGGTTCTGAGGTCCTCCCACTCTGTGAACCCACTTTCTCCATTTCCTTGACTACACCGTAGCCATCAACAACTTTACCAAATACAACATGCTTTCCATCAAGCCATTCAGTGTTCGTAGTGCATAAAAAGAACTGAGAACCATTAGTATTGGGACCAGCATTTGCCATTGAGAGAACACCAGGCCCCGTATGCTTCAGCTTAAAATTCTCGTCAGAAAATTTTGAGCCGTAAATTGATTCCCCACCAGTTCCATTCCCTCTGGTGAAATCGCCTCCCTGACACATGAACTGTGGAATAATTCGGTGAAATGCGGACCCTTTGTAATGTAAAGGCTTCCCAGATACGCCGATCCCCTTTTCACCAGTGCACAGAGCTCGGAAGTTTTCAGCCGTCTTTGGGGTGACATCTGCAAATAACTCCATCACTATTCGACCTGCTTTCATCTTTCCAATTAACACGTCAAAGAACACCTTTGGGTTTGACATTTTGATTATCACAATGGGCCTGGTAACAGAAAAAATTTCCCCAACACATAGCTTAGACAGATATCATTATATGAGAGAATAGAAAAGCTTCGAAGCAAACACATCATTTGTAATTCTTGAGGAAAATTTGTGGCACAGATAAATATTATAATTGTTATAAAATAAAGAAATTAAACTCAAATTAACTTGAATGGAGTTTTATTACAAAGAAATACGAGGAAGATACACAAACAGAGGATTAAGGTTGAATGATGTTTGACGCACAACATACTAGCGGTTTCCTACAAGCTGGGAAAAAACCAATGACGGTGCGGCAACGATTGATATAGCTTATGTTAATGTTATGTGCTGACGGAAGAACTAATCAGCACAAGACCGTTCATAAGCACAGTGGGGTTTAAAACCCCAAACATGCCTAAGACAACAAAACACGCGTAAGCAGAGATATGGTTCTACAATTGCGAGCACTGGGGAAGTCATGGCTGTTTTGTACAAGGAGGTGCGCATGGAAATTTATGAATATGTCCAGAATCCAACAGGAATTCGCTCAAGAGCATTAACAGCTTCATCCAAAAAGACAAATAGAGCTACTTGATGCCAAGTAAGGAACCTCGCCCTAAATTTAAATGTGAGGGCATGTTAGAAAAATGTTCATCATCCCCCCATAAAAATCCTCACGCATAAGAGACATGCAGATACAGAGGATCACATAAAGGGGACGACTCATGATATTGCACAAGTTTTGAGCTCACAGGCTTCGAATAAGAGAGCGCTTGCAAGCCTTCGATATGTGCAGTACAACGCAGGATACAATAAAACTTTATGATATTAAACATCAGAAGGGCTCACTATAGTAAGACTCGTAAAGACAGGTTCAGAGTGAGGGGAAAATGAGACGAAGGAAGAAGCGAGTACCTGAACCAGGGAGATGATCAGCGTTGGTCAGGCGAGGATGAGCATCCCGCTGAACTGGCCTTTTAGGATTTTATAGTGGGGTGTGTCGGATTCAGGGTTTAGGGTTTTGCTTGGTAATGATCTAATGCCATTTCTGCCCCTGGGCTTACCGCATTTCATTCATCTCTGCCTTTCCTGGCCCACTAAAATTTCTTTTCCTTTTTCTTTTATCTTGGCGTAAGCAATGATCTTGTGTGTGAGAATGTATTTTCAAGCTTTCAAGGTTCCACAACTCATTTATGAATTAGGGAAAATTTAAGAAAAATATATTCAAAATTAAGAAAGGACAAAATGGTGTGGTCAATTTTTAAAATCCCAAATCAAAGCAACTGTAGGAATCTGGGATTTGAAATGTTGAGACAAAGTCGATAATACCCTCAGTTTAGTGAGAGAAAAAAGAATAGATGTAGGGCCAAAATTGAATCGATTGGCTGAAAAGGAAGTGAGAAATGAGAAACCTAGGAGGAGGGGAAGGGGGTGAAGGGTTTGGCGCGGCGATTGGAAGGGAATGGAGGTCTCTTGACCGAGCTTTGGCAACGTGCGTTGGAGTTGGAAGGTGGTGACTGAGAAATTACACCTTAGCTTCGGCTGGATTTTGTCGACTGGGTTGTTTTGCTTTAGGACTTTATCAGCTTCGTTTTCAGTTGTGAAAATCGTCGACTGTCAAATGTTCTCTATCTTCACCGTTATTCTTGAATCCCTTTAATTTGTTCAGAAACTCACAAGTGTAGAATTTACATTAACAACACTTCTCTCTTTATTAATAACACAAGCTTCTACATTCATGACTTCAGTTTTTTGTTTAACAACTTCGTATGGAAAGGCAGCAAAATAACAAGTTGGGGGCCAATAACAACACCACCTTGTCCATTAACAACATCTGCTATGAAATTAACGACTTTACATTCTTGGTTAACAACTTCGGAGGCAAAAGGGGGATAGTAACAACTTCGACGGCCAATAACAACACCTTACGCTATATTAACAACACCAAATTCTACAGTAACGACTTCACTTCCTTGTTTAACATCTTTGTATGAAAAAATAGGAAAGTAACAAGTTACATGCCCAATAATAACACATGTCACTTTATTAATAACAACTCATTCTATATTAATAACTTTACTTTCTCGTTTAACATTTTCGTATAAAAAAATAGGAAAGTAACAAGATGGATGTCCAATATCAACACTTGTGGCTTTTTAATAACAACACATTCTACATTAACGGCTTGCCTTCCCTGGTTAACATCTTCGTATGAAAAAATGGGAAAGTAACAAGTTCGATGCCCAATAATAACACCTGTCGCTTTATTAACAACGCCATATTTTACATTAACGATTTGATTTCCTTGGTTAACATCTTCATAGGAAAAAATGGGAAAGTAACAAGTTGGATACGCAATAACAATACCTCTCGCTTTATTAATAACATTAAGTTCTATATTAATGACTGCACTTTCTTGTTTAACTTCTTCGTAGGTATATATTGGAAAAGTAACAAGTTTGATGCCCAATAACAATACATGTCTCTATATTAACAATACAGTATTCATTATTGATGACATGACTTTCTGCTTTCACATCTTCCTATTAGACAATCAAAGACATGCCCAGTGACAAGTGTGAAAATAAGAAGTTGCAGGGTCAATAACAACACTTATCTCTATATTAACAACACAATATTCAAAATTAACGACATAATTTTCTGCTTTCACAACTTGCTATATTTATCAGATGCTGTCTCATGACAATCTGCATAATTCCAACTCTGCCGCACGCCGCCGAAGCTCGGTCAAGAGACTGTCGTTCCCTTCCAATCGCGTGAGCCGAGCCCTTCGCCCCCCTTCCCTTCCTATGTTTCTTGTTTCTCAGTTACCACCTTCCAACTCAGCCGCACGTCGCCGAAGCTCGGTCAAGAAACCGCCGTTCCCTTCTAATCACCACGTCGAGCCCTTCATCTCCTTCCCCTCCTTCTTAGTTGTCGTTTCTCACTTCCTCTTCAGCCAATCGATTCGATTTTGGGCATGCCTCTATTCTTTTTTATCTCACTAAACTGAGGGTATTATCGACTTTGTCTCAACATTTCAAATCCCATATTCCTACGGCTGCTCTGATTTGGGATTTTAGGAATTGACCACACCATTGTGTCTTCTCTTAATTTTGACTGTATTTTTCTGGAATTTTCCCTACGAACTATATGCATGTTGAATTTTTCAATCACATTTTTTTACTTCTTTGCTTCTCAATTTTTAAGTTACTCAAATTGAATTTAAAGGATATAAATATGGTATTTTGTCAACAAATATAATTGGAATTTTAAAATTTTCCAAATAAACAAATTTAAATAACTGAAGTTTAAGTTAATGATAATCTATATCACCTGGAGTGTCTTCCTGGTGTTTAGAGTTATTATCATTATGCGACCCGAGAAGTGAACTGGTTGAAAGAAACCTCTAGTAGGGGGAGGACGACGGTAGGGGTGTTTGGGATCAGGAAATCCCATTCCTGATCCCGAAAAGTCTTCGGGAAGCAATTTGATTCCCGATCCCGAACCTAAAAATTTCCTGAAACGTCGGGACTTGAATTCCTGAGCTTGGGATCGGGAATTTCCCGAAATGCCAAGGATCTTTACAAAAGCATACAGGTTAGCAAATACTCTTTTTTTTTTGGCCAAACGTAAATACATATATTCAAGGCAATATATGTTTGACCCAGTCGACCAGTCTTAGATAAAATGATATTCAAGGATCATTATGCCAAGTCCCTGCACAGTTTTGACCCAATATGAGGTAAAATGATGATATTCAAGGCAATATACATTTGACAAACCAGCATCCCCTGATTATTAATGAGTAATAGGCAGTAGATAAAGCTGGGCTCTTTCTTTTTGACCCAAATATATATAATTAAATGCAAGTAAAAAGGGGGAGACAAGAAAAACACCTGTAAAAATCAAAGGCTGCATGAAAAGGGAAAAATGAATATGCCCATCTGACAATGCCAAAGCTTAAAGCTTAAAAATTCTAATATTAAAACATACAACAAAAAAAAGCATTCAGATCAGCAACCCATGAAATGCCCGTCGTGACAGTATGAGGCCTAAAACATACTCCAACCCATGAGATGTTGGAATCAAATCAATCAATAACAAAAATCAGTAACAAAAGCATCATCACCAACGAAAAAAAGTATCATGCAACAAAAAAAAAAAAGATGAGCAACTAAACATATCCAGTGACTCCAACATCTCATCACATTCTTCCAAAATGAAATGCCTAACATATTATTTAAAGAAAGTTCCTTGTCCCTGATTAATGCTAGTATTCTTCCAGGAGGGCCAACAACAATATGAGGGCACTCATTTTTCTACAGATCCTTGTAATGTTGACACCACCATAGAAAACAGCAACCTTGAGATCAAGCAAGTAGGTGCTGAACCTCTCAAACTCATGACATATCTACACAAAATCAGCATCAAATTGCAGCAATCATCTATTGAGAATAAACTAAGCTAAATGAAACAAGAATCAAACAATGGATTACATCAGTTTAATGAGGCCACACCACAATATGCAGGGGAAAATGCAAAACTTGCATAATTAAATACTCCATCCGGTCCTAAATATAGAATATAGTTTGTAGTGCAAATTGCACTACAAACTATGTCTTATATTTAGGACCGGAGGTAGTAGTATTTTTCTAAACAATATGCAGAACCCTTTAGACATGATTTTGTCCTTTAAATTCATTGAAACATTTAGATCCAAGAAAATCCAATTATTTCCCACTAAAACAGGGCTGATCAAACATGCATGGAAGAAAAGAAAACTTCATATACTTAAGTTTCTATGCTACTCAACACTTGTAGAACCTTATAAGCATACCTCAAGTATAGTTTAACAATTTGGGACAATTACTCATCTTATAACACTGTAAAACAGTGAATGTTTTCGCTCTTAATGTTCCCAAAAACTTGAATTTATCAAGTATTCATCTCATACAATTAATTTGACATTTATTCCATGAGTAGCCTTAACACATGAGCTCTTACATATTTTCCTTAAAACTGGACTGCACCTCTTTTAATATCCTGAAATTTCCCAACTTCAAGAGTACTATCCTAACCATCATATTGGAGCTCTTTTTACATGCTTTAATGATTTAAGGTACTCATTTAACATTTGGAAGCATCAAACAATGGACTACATCAGTTTTTACTTCAGCTCCAATGTGAAATCGGCATCATACAACTTCACTCAAATCATACCATCATACTCATCTAGGTACTTCATGACAGAGAATAGCACCTCCATTTTAAGTCTGGAAATTTTCCAGCTTTAAAACATTAGCTTAATCATCATTTTAGCACTTATAACGCAACTTCTGACCATTTAAAACAGCTGCTGTCATTTAAAAGTAGCAAACAGAAAATCCTCACCAGTTTTCAGCTTCAAAAAGTTCAACCCAGTAAGCATTAATCTTCATCAATTAAATCATTACTTATATATCATTTAATTTTTCCTTAGCCTAGAATTTCTCTAGCCTCTTATAAAACACTTCGGACAGCATCACTCATCAATCTGAAAATTGCTGAGTCGAAATATGCTCCAAGAAAATTCAAACTTAAACATGTAATTGCATTTAACCACAATCCACACCATATATCATCCACACAATCTTAATCTATGCTTGGGCTATGATTATTTCACTGACATATAAAATCTACAAGTAGGAAGACCAAAGAAGAAAAAGCCAACTCAAAGGAACATTTGCCACTTACAGATCTTGACTATGTGATATGGAGATTAGGGATTTGGAGAAGAAATTCAAAGAGGGGATGCGTGCCACGAGCACCGTTGTGACGTGTCGTCCGTCACACAGGGAGGGGATGTAAGCAATGAAAATAGGCGTCCTCACTCCTCAGGCAGAGTCACCGTCGCTAACGCCGAGAGAGGATGTGACGCGTCGTCCGTCACACAAGGAGGGGATGAGAGACCAAGATTTAGCGTTCTCAGGTAGATTCACCGTCGCCGACACCGAGAGAGGATGGGAACTGCCGAACTGGGAAGGGAATTAGGGCTCGAAACTTAGAAGCCTTCAAATTTAGATGATTAAATCAGACAGGATAGTGGGTCTGGGTCAAGGTCGATGACTTAATGGCTTTGCATTGCTTACAAAGAGTCAGATACCCTAAGACTAAGCCAGTGAGAAAACTTAAAAAAAATATCTATTATTTCAGGATCGGGAAAAGTTCGGGATCAAGAAATATCATTCCCAATCCCGATCCTGAATTTAAATTTCCCGCCCCAAAACTTTCGGGACATGATTTTCCCGTCATGATTTGCTCAGGATCGGGACGGGAAGGCCGGGATGGGAAATTTATACACACCCCTAGGCGACGGTACGCCCAAGGCCTTGTATTGGGGTGTTTCAGAGAATGTCTTTTCTTTTTTGGTGAATGTAAACTGAAATGCATTACTAAAGAAGATAAAAAAACAACAAAACAAATATTTACATAGCGAACAAGTCAAAAATCTACTAAGAAGATAGTAAGAAGTAAGAACTTAGAAGAAGGCGATCGTTTTGGGATAAGAGAAAAGTCTTGTTCTCGGCTACTTCAAAGTGCTCCGTCACATCGGCATGTAAGTTCAGTTGCATAAGCCATATGAATACACGCATTTAACATACTGAACCAACATGTCAGAATCTTGATACAAACAACATGTATATACGCATTTGCTTGCTTGGCCGATTAGTTCCTTCTCTCGGGGAATAATACCAAAGTGACGACTTGTTATCACAATTGGCAGAGGCAAATGTACATATTCAGCACACACAAGAATGATCAACCAAGCCATTGTTGAGCGCGGCGATCTCCACTAGCTCCCACAGAATGCCGGATGCTAATCTTCTCACCAGCATACTTTTGTTGGAGCCACTCAAAAGCATTTACATCAAGTTTTCCGCTCACTGACTTCCCTTGCTTCCTGCGAGTCTGCTGCTCCCGTATAGATGCCCAAAGCTTCGCAATCGCATGCCTCTGTTGAGTCGTAAATCTTACCACATTATCAAAGGCATGCTTTACTAATATATCAATTACTGTTTGGCACCTGCGAAAGCCACAATTCTAACGTGTTGGGAACTATGTGTCAATTATAAAGCGCAAGTCTCCACTAAAAAAAAACAAAAGATAGCAGCAGCTTCTACCACGGAGTTTTATAACGTTGAGCAGCAATCTCTAAACAGGTTATCAATGCTTCTCTTTGTGACTTCATGAATCTCTTCGTATCTTCCTCATCCTCTTCCTTCTTCATCTGCACTGCAGCTCCATTCTTCTTTTCACTTTTCTTTGTTGAATCAGGAATTAAAGCATCAAGTCCAAATGGGTCAGCCTCCTCCTCCTCATTATCGTTGGATCTAGAAACCAAGGATGCGTCCAGCTTTATTTTGTCACTTTCATCTACCGTACCCGTGCTATGTTTCAGGGACACTTCTTCATCAACATCATCTTCCTCCGTTGCAACAGGAAGGTTAGATATAGCTTCCTTGATTCGACCAGCTGCTTTGGAGAACTGTCAAAAGTTGGCAGGAAAAAAATCATAATGTATCAAAATATTCATGGTAAGCTTATAGAACTAGAGGTGATAACAGAATTCCTGGTATACTAGTTCTGGTGATTGAGCAAGAGTTAAACTCAAGACAAATTATGCATTGCCAAACAAATTTACATTAACAATCTCCAACAAGACATTCAAAGGCATAGCAGAGTGCCAAGTCCATCGAACTGTCAGAAGTCAGAATCATATGACCACTCGGGCGTGCAGCAGCTAGGCTAGATCTTGACCTCTTTTTTCTTTCTTTTTTAAAAAAGATTTCTGATAGAATCTCCAAGAGTCAAGGGGCAAAACGAGCACTTAAATGTGTATGTGCCACAGGAAAGCATGACAGACGTGAACACAGTGGACAGCGATCTGACACCCCCCCCAAAAAAAACCCTTAATTTCTCTTTGGTTTAATAGATTCACATACAAGGAAGACTAAAATATAGAGAAATGCAGTGTCAAGTTAAACATAGGCACATCAACAACAACAAACAAAATTTGCAATTGAAACAGCATTATATGCCAAATCTAATGAATATCATTCCAATATACTTCCGACTTTCTTGCATAGAAGGACAACCACGATGACTATTTACAAGTTTTAAATAAAAACAGTACGGAACATACCACAAAGCTGTCATCAGTATATAAATCAGTTGCAACCACAGCACTGATTGTCCATGCTGTCAGTTGATTCTTTTGCTTCTTATTGAGGTGCTACATTGAAAGAGTGGGGCGGGGTTAAAATCCTCATTAAAAGATGAAAGTGATCATCAATATCAACATAATTTAAGCCTTGCAACCCAAGAAAAAAGCCTTACTTCAATGGCATCCTGAGCTGCTGAAAATAGAGCATTATAATATGCCCGAACTGCAGGATCTGTACAAGGTATGGGAGATGACATTGCAGCTTCTAATATAGAAAAAAAATAATCACGAGTTCCAGACTTTACACTTCCTGACTGAATTAGCTGTATTGCAAGCTTTGAAGCCTTGCTGAACTTTGCAGGGGTCTTGATATGTGACGATATCTTCTTCATGGCTTCAATAACTTGTGTTTCAGAAGCATCAGTTGTTGTTTTAAACTTTAAGCTTTTCTTAGGTGTTGCAGCTGAAAGAAGAAAAAGATGCAAGTTCACAAGAGAACAAACTCTAGCATTTAACAAGCCAAAAAGTAAACATATAAAAGGACATACAAAATATCCTGGCATTCCTTAAAACAAGGAAAAAAAGAAAATTTCAATCTTTTACATATAAAATACGAAATTTCAAGTGTTATCAACCAAGGGAGCTTCACTGGTGCGTACACTATCATTCCACACAACAGGTCATATACCAAGGCCATGAAACCATCTACAGTGGGTCTGTCAACGAAAAAAATTACCGAAAGAGGTGTGAGAGACATAAAAAAACTTG